>OLKM01000166.1:135781-210781 GCA_900291075.1 Melanogrammus aeglefinus
TGTCCTCTCGGACACACACGGTCTGAACCTGGAAAGCTGGAGGAATTTCAACAAAGCCAAATACTTTTTCCCCCAACTGACGGCCAAATCACACCCACCAGGGCCCTTAAGGCTCCACTTGGGCTGTGTGGCCCCTCCAGAGTAAAGCTCATTTTGGTGGACAAGGGCCCTGCCACTGTCTTCATCACGCACTTCCACAATAGAATGCCGCTCACACAGGTCCCTCTATAAATCCCAGGCGAACACAAAAGCTGTCAGTGGGCTGCGGCTGAATAGATTAATAAGATTTCCATAATTAGGCAGGCCTCTGACAATAGGATCCTTCAGGCTTTGTCTCACTAGCAACGGGATTGTCCGAGCCGCGCACGTCTGTCCGACGGTGGTCCCGCACAATGACCGCACAGACAGTAAGGCGGTCAGTGGCGGAACATCTGTCTCTCCTGGGGCCGAGAGCACACACACACACACACACACACAATGGGGAAATCTTATGTGCACACAAACTGATTTCTTATCAAGCGCCCTGCAGCCAGTCTTCCCTGTGCGTCCACAACTCGGGATGAGAGCCGTGCCCCTTAGATCATTCAAACATGTTAATATTCTAATCGTATTCTGCTCCCTTTGAGAGTGACAAGAGAAAGCCTTCCTTCGTGTGATTTAATTAATTATTTAATTCCAAATGGTTGTTAAATAAGCAACACTAAGAGACTTAAACTGTGGGATTTAGAAAACCAAATACCAATTACGAGTCCCAATATTATTGCAATGCATTGTCTATACTCTATATATTTTAGCATTTAATCATAATGTGTTGCTTATACTTCAACCGTGCTGTTTTGCAATTTATAATCTTACAATTTACATCCAGTGCGTCCATTTAATGGATGTCCACAGCGACCCTGGTTTAGAAATGGCAAAGATTAGAATTAGCTTTATTGCAGAGCATTTTTATGACAAAGATTAGGCTAAACCGCAAACCCTGCGCAGTCCATCATGTCTGAGTAGTCGTGCCGCCCCTTCAAGGTAAAGGATTCACCGGAGGCACTGTGAAACATGAGGCCACCCGGCGGAGGTCCAGAGAGAATTATGGGATTCTTCTTCTGATTCGAGAGAATGTGTTGTTGTGTTTTTTGCTAGCTGGGCTAGCCTCCGATGGAGGCGGGGCTGCGTGGGGGCGGCGTTGACGGTGGTGGAGGGGTGGATGGTCGTGGTGGTGGTGGTGGAAGGGTGGCTGGTGGTGGTGGTGGTGGATGGTGGTGGTGGTGGTGGTGGTGGAGGAGGAGAGGGGGGGGGTCGTGATGGTCATGGGGATGGTGATGGTGGGAGCATCGGGTTCCGTTGATGGAGGGGACAGCAGTTAGCCCTCCTCAGCCGTCTCAATGTCCAGCGCGGGCCGTGGAGAGGGGAAGGAGCGCCTGCTGTCCACTCTCCCCCCCCCCCCCCCCCCCTGTCCCTCCCTCCCGCTATCCTTCGCTCCCTCCATCGTTCCCTTAACTCCTTTCCATTCCTCCATCCCTCCCTCTCTCTCCCCGGCTGCAGGTTTTATGAGCTCCCCTGGGCTCCCATCCGTCTCTGTCACACACAGGCCCCATTATTGGGCCTGCTCAAAAAGTGGTGGGGCTGCAGATGGGAAGGGCCTGCAGGACATGTACAGCTTCTGCAGGCAGGACAATGACCTGCGAGTCAAGCCACAAGATGTGGTCAGCTGGGTGCGGAGAACCACATATCTTCAGCATGTTTGTTAAAAAAAAAAGGGTTGGAAAGAAGAAAAAATATATGAAAATGAGAAGAGAGAGTGTTAGAAGGCAGGATTCCTGGTGGAGGATCTGTGATCCTGATTGGCCGAAGCTTAGGGAACCACTTGGTCCCAATGGTTTGGCCATTGGGATCTTAAGGCAGTGGATTTGAATGATGAGGGACGTGATAATCCAATGGCCATCTGTTCTGCTGGACTGACCGGACTGAATAAATAACAGGCGTGATCTGAAAACACACACACACAGGGGGGTTTACCACGAGAGGAGAAAGAGGCCAAAGTTAGGGAGTGGGTGGGAGAGCGGGAAAGCAGAATAACTGGCAGAGGATATTGAGCTTTGATTTAAATGGCAATAAGAAGCCTGGCTCCACACACACAGACGGATCTATGAATAATGAATCATCAGGCGTCCGCTGGAAGTGGAAGGCAGTGAGGCCAGTAATGACGACTTCTCTCTCTTCTCTTCTCTTCTCTATTGCTGCTTGCGCTTGGTCTCACCTCAGGCTAAATCATGACAGTTCAATACTGCCAAGCTATGCTTGGAATGTCAAGGTAATGCTCGAGCTGAACACAGCCTTGGTCTCTTCCAAATCGTTCTTTCTATAGTTATAGCCTCCGTTATGCTCAGCAGAGACGCTTGTTTTACGGACGCTGCAATCAATTTGTGATTTGGAAATGTTCAAAATCACAAATGTTGCACATTCGGAAATCCACAATTTAATATGTAGCCTATTTCTTTATTGATTTGAAAGGGATTCTGGAATAAACCAGGATACGTATATTTGTGTTTGAATCGATCAGCCTGTGTTGATTTGGCGAGTTGATCTGTCATAATAACATGGTTTGTATTTTATACCAAACATTTCCCCCTCCTCTCTGTCCCCCACCAAAAAAAGGAAAAGGGTTATGTATTCATCCAATTAAACCCATTTATCTATTCCACTCTCTGGCCTGCATGTTCACCACACTAGCTCACACCGCCAGGACTTGGGATTGCAGCAGCAATGATCAATCAGAAGCCAGCCAATGCTGGAGTCAGCAAGAGGAACAGGCATTCCACTTTCCCAATGTTCCATGAGAGACTGTGCTGATGAATAGCACACTATGCTGCCATTCCAAACCCAACCCCCCGCTTTCTCTCTCCTCATTCTCTCCACACCACTGTCCACACACACACACACACACACACACACACACACACACACACACACACACACACACACACACACACACACACACACACACACACACACACACACACACACACACACACACACACACACACACATACCCCTCCCCTCTCTTACCCTCCCTCTCTGTCCAGCCGGCCGCTGAGCCTTCGGTGCTCTGGTGCGCTGGTGGGTGGGTGGGTGGGTGGGTGGACGGGTGGTGGTTGGGTGGGAGGGAGGGAGGGAGGTAAGCAGGAAAAGCAGGCACAGGGAGCGATAACAATAGGTCCTCCGGGAGATGCAGCGGCAAGCGGAATGGGAATAGTGAAGTCTTCAATGCTCCAACACAAGCCAATAAACCGAAAAAACTCAAACTTCAACCTCTCTTCACTCTCCCTGCGAAATCCGAGCACCTTCTGCTACCAGGCATGATGGTAGCACTAAAACAGAATCCACTCCGAACATGAGATTGGCCCCCTCACAGGCCAGGGGAGAGGGTCCCAGGGCATGCGTCAATGTAGACATTAGAGGGGTGCCGAAGGCAGCAGCCATGAAAATAATTACCTCTCCTCTGAAAATCTGGTTTTAACAGAATCTTCCAAACATACTTAAATATCATTGATTCAGGGGCAGGGGAGAGTCGAGTGGTTAGGGTGTTTCACCGCCTCTACCAAAACGTTATGGGTTCAGACAACAACGTCCGCCGGGTACCTGGAGGCAGCATGTATAAACATCTCTCTTTCAATGTAAATCTCACTCAACTGACCTAAATGTAGTCTATTAGACCTTTCTAACCTTGGTTCCCCCATGGGTTTGTGTCTGCAGGCCTGTTGAAGATGCACTGGAACCCGGAGCATGCCCAGCCTCTCAGCCAGTGGCCTGAGCAACACCTGGACGTCTCCTCCACCACCTCCTCCCCGGCCCACAAGTCGGAGCTCTACGGGGGCCGAGGCCGCGGCTCCTACAACTACGCCTGGGCCAACGACGACATCTCCGCCCTCACCGCCTCCAACTTGTTGAAGCGCTACGCCGAGAAGTACTCCGGAGTGCTGGACTCGCCCTATGACCGCCCGCCCACCGCGGGCAGCTACCCGGAGCCAGGCGCCTTCGGGGGCCTCAGTGGCCCCAAGACTGAGCTGGAGCCCTGGCCGCTCACGCACGGCTCGGATGGCTCTTATCCCCTCGGGACGCCAGGGGGCCACGACGGCATGCCGGGGTCCAAGCCTGCGGCCCCGCCGGCCGGGCCTCCGGGGTCCGGCAGCGGGGCCAACAGTAACCTCTCGGACTCGGGCTACAGCGGCAGCAGCTCCTGCAGTGGCTCTCATTCCGGCGACTACCCCCCGAGCTACAACGGCACCTACCTGTCCTCGGGGTACTGTCCCCAGCCCGGCGCAGCACTTCCCCCGGCCTCCCTCCATGCTCTTCAGACCACTCCCACCCTGGTGCCCAGCTACAGCCCAACCACCCCCATGTACAACTACTCGCCTAGCGCCTACCCCCACCAGCCCGGCCTGGCCCCTAACTACAGCCACCCCTCTGCCACCTACCTGCCCTCAGGCCTGTCGGCCCCCACCCCACTGCCCTCCAGGCCCACGGCGGTGGGAGGCAGCTACAGCTACCAGAGCTCCAGCCTCGGCAGCGCAGAGTCCGGGGGATCGCTCAAGAGGAAAGCGTTCGACATGAGCCACGAAGAGAACGAAAGCGGGGATGCTTCCCGCTACAGGAAGTACGGCTACGACCAAATGAAGGCCGGGGAGGACACCCCTTACAGCGCAAACGACAAAGGCGACCGGGGGAACGGTTTTAGCGCGGGCAGCGCAGATCCTCAGACCTTCAAGCCCAGAAAGCCCTCCTCCCAGCCCCTGGTGTCTCCTCAGTATGGGGTGGCTGGGGAGTACAGCCCACCGGCGGGGATTACAGGGGATAATGTGGGGGGAGAGCAGGGCTTCTCCCAGCTGCAGCAGCAGCAGCAGCACCGTTCCCACAGCCACAAGAGGGACTCCCTGAAGAGCCCAGACCCCCGGCTGCTGGACCTGGTCAACGGGGAGTTGTTGGACTGCAGCCCGGGCCTCGCCTGGGGGGAGCTGGTGGGACTCACCCACGTCAAGACCGCCCTGGAGGAGGACCTGCTCTGGCCCGTGTTGAGGCCCAGCCCAGGGGTGCGGCCGCCCTGCACCGTGCTGCTGTTCGGCCCCCGCGGAGGAGGGAAGACCACCCTGGCTCGCTCGCTGGCCTCACAGCTGGGGGCGTCCTTCTACCGGCTGAGCGGAGCCACGCTGGCCTCCAAGGGGAAAGGCGGAGGCGGAGCAGATCCTGGGGGCTCTGCTGCAGGTGGCGGCGGCGCGCCAGCCCTCGGTGGTGCTGCTGAGCCAGGTGGAGGCCATGGCGGAGGAGGGACTCCGGCAGACGGTGCTGTCCACCCTGGAGAAGGCCCAGGTGGGGGCGGCGGGGCAGGTTATTATCGTCTGCGCCACGCGGCGGCCCGACCTGCTGCAGGAGTCGGTCCACCGGAGCTTCGCCAAGCGCTACCACGTCCGCCTGCCAGACGTGGGCATGCGCAGGCAAGTGCTGCTGCAGGCGCTGGTTCCCCAGGGCTGGAGCCTCAGCGAGAGGGAGCTCGGTTCTGTGCTCCAGCGCACCGAGGGCTTCTCTGTGTGGGAGCTGCTGCAGCTCAGCCAGCAGGCGCTCTCCTCCGCGTCCAGCTCCCCAGGGGGGGCCATGCACGGCCTGCCCACCGCCTCCTCGACCCCCACCTTCAAAGACTTTGAGAACGCCTTCTGCAAGGTGCGCCCGCACACCAACCCTAAAGAACTGGACACTTGTATAGAGTGGAGCAAGGTGTATAGCCACTGAAAATGCAGCCAAACACTGTATTGGGACTGCCATTTTGACCCTATCTTGGCTCTGAGACGACGAGCCTTGGGAATGTTTTGATGTTGTTTTGTACTTATTATGCAGCCAAAAGAGTTGGAAGAGCTCAAAGATGCGGGACAGCTGATCAATGTTTTACTGACATAAACAAGCCATTGTGTGCTCTTTTAGTTTCCGCTATAAATAAACACACTGCTTTATTTTCCCAAAGAGATAAGAGAAAGGGCCTTGATGAGTGGGACAATGGCGTGTAGTTAAAATAGCTGATCGGCCAACGAGGAGGCGTTATGTAAGGATACTCTTAGAGATCCTGATTAGCCTTGGTCCAGGACACAGCAGGTATTTATGCTGGGTGCGGGGTCCAAGATTATGGATAATCAGGGTGTGTTGGGAAATCCCCCGTTTCACTTCTACACTCAGGATCGAAGGTGGATTGCAAGCCCTCTCTCGTTTAAGTTTGAATCAATTTAGGATACAGCATTTAGCAAAAAAGCCCCTACGATATTCAAAATTACATGTTTTCTGACCAAATTCACTAATTATAGTACTGATAACAATAATAATAATAATATTAATAATAATAATGATAAATAATAATATTATTATAATAATTAGACACGCACCAATCCCAGTTAATCATATCCATTGTCTCCATAGCTTTCCACCAGACTTTGTAATAATTGTCCGGACCGTAGTATTCCCTTTCCAGTGTCAGTCCTAGCGGCGGTAGCTCTGGTGCTACGGGTCAGAACACAGTATTACTAGCGCGCCAACTCTCTCTGCTATTCAAGGGGCACCTTGCAGTTAACCAATGCATTTAAACACAATATAGAAAACATTAAAGGACAAAAAATAGTACAATGCACACACAATATACAGTATTATTTGCTTTATTCACTTTCTCCATTTAAGTATTTGTTGACCTCACATTCCTCGCTGAGTTAAGTCTGAGAAATCCGACTTTTATCCTACTTTGCTTTAACCCTCTGCAACCCTGCAGTGTGCGTTTTTGTTTTGTTTTGTTTTACATTTTTGCTTTACCACGTACTCATTATTTTTTATTTTCTTTAGTGTGTAGTCTTGTTTGAAATGCTCAGGAAGAATTTCTTTACCTCAGAAATATGAATTTAAGAATGTATGTAATCTTAGGGTCTTAGCAAAAGAGAGTGATGCAGAGCAAGGGGTTTGGGGTGGGGTGGGGTGGGGGGGGGGGGGAGAGGGAGGCGGGTGAGGGGGAAAGGGGGGAGAGGGGAAGGGGGAGAGGGGCTGACAGTCTTGTTATACTCCACTGCGGCTGGGCTTTTTCCTCTGAAGAGAAACTTGAAAATGCTACAAAGAGTAACATTGAATGTAATTCAGGTATTTCAAAGGATATTTGATGCCATAAATTCATGTTTTTATTATATATACAGATATAAATACTTTTTTTTTGTTCTCTTTTCCTGTTTCTTTTGATGGTAGATTTGTTGGTGGAGATGTGGTGGTCCTCATAAAAATGTTATGTAGAATCCCCCAAAAAAACACATCCTTTTTGTTGGACAAACTGCATATTGTCATCATGTTACGTGTTTACATATCCTGCACATTAATGTCTGTTTGAATAGTTTTATGGCTGCAGTTTACCATAGTGTATTGTAAATAAATATAATAGGCACAATCATACATGTGCACTCTACAGCAACTACATCAAACTACTGAGCACAAGACCTCTTAAAAGGGACAAGGACAAAGACAAGTGACTATGTCGCGAGCATGTGGCTTCAGCTGATGGTACAATATAGAGAACAATACCTATTATTGTGAACATATTACCAACAAACCCAAGATGTAGACAATCCAAAGAACAACTTAACTTTCCCTCCATTTGGAAATCCCTCTTTAACAAGCTGGAACCAGGCGGTCATTCAACCCTGTGCTTCCGAGGCCATGATTTTTTGGCTGTTGCCATGGTACCTAGAAGGTATTCAAAGAATGATGTTGCATTTCCTATGGTCCAATATCCTCCGCTCTCGCTGTCCCACTCTCTCTACCTTGTGCTCTCATTTCTAATCATTCTCCTCCCTTCATTCTGCCCCCCGCTCCCCCCTCCCTCTCTCCTCCCCCCCCTCTCTCTCCCTCTCTCTCTCTCTCTCTCTCTCTCTCTCCCCCCCCCCCTTTCTCTCTCTCCCCCCCCTCTCTCCTCTCTCTTCTCTCTCTCTCTCTTCTCTCTCTCCTCTCTCTCTCTCTCTCTCTCCTCTCTCTCTCTCTCCTCTCTCTTCTCCTCTTCTCTCTCTCTCTCTCTCTTCTCTTCTCTCTCTTCTCTCTCCTCTCTCTCTCTCTCTCTCTCTCTCTCTCTCCTCTTCTCTTCTCTCTCTCCTCTCTCTTCTCTCTCTTCTCTCTCCTCTCTCTCTCTTTCTCTCTCTCTCTCTCTCTTTCTCTTCTCTCTCTCTCTCTCTCTCTCTCTCTCTCTCTCTCTCTCTCTCTCTCTCTCTCTCCCTCTCAATGTCCCCAATGCAATCTCATTAGATTGGATTGCCCACTAGCCCCCTAGCCACAGCCATGTGGTGCATAGCCCCAGTCCCCCACCCCAACCCAACCAAACCCCGTCCCCCGCACACCTTCCCCATACGGATCCTTCTGGAGTCGCCATGCCCCTGATTGATGTCCAGCAACCCTATATCACAGTCCGGCCCTCCCCTCTTCTACAGCTGGTGGCCTCAGTCATGCCATGCAAGCAGATCAATCAGAATCACCCCCGTTGTGCATATTGATCACTGTCTACCAAACCAAAAAGAAAACACACACATACACAATGCATACACAAATGATAGGACGTAGCCTCGAGGGTCGGCTGTAGTCCAGATGTCTGCAATTACTTGTTATTTTTTCCGAGACCGAAATTAAAATGGTGACTTTTCGTGTTATTTTCTAGCAAATCAGCGCCCCATGGCTACCCGATCTACCACTTGATGAATCAGTGTTGTCCTCGCTTCTAATCAAAACAGTTTGTCCAACAGATTGGCTTTTTCTTAGCTGTTATTATCTCTTATCACAGTAACTTTATTCTTGGTTCTTGTACATTTTCTGTAACCATTTCTACCTCATTTTGCGGCATATTGTACATGAAAGTATTTATTTCATGTCTTTTTTGTCTGTTTTAAAAAAAAAAATGTTCTTGAACTGTAATGGTCTACCTCAGAAAAGACTGTATTTTAAGAGAAGAGTATCACACAATATTAAACAGAATATGTCAATATTTGACCACGACTATTTATTTGTTTTTAATGACTCCAATCGGCCAGAGTGCAGAAATGACATAATGTTGATGCTTACCTCACCATCACAGTAAGGTCACCAGAGTCACTTTAACTGATTACCAAATCATTTAATGTATCAACACACTAATGAGATTTTGTAGTGTTTGTAATATGGGCTTTGGGTGACTTCACGCAAAGGTCTGCATCGATAAGGAGGAAGGAGAACACAACAGCAACAACAACAGTATTGAATTTAAGTCATTGCTTTATTGCATGTTTGCGGCATTGCAAATGTGTGTGTTGTACAAACAGAGAGAGAAGGGTGACTCACTGAGAAATAAGATTCTTAAAGAAAGCTGCAAGTGTGCGAGCATTTCCATGTTTATGTGTGGGTGTGAATTAATTGTGTGTGTGTGCACTGTTGTGAGTTTAGGGGCCTTGCATGTGAGTGTGTGGGTCTGTGTGTGTTTGTGTGCATGTATGTGTGTCGGCGTGTGTGTTTGGGTGTTTATTATGTGTTTGTGTGTGTTGCAGGCTCCAGAACAGCAGCAGAAGCAGTGCTCACACACCCTGGAGGCCTCAGGCCAACAGCACCAGAGCCCAGAGGTCCTTCATCCCTGTCACTGTCTGTAAACAACATCGTGTCCCAGCGGCACGGCCAGTGCTATTTCCAGTCCTGACATCTCTCAAAAACTCAAAAGCCCAACGACAGGAACAAAGGGAGAAAATCAAGAGAGACTCGCAACAAAGTAAAGTGGAAGTTTTATTGCAGAGCAGCGTCCTAGTAAAGCATCCTCGTACACCATCCCTGTTATGGATAGCGGTGTCAAAGCTAGGGTTTTAAACATCTGTGACTGTGTCCCAGTAGGCTAGTGTTGGTGGAGGTGTTGATGACAGTATAATTACTGCTCTAATGATGATGCATGGCTTCGGATATGACCACAACCTTGTGCGCCACATGCCCTTGGCTTAATGATGAAGGGGACTTGTTCCTGCAACCGCTTGCTAAAATAATCTAGTTATATTTCATACAAGGTAAAAAAAAAAAATGAAATAACCTTTAAAAGTAGCCTGCTTGAAAACAATAGTTTTTGAGGGGTTGTTCCTGCTCTTGTTGGTCACCTGACCGGTATTGATCAGTTGTGCTTCGTGGATTCTCTTCAACTGATGCAATTAAGTTGCAATTGAGAGCATATTTGCTGTGCGGGACCACATGCAGGAGGTTTATGAACTGTGGCCTACGTTTTATCTGATAATCAATAAAAACTGATAGTCCACGGTGTACACGGTGGCATAAGTTAGCCATTTAATTTGCTTTGCAGTGTGAAACAAACAGCCCGGTTGCAGAATAACAAAGTGTCCTTGTGGTCCAAACGGATCCCTGTCCTCCAGGAAGTCAATCATCGTCTCATCCCTGCTGATTGGAGGTAATTAGGCGACCCAAGTTTGTAATTAGATAATAAAAGATGCTAATGAACTGTCGTCCTATTTACTCATAATACAGCGAGCAGTTTGAGTCCCATAGTTCTGGCTGTTCTATCATAACTTCTTCCATCTCAAGCACAAACACTGGATATTAACTCTTCCATTTATAGTGATTCATTTGTATTCATTAGATGATTTGAGGTTTTAGTCCTAGGAATCCTTTATCACTCAAATCTAACATTAAGCCTCATGCTTAACGATAATAATGGCAGGATGGTATCAATCATCTTAATGATGATAATGGATGTAAGTAGGTAGGTAAGTTGTATTTAATGGACACTGAGGATTTGTGTTGTTTGGTTTGGATGATTTGTCTTGAGCTTTGAGGTGAATATTCCCTGCTTAGCTTGTATAGTAGAAACATGATCGTTATTTTAGTCTGCAAGCACATTCTGTGGCTACTAATCCTTCAAACCAACTTTAAAGTTATTTCAGTTGTGATTATACCTTGACAACACAAAAGCCATTTATAGAAATAACAATGGAAACAGGCCATTTTTGGGATTCCACCATCATAGACACAACCTTTTTTCGTCTCTCTCTCTCTCTCTCTCTCTCTCTCTCTCTCTCTCTCTCTCTCTCTCTCTCTCTCTCTCTCTCTCTCTCTCTCTCTCTCTCTCTCTCTCTCTCTCTCTCTCTCTCTACCTCTACCTCTTTCCATACTTATCTTTGGCCACCTAGATGCTAGATGTGCTGCTAGCCTTCCATTGTGCAGGCCTTGATACTGACAAGGTTGACATCAGAGGAGAGCTTTGACACTGGGTGAGTTAGGGCTGCCAGCTGTTAGCAATCAAGTCTATTTTGAAGTCAGGGACACATGGACCCCCAGGGCCAAAACAGCCACTAGCCAAACCCCTTGCACACCCACCCCACCATTCAACCTCAGCCCCCTGGTCCCAGAGATAGCCGGCACAGCTGTATTGGTTCCAGATGTTGAATGCCTCCAAGTCAGGCTTTTACCTAAGAGGACCCCGGAAGATCATGATAAACCAGCATGCAGATAGTGAATTCAGCAAACAGCAACAAGTTGAGTCAACTCTGAAACACAAGGTAACATGTACGAATTGAGACAGAAATTAACACTAATTTGCTTGGAAGGGCAAAGTTACGTTGTTGAAATGGATCAGTGAAGTCAAAAGAGGAGCTGTATTTATAACAATATAAATCTTTTTTTTTGGAAAATCGGACTTCATGTTCAACCTTTTGTCCTTGACAAAAAGGTAATACATGATAAAGAAATCTGTTTGACCTCAGGCTGTCGGAATCTCTGGAATCAATTTGATGTGACAGACAGTTTTTTTGCTGGGAGAAGAAACTGTCCCCACAAATATTGGTTGAAACACTAAAAAAGCCTAAATAACAAGGCATGTTAGTTTCCAAGCAATATAGGCCTAGCTATATATATATATATATATATATATATATAATATATATATATATATATATATATATATATAATATTATATATATATATATATATATATATATATATTATTTTTTTTACTAAATATCTGATGTTTAAGTCCCAAGGAAATCATTGTAATAATGAAACTTCAGACATGAAACCTAAGTATCTGCCAGCTCTAGGCGTGCGGTTGTTTGAATGATATACACGTCAATCAGAAATTGAAAGGAAATTGATTCAGACAGGTGGAATGCCTGAAAAAACCCCGGAGATGTTCAGACTACATCTGGTTTTTACAGCGTATCTAAGTTTCTTAATGTGACAGGTTATCGTAACATAAAGTGGGTTATGTCTCATCAAATCATGAAGGCGTTATATGTCCTTGGTTCATGCTTAGTTGCTGAATGCCGAATGTATCTCGGAGTCCGCCCTGCTGCGACGGGGGCTATGTTGCACGAAACAAGACCTCGTTGGTATTCAACGTTGTATTGCAGCGCCATCTTGCGGTCAATATAATAAAAACAGTATGGTAAAGGATGTTCAACAAATGGGCCATTTAGATATTATCACAAAATGAATTATCATATAAATGCATTAATTTCCCCTCAAATGCTGAATCGTTTAATGTTTTCTCTTCTACAAAAGGCTACTACTAGCCTATTGGGATAAATGGGAGTAACTTTAGGCTACTAACAGGCTACTTACAACAACACCAACAACAATGAAAAAACAAAACAATAATATATATTATATATATATATTATATATATTATATATAATATATATATATATATATATATATATATATATATTATATATATATATATAATATAATATATAATTTATGAATCGTTAAACCGCCTTTTCATAACTACTAGGAGACATAGCCTATTCTAAGAAAACAAAACGCTCGATGAAATATGAGCTTTAGTAAAGACACCCGCGCAATTACAATCCTAAATTGATCATTCCACTTGCTTTCATCAAAGACGAGGCTACGGTAAAATGCTTAGGGAGTTTGTGACTCAGGCTGTTCCTGGAAGTTGCGAGTCAACTTGTACCCGCAACTCATGAAGACACAAGTCTCCAGTTCATGGGCCCCCAACTGGTGTGGGCGTTCACACGACACTGACCACGCCTATGTTGTGTAGGCGTTCACCAGAGCCAGGCGTTCGCATGACGCTGACCACGCCCATGTTGTGTCGACGTTCACATGACGCTGACCACGCCCATGTTGTGTAGACGTTCAGATGACGCTGACCACTCCCATCTGGTGCGCTTTCAGTTCGGTAGACAAATGTCGAATATAGCGCAACTGCGTGATATAACCATATCCATGTAGTTCATTATATTTGAGTAATCGCTATATATTGAACACAGTCGACCATCATATTCGGCAGATATGTAGATGGCATATTAATTATAGTTAGAATATTACCTAACATGAAAATAGGCTAATGATTAACGTCATGGTTCATGTTTTACTTTTTTACACTAAGGATAATTAATGATTGGGTACGCCTCTGGATGTTGTCCTTTTAGCTTTAAAATGTATTATCTTTTTTTAAGTGCGCCATTTAGTTGGAATTCTTTATAGCGAGCCTAGAAACAGGCACAGGAAATAGTTGCGCTCTTCTCACTGAGTTGGCATATTGCTCGTAATAGGGAAGTACCTACCCTACGATTTTTAACCGTGGAAGTTGCACCATATTTTACAGTTGGAGTTCGGTTCGCATTGCGTCGCAAAGGTCCGTGAAAAAGCAGGGTATCGATCCAGGAGCGTCTTAAATTACAGGTTGGACACTATGGATAACTAGTGGCCCATACTGATGTATTAATTAACTTACAATTTGACAGACGTGACCCTATTTCTGGAAACCTTTTGAGGAAAGCTGATTCAACTTTCTGTTGAAGGTAAGGGATAAATATTAACAAGAGCCTGTAATTGTATCTAAAAATGGAACCTATGAGGTTATTACAGCCTACAGCCTGAATATTATTTCATGCAGATGCGTAGGCCTAATTGGAATTCCTAATACCTCCCTGCAACTTTTCAGTTCGCTATTATATTTGGTTGATATGACGTTAGACACAAGCTCGTTGTAAGACTTGTGACTAATATGTTTCATTATATCGTCTGTTTTCATTATCACCTTTTGTTTTTCCAAATAACTCGTACTATGAATACGCTGGTTATCCTATAAGTTGTACTGCACGTTAAACTAGGCCCTAACAGTTACTTCAATGGAAGATAACATCAAAAAGGAGCCAAAACATATTCTGTATATTTATATATATAAATAGATGTAGCCTACACCGCACCGACATAGCTGATTTATCATCGTCGTGGACTTATATTTGAGGTAGGCCTACTCTTATTTCAGAATACGAAAGCTAAACTGCTAATGTTTACATTTCCTTGTTGTTGCATTCAAATCAGATCTGAAAGAAAATGAAATATGTGACACATGTAGCAGGGTAAGTTAACAATGCAGTCCTATTGTAAATGGTTCTTCGAATAATAAGAATTATACCTTTAATGTATCTGATATTATGCATTTTCATGAATTATAAGGATTTGTGATTAATGTTATGTCAAACATATTGTGATTATAATAACACGTTCCATGTAGTTCAGCCTGCTCGCTGGGAAAGTTGGATTCAAAATGTTATTATCGTGTCAAGGTTTTGTGTGCTGCAAGTCACTAGTGCTCTCATCAGGACTGCACACATCATGTACCTCCGCACACATAATTGATAACTGGCCGAGGCTCAGGGTATGTTCTTGGTATAAAATCCTGAAGGATCCTAGTAGTCCAACATTCCTCCATCTATGATCCAAGACCCTTAGTTCATCTGTGTTAACATTACCCAGCTATCCAAGTATGCAGACGGCCTGTCGGGACAGTATCTGGCCAGTCTCATCACTTATGCTAATAGCTCGGTCCTCGTCTTCAGTTTAGCTCTGAGGTTGTTCTTAAAATAACATCTCTGTTTCCTGTTTGGCTTGACTTTGCTATGCTAAATAGAAGATGGTTTTGTTGCGTGTGTCCCAGAGTTCCTACCGTAACCATGGCGCAGTGGGGCCTGATGAGCAAGCTGTTACGATCCATATCCACCGAGAGCGTCGATGACCTTTACCCTCCAAATACCTTCCCCATCTACGTCCGATATCTGTTGGCAGATTGGATTGAGACGCAACCATGGTATTGACAGCAAACAAACAAACACACACATGTTACGTATGAATCACACAGTTAGGCATGCACGCACACCTAAAACAGGAACAACCACTGTAACCTCAGCATGCATAGGCGCTTTCATGCAAGGTGGGGGTTCATGAACATTTGGAGATTGTTTAGTTCACACATACAGACGCACACGTGCACATAAACATTCACATACAACATTAAGACACACTTTCAAACACATATACACTCCAACACCATTACTAAGTGTGTGTTGGTTTGTGTGTGTTCCCAGGGAGGATTTTGAGCTGGAAAAAGTGGACCATCAATTGCAGGCGCTGACCCTACTGAACCAGATCATTATGTACCTGAGGTCAAAGGCGGAGCAGGAGACCAACGTGGTGGAGAAGATCAGGCTGATGCGCACAAGCAGCAACATGGTAAGATCTACAGCCTCCTCCTTCCTCTCTGAGCGGGTTCAAGTTTGTCTTACAGCCGTCCTTGTTTGGTTTCAGGGTCATTCATTTTACACAAATAAAGATTGCCTTAATGTATCCCTCCCGTACACAGCACCCCTCCCCTTGTTGTATTTATTATATCGTACAAAGAAACATTTATCACTAGTCTGTACCATTAAACAAAATTATGTGTTGACAATCTATACTGTTAATATTGGCATATTTAATGTTTCGGGACAATCTGATCCCAACCTCAAAATGATGACTGAACTGAAAGAGTAACATAGTATCAAAATGAAACAGGATCTACTGTTTATAGATGTCGTGTTTGTCGTTGAGGAGAGGATAGCCGGTAGGGGAACTGGATGACGATTTATACATTATATTATTTGATTTGATTCTTTGATCAGGCTATTTGATCATTGCACTAATAAACGCAATGCCACCAATGTGGAGGATGTCCATGATATTAAACAATCACTCTATATGCTGACGGAGCAGGTTCCTGCTGTTCGAAAACAGCAGAACTGCATCATGCGCTTGGTGGAGGAAGTTATAGAGCTGGGGCTACAAAACTCAAAGAAGGACGAGCGGATTATGTTGCTGAAGAACAGGTGGGGTGATTTGGAACAGTATTCCAGAATGAACGACATCATTGTCACTGGTCTGGAGCCCAAACCCCACACAAATGCGTGGGCATTAACAAGGCTGAACGGAGGGGAGGGGCGCGAGCAGGATGCCACATCTGTGGAGCAACAGGTGACGGCATTCCTCCACTCAAAGGGGATTGAGTTGGACAGTGTCAACATCGAGGCCTGTCACCGGCTCCCACGGAGAAGCAAGACGGATAAACATCATAATTCAGTTTGCCAACAGGAACCACAAAACTGAACTGCCGAAACAGGGAAGATGAACGTAGGGCTCGGAAAATGAAAAGCTGACAAAGAAGAAGGCGTACATCGCCAGAAAGGCCAGATTCCTGGGAAAGCAGAAGAGAATCCAATCAACGTGGATGACCAACTGCAAAATATTCATCAAGCTCAACGGAACACCAGAACAAGCCAAAGTATTACTCTTTAGGGACCTGGATGAACTGGATACATACCAATAAGATACACCACAACAAGGTAATGGAATTCACGATTCACCATGAAAATTCCAGACTATAAACATATTTCTCTAACAGAACTAGAAACCTTTGCATATGCAGAGCAATAACACACAATTCATAGAAAATGACATTGATCTGGAAAACAACTTACCTAACAATATAAAAAACAGCTGCAGTTATTACACAGATAGCAATCTAATATACATTTCCAATCAGGAAACAACATGTCAATTATCCACTTATAGCAGAAGTCTATATCCCAACTTCCACAGCATAGAATAATATATAAAACAGTTCAAGATCCCATATAACATTATTACAATATCTGAGACCTGGATCAGCACAGAGAAAGATGTGGACTTTGGGATTGATTGCTATGAATTGTATTATGACAAACAGAAGTAAAAAAGGTGGAGGAGGTGTGGCTATCTATGTGGACAAAATACTGAAATACAAGGTGGTGGAAAACATGACAACAATGGTTGGAATGTGTTACAATAGAAATTTGTATGGAAAAGACCAAGAATGTTAATGTCAGCTGTATATACAGAGCTCCCGGATCGACATTGAAATATTCAAAGATTAGATGGGAAACATGTTTACAATATCATTACAAAAGATTATGTTAAAATGCAGGGGATTATAATATTGACCTTTTGAATCCAAAAAAACTTAAAATAATGGAAGAATTCATCAGTATTAAATACTATAGTATAGAGTATGGGTTTATATCCTACAATAACAAGACCTAGTAGAATTACTTCTCATTCAGCAGCATTAATAGTGTGGTGGTTAACATAATTCACCCACGGAACTATGGGTGGGGGTGTGTTTAGCACAGACTCTTTTAGCAGACGGAACGACGTCCAGTTCAGTCCGGTTTGGCTTTTCGAATGTACCGTTTATTGTGTTATGTTAATTAAAAACTCGGTTCTGGATACTCCGCCTCCGACTCCCGTCTCTCGGCACTACACTGGTGACTCCGACGTAGGTCTTGCTGAAGCTTCTGGGACCAAAACGAACATGGCGAATAACGCTTTTATCAAGTTGCCGGAGTTCTGGGAGTTTTCACCGATGGCATGGTTCGCTCAGACGGAGGCGCAGTTTGCCATCCGTGACGTCACGGACGACACCACATGCTACTACCGCGTCGTGTCGGCGCTGGGGAGATCAACTGCGACACGGGCGGCGAATTTCATAGTGAATCCCCCGGACCAGGGCAAGTACAGGGACCTCAAAGCCTTCCTCTTGAAGATTTTTGGGCTGGCGCAGTCAGAGCGGGCCCAACGGTTGTTGGCTATTAGGGGCCTCGGGGACAGCTAACCCTCTGAGCATATGGAGATGATGCTCAACCTGCTGGGTGCGGAAGAACCTAACTTCCTCTTCATGGAGCTGTTCCTCCAACACATGCCACCGCAGGTCCGGATGGCGCTCGCGGGCATGAGGATTACCGAGCCACGCGCGTTGGCAGAGGAAGTCCGACCGGTTTTTCCTGGCTGCTCAGAGTTTCGCACCTGAAGTGCTAGCCCCAACACGCAGTGCCTACCCCCCGGACGATGAAAGGCTAGCCAACAGAGCCCCAGTGGCCGCCGAAGGCCGTCCCAGCACAGGTATGTGCTATTTTCACGCGCGTTTTGGCGCTAAGGCAAAGAGGAGCCGGTCCCCGTGCAACGTCAAACAAACGGGAAATGCCAAGGCTTGCGCTGATTAGTGGCCGTGAGTGCAGGCACGTCAACCCGGCTATTGTTCATCAGAGACACTCTCCGGCCGCGAGTTTCTTTGCGACACCGGCGCTCAGAGGAGTGCCCTGCCGGCTACGGTGGACTTCGCGCCTGGCGTCCATGGTCCACAGTTGAGGTCCGCTAACGACACACCCATTCGCACGTATGGTACAAAGACTGCGGACCTGTGCTTTGGAGGCCAGCGATTCAGGTGGGAATTTGTCACAGCCGACATCTCCTTTCCTCGGCGCGGATTTCCTTTGTGCGCACAATCTGCTGGTAGATTTCAAAAACAACCGCCTGGTGGACGCACGGACGTTCTCCTCATTTGCATGTGCCCGTGGTCGAGCGGCTTATGGCGGGCTCTCCAGCTCCCTCTGGGAGGGGGACGAATATCAACACCTGCTCCCTGCTCAGGGAGTTCCCCGGTATAACCCGACCTACCTTCTCCGCGGTCACGGCGAAACATGGTGTAGAGCATCATATAGACACCAAGGGCCCACCCGTCTATGCTAGGGCCCGACGACTTAACCCCGACAGGCTGAAGGTCGCTAGGTCGGAGTTCGCCAACATGGAGCGCCGGGGCATCATCCGCCGCTCAGACAGCCCCTGGGGCCTCACCCCTCCACATCGTTCCTAAGCCAGACGGTGGGTGGCGACCTTGTTGGGATTACCGCCGCCTGAACGATGCTACCAAGCCCGACCGCTACCCAATCCCGCACATCCAGGACTTCTCAGCACACCTGGTGGGCAAGCGGGTCTTCTCGAAGGTGGACCTGGTGCACGGTTACCACCAGGTGCCGGTGCATCCCTCGGACATCGCCAAGACGGCGGTGGTGACACCTTTCGGGTTATTCGAGTTCCTGCGTATGCCATTCGGATTCAAAAACGCAGCTCAGACCTTCCAACAGTTAATGGACTCGACGCTCAGGGAGATGCCTGTTTATTTGGACGACATCCTGGTCACCAGCTCCTCCGAAAAGGAGCCCCAGGGTCACCTACGCGACCTCTTCATGAGGCTCGACCAGTACGGACTGATCATCAACCCAGCGAAGTGCCTGTTCGGGTTGTCCTCCATCCACTTCCTGGGGCATCTCATCAACAAAGATGGGGCCGCCCCTCTGCCGTGGAAGGTGGAGGCGATTTCTGCTTTCCCCCGCCCGCACACAGCTCGGGCGCTCCGAGAATTCCTGGGAATGGGGATGTTTTGCCACTGGTTCATCCGCCAGGCAGCTCACGTCATGCGCCTGCTGTATGGGGCTCTCAAGGACAAGTCCCCTGGCCAGGCTGTCGACTGGACGGCGGAGAGGGAGAAAGCGTTCGAGGCTGCTTCCTCTGCCTCAGCCCCGTCATCCGCTCGAGACGGGGTCGGGTCGTCGCCCCTTCCCGTCATGAGGACTTTGACTATAGGTGAATTCTGGGGGGGGCTTGTGTGGTGGTTAACATAATTCACCCACGGAACTATGGGTGGGGGGCGTGTTTAGCACAGACTCTTTTAGCAGACGGAACGACCGTCCAGTTCAGTCCGGTTTGGCTTTTCGAATGTATCGTTTATTGTGTTGTGTTAATTAAAAACTTGGCGCTGGATACTCCGCCTCCGCCTCCCATCTCTCGGCACTACAATAGACAAATATTATGGAAAACAATACAGTGACCATTTGCCTGTTTTTATTGTTGATCACTGTAATTATAGGAAACCCCAGTCATTTTAAATACAAAAGACGAGATGAGAACCAAAGAAAACATAAATGCATTAATAAATGACTTACTGAAGCAGAATCGGAGGATAGTATATTAGGCCTTTCACACCAAAAAGAACCAAGAGCCAGTTCCGGGCTGGTGCTAGGGCCAGTTATGAACCAGTTGGTTTCACACCGGCCAGAGCCAGCAATGGAGCTGGCGAGAGCAACGTCATGACATCACTGCAAACGTCTGCATACGCCTCCGCTTTCCCAGCAACCCTCGCGCCTTGCCGGACCTGTACAACAAGAAGAAGAACCCTCGCGCCAGTTTCAAACACAACAACAATTTCGTCTTCACGTCAATCCTTCTTTGACTATTCCGATTTAAAACAAAATCAGAAAAGACAATTAACAGAGTAATTTTTTGGTTTTTCTGTTTGGTTTTGAAACTGAAAAAGAGCAAAAGGAATAAACAAATAAATGGCATTTTTCTGTTTTTTAAATCAAAACGGGAAAACTGAATAATCCAGCCAAGGCAAAAACCATAGCAACATTGGGAAAATCAAGACACATTCTGGACCACAATCATTACACATCTATAATACTCATATTACCATAACTGACTTACTGTGTGGCGATATGGAGAAACCTACAGCTGTTATGCACATTACAAAAAATAACAATAAGGATCATCAATAACGTTGGATATCTTGAAAATACCAACTCATTATTCCTAAAGTCACACTCACTGAAGCGCAGCGATATTGTTCAATTTAAGATTGCACAAATCATGTTCAAGGCAAGAAATCAACTACTTCCAGGAAATATCCAAAATCTATTCATGGACAGACAGGGTGGGTACAATTTGAGAGGGGAACTTAATTTAAAAAATTACAATTTCAGAATAACTCTTAAAAGTATGTGCATGAGATGTCGGCTGAATTTGTGGAATTGTTTAGAAAAGGAAGTAAAGCTTAGCACAAACATATTTGAGTTTAAAAAGGGGTACAAAAACACATTTTTGAACGGTATCGGGATGAGTGTGATTTTGAGAGTGACATTAGCTACACTGATTGTACTGGGATAGGTGATTTTGGGGTTTTGTTTTCTTCTTTGTTTTCGTTTGTTTGTATTATTTTTTTATATTTTAGCATTGTATAAATACAAATAATTTGGTGCACATTATATTAAATAGTTTGCTGGGAATACATAAGCTTCGGCTTACTCCCACTCCTTTTCGGACATAGACACTACATTTATTTTATAAATTGTTAAGGGGTACAGAACGAGGGGACCCAAAAGCTTGACACAGGGAGGCGGAGACCGAGTGAAAGGAAGTGGTGTTTATTGGGGCAGGGGTAAATGACAAGCCAGGGCTGGGCAAGTGATCGCAGACAGGCAAGGGTTCGTCAACTGGCAGGCAGGCAGGCAGGCAGTCAGTCAGACAAGGGTTCAGTGACAGGCGGGTAGTCAGGCAGGCAATGGTTCGGTAACAGGTAAGCAGGGTGGCGGATGGAGAACTAAAGGAGAGGGAAGAGGGCTGCTAGGAACAGGGAAAACAAGCAGATCTTGGTAAAGCGCTGGTAGGACCGCTACTATTTGGTAGTAGTAAACAACCAACTGGCGCCGGCTGAATGGAGATCCCGGCTTAAGTAGGGATACGAGATTGAGGATTAATGGCAGGTGTGTCGGGAGAATGAGGGCCGGTGGGGTCAAGCGACCACTAGATGGAGGTATTGGGCGGCGTGGCAGGAGGCAGCGTAACATAAATATTGTTTATAACACTTTATAATTATTGTTGTTTCATTTTATGTGTATGTGTATGGTGTGTCATACTTGCTTTTTTTTTCAAAATAAAGACTAAATGAAATGAAATGTCTGTTGCCCTAGTTCAAGAAACATTGAAAATAAATAGGCCTACCAGACAAATCGGTTGGCAGCCGCAATGCAAACATTAACTCACTCCCCAGAGGAACTGCCTTGAACACTGTTCAACAAGTTCCGATTGACCGCAGAACTTATTGGTGGCTTTTGGCCAACAAGCACGTTTTAGTTCTTAGTCAAAGTTTTGTTATGCCTTTAGTGTGCATGGTCTGTGAGGACTTTAGATTTGATCTGGGCGGCGCACTTGTATGGTCAAAAGATGCCTGTATACGCACACATCCACTCAAGTTATAGGCCTGTACATGTCAATTCACAAATAAAATATATAATACATTCAAATAAAAAAGAGTATAATAAAACCTTTTTTATCTATGACCTACTAACTCCATAACTAGTTGGACTAGTCACATCAAAAACAGTACATTGGTAATGTTTTCCTTAGCACGTGTTTGATCTCATAGCATTCAACCTTCTTTGCAGGAAATGTTTCGACAACAGGCCCTGAACTTCGGAGTGATGGTCCGAGACATGCTCAGGAAGGAAAGGCACCTCATCAACAACCCTGTAAGATGCATTGTTCCACAATCTGAAAAATCGAAACATTTGTCAATTGGCGAGCCATCCACGAAACCTTGAAAATACCAGACAAATCGGTTGGCAAGACAACCGCAATGCAAACATTGGACTACTCCCCAGAGGAACTGGCTCGAACGTGGTTCAACAAGTTCCGATTGGCCGCAGAACTTATTGGTGGCTTTTGGCCAACAATGTTATGCCTTTAGTGTAGCCTACATGGTCTGTGAGGACTTTAGATTTGATCTGGGCGGCACAAATTGCCATAAATTGTCATAAATGTTGAGTTAAGTAGAAGCGCAGAGTAAAGCATGTTACAGAAGTTATGTTTACCAATGTAATTGAAATCAGCTCAAATCCCCAAATTTCTGTCTACTGATTCTAGCTGATTATATCATAGTAGTCCTGCACCGGAGCGCATAGCGAGGAACCAATTGCCAGATAGCTAAACACTATAACTTGACTGAAATAACAATAGGTAGCTCCAATGACGAGGCAGCATAAAGTCTGTTGTCAACTTGTACTAACCCATTTACCGAAGATATAGAGTTTCCTTGTGGTCAATTTGTTTCTGATAGTTTCACATCCATTATATTCAAAACAAGTATTCACCAGCTATATTTGTTTTGTCCATCCCAAGTAAGATATGACCTTAGTGGTTGACCTTAGTGATTGGTGCTTACAAGGCAGTGTGATGTGATTTTGAATTGAATTCAGAGCACCATTTCAAGAAGTCCGAAGTGTAAGTGTAGGAGGGTGAGTTTTATAACTGAGCTTAAGCATTCTGTCATGCTCATGCTCATGCCAAACATTTAATACAATTTGGAATATAATGGATGTCAAATTATCACCTAATGCCCAATTTCGTAACACGCTTTACCGCAAGAGGGAGTGAGTTAAACAAAAATCAAGGCTGATTTACATCTAGATATAGACAATGTATACAGTTAACTGGGCAAACCAGACACATCCTTTAAAGGGGAAATCAAATTATAATTATGTGGACATTTGTCGTTTGTGATAATTTTTTTTAAGCTTGAATCGGCATTATCTCTTAATTACTCATCTGGCCCCAAGGAACATTGTACTATTTAAACAATTTTGTAACGGCCTTTACGCCAGCATTCGGCGCTACTTTGTAAGCATTTGGGTTGCATGATTAGATGCGGCTTATACTACCAAGTGGCTTATTTGTGGTCCTTTGAAACATACAACCCCTATTACCGCTCCTGTAGCAAAGAATAAAGATTTATTTGGGGATAATAGTAATATTAACATTGATAATTATATGTTTTTGAAGGAGAACCAAGGCACACACTAAATTCCACTCAATTCTGCAGCCCCAGCAGGTAGAAAATCTTTCAATTATGCCGCCGTCTGCATGCCAAGAGCCGGCCCCAGCGGCCCCAAAAACGAGCGATGTGGACAGACTGGTGTACCAAGTTCTGTTCGTCCAAGACTGCAGGCAGTCTATCCACCAGCAGCAGGAGGATCTGAACTGGGACAAACAGAACCTTGAGACCATAGGTGAGTGTACCCCTTGAACCTTTCAGTACCTGAAGATTGGATTTTATAATCTTAGGGTCACGATTAGATTGGAAATTGATTGTCGTTCCAAAACAAATCCAGAGTTCAAAATCAATTCTCGGGTCAAAGGGGTGCTAATTTCAATTTCTGCTGTGTGCTAAGAAAAGAGGTGAGGCAAATTATGGGATGTATAATTGTCTATTGTCTATTGTGTATAAGATCATGTCGATTTTTCAAAGTTTTCAAAGGTTTACGAATCATAGAAGATAGGGATCTCGATTCCTACCTGAGGACATTATTTTCCTCAAACCCTTAAACAACACAGACACACACACACACACAGACACACACACACACACACACACACACACACACACACACACACACACACACACACACACACACACACACACACACACACACACACACACACACACACACACACACACACACACACACACACAAACAAACAATTGTTTTCACATGTTTTTTACTACATAATTCATAATCTATTTGAGCAACTTAATATTAGCCATTTTCTTTCTATAAACAAATTCTCAGCACTATTATATAATATATGTTTATTTGTTTATGTACTGTAATGTGTTACATTTCTGTAATATTGCTTGCATCTGAATTCCGCCCACTATGTTTTCAGGCCCTTCCATACAGAATGGAATGGATCCACAAAACACAGAACTCCAAAAACTCCAAAACAAGATTCAAAAGCAGGAGCATAACTTAAAAAGCCTGAGAACAGTAAGCAACGAAATATGGCATACTGAGACATTATGCACAACAAAGGGGATTCAGAAAGTTATTTCTTAGTTTAATGTGGTTTTGATGTTGTATATTTGTGTTTATTTGCAATAAATTGTCAGAAATGTTGAGTTAAGTAGAAGCGCAGAGTAAAGCATGTTACAGAAGTTATGTTTACCAATGTAATTGAAATCAGCCCAAATCCCCAAATTTCTGTCTACTGATTCTAGCTGATTATATCATAGTATTCCTGCACCGGAGCGCATAGCGAGGAACCAATTGCCAGATAGCTAAACACTATAACTTGACTGAAGTAACAGTAGGTTGCTCCAATGACGAGGCAGCAAAAGTCTGTTGTCAAATTGTACTAACCCATTTAGTGTTTCTTTGTGGTCAATTTGTTTCTGATAGTGTGAAACTCTAAATATACCAATGCAAGAATGACTATGAAATAATGTAAATAATACAATATTTAATATGCTGTTTGTGTGTGTGTGTGTGTGTGTGTGTGTGTGTGTGTGTGTGTGTGTGTGTGTGTGTGTGTGTGTGTGTGTGTGTGTGTGTGTGTGTGTGTGTGTGTGTGTGTGTGTGTGTGTGTGTGTGTGTGTGTGTGTGTGTGTGTGTGCGCGCCCGTGTGTGCGTGCGTGCGCGTGTGTGTGTGTGTGCTGTACGGTAGAACCGGTTAGGGCAGCTGAAGAGCGCAGTGGAATCCCTGGGGCACTGCCAGGCCCGCCTCATCAGCCAGCTGAAGACCTGGAGTTGGGAGCAGCACAAGGCCACCATAGGGCACCCATTTGACGACAACCTGGGACCATTGCAGACCTGGTGAAGCCACAAAACCTCCACCCTCTCCCTCACATTAACGTTCTTGACGGTTGTTATGTTAGGGTTCCCTAGGTTTCCTGTTATGTTAGGTTTCCATAGCAACCGTCTTTTGTTGACCGGTTTTCAACTGTTGCGGTCTCAAGTGGCAGGGCGTTTCTAGCCTTTCCTTTATGTCTTGTTTTTCCATTTTCAGTGTGTACGGTTACTGGCTGACTGCATTGCAAAAGTGCCAGTTGATTAGATTGTTCTTTCCCTTAGCAGCTCTTTGTGAACTTTAATTAACTGTTACATCAATGCCAATACGTAATCGCTGATTACACGTATCTTGAGTCCAACAGTGGAAGGGGCACTGTAGTTTCACTACTGTAGTAGGTAGGGATGGGCACGAGTAGTGTTTTCGCTACTCGAGTAATCGTTTGCATTCCTCGAGGGTCCTCGATTCCTCGTTAAGCTATTATCTATTTTTAGAATGCAATGCATCTGCAGCAGGAATAGGCCTAGTTATGAACGCCAATACAGGGTATCTGCAGGTTTCAGCAAGTCAAATTTAAGTCTTTTAAAGACCTTTTTAATACCATCTTGAATGAAATTTAAGACCTAAAAAACGCGATGGTGGGGGTTGGCAACAGACGCGAGCCAACTTCGGAAACGGATGCCTTCCAGCCAACTGACCTTGAATTTGCACCTACCCATTGTCGCAGACTAGCTAACAAGCACGCAGATAATCGTTTATATATGCAGCTAGCAAGAAAGAAGCCTCTCTACATGTCCTTCCTGGAAAAGTTCCCTTCGAGAAAAATAAAAATAAAAAAATATACAGTCCTGCCCCGACAAATTTAAGACCTTGAGTTACAGTATTTAAGACCAGCATATGACATTTGTAACGAATTTAAGACTTTTTAAGACCTTAAATTTAGAAACATGAATTTAAGACTTTTTAAGACTTTTTAAGGATGCGCGGACACCCTGCAATATAACTAATCCAACCTTTAATGTGTGTTCTCAATGAAAACAGTCAGAGTTATCAGAGTAACCCCTGATCATCCACAAAACTTAAAGGCAGCATTTCTTTTGTGATCATCGATGTGATCAGCGACGTGATCTTCTCTCCACGGCCGGGATTACAGCTCTGTTTTGCGGCGGAGAAAATAGCCGACACGCTAGGCTGCTGTGGGTTTGCTTTCCCAAACTCACCGTTATGTTTGAGGAGCATATACTGCCGCATAGTACTCGTAGTATTTTGGTAGCACAATTTTGCCTGGCATAGTTTGCACTCCACCTTATGATCACCAATCTCTGTTAAGTGTTTCCACACACACACGCTCGTACAGCCATTTCTGAACTTTTTGAATTATTGTGTTGTGCACGCGTGACTGCACGGCACGCGCCACAACGAAAATTGATACATTTATATTTGCTTTGTGCATAAGGCACGTGCCAGCTGCGCCTCACAGAAAATGAATACATTTGCTTCAGAACACTTTATTAGATTAGCCTACAGCAGTGTGTATATGCGAGCTCGAGTTCGCCTGTCCACCAACCGAGTTCATTTGTAACGAGGAGTACTCGAGTAATCGATTACTCACGCCCATCCCTAGTAGTAGGTGATGCTAAGTAGTTTACATGAAGGATAATTGAATAAAATGCGATGCTAAACTTCTAATGCCAAATTAATTATTGACTACAGACAATTATTACAGTTACAGTTATTATGTTATTGTTGTATGATTATTGAGTAAATATGTTGTTCTCTCTCTCTCTCTCTCTCTCGCTCTCGCTCTCGCTCTCGCTCTCTCTTCCTCTATCTCTGCCTCTGTGCTGTCCTCTCTCTTCCCTCTTTCAGGTGTGAGCAACTGCTTGGTTTGAATGGGAAGCTGAGGCAAGAATGGATGCTGGCAGGGAATCCAATCCCAGAGCTGCAGGACATGCTGGTCACGCTTCAACAGGAGCTCATTAAAAGGTTAACATTCACCCCATTTACATGTCATCTATTTACATTTAATCAATTGAATCCCTGAACGTTTAGTCAATTCACATGTACTACTTTCACATGCATTACATTTACATTTAACGACATCTACATTGAATATATTAACACAAAAAATAGTCAAAAAAGAACATATGAATGTATTGCTACTTGATTCGCAAGAGTGTTCATAATAAACATGCAGAGTCATCAACGCGTGTATGCCTTTCTACAGTAAGCAAATTAAATTGCTGATTTGTGTCATGATCCCAGCTCTCTGCTGGTGGACAAGCAGCCTCCTCAGGTCATCAAGACGCAGTCCAAGTTCTCCACCGTCGTGCGCTATCTGCTGGGGGAAAAGGTGGCCCCAGGGAAGCCGGTGGTGCTGAAGGCCCATATCATCACAGAGGCCCAGGCCAGGCACCTGAAGCAACTCGGTACCATCCCCAGGTGAGAGTCACCTCACCTGGGTAGTGTGCCGATGTAAAAGCCATCTTATCAGGATATTTACCACCATGCCCAGGTGAGAGCGGTCTAACCTGGGTACCATGCCCGGGTGAGATTCCTCTACCTAGGTGTCGTTCCCAGCTGAGAGTCCTCTAACCAGGTTAACATGCCCAAGCTTGAGCTATCAAAACTGGGTACCGTGCCCAGGGTAGAGTTCTCTATTTGGGTACCTTACCCAGCTGATAGTCCCCTAACCTGGTTACTCTGCCCATGCCAAGCTGAGAGCCATCTGAAGTCTTTTTATCGTCTTCTTGGATGGAGGCCAGTGTTACCAGTGATAAGATCATATTGAGATAAGGTTTTGGGATTATGGCGTCAAGAGAACATGTTCCTTCTGTGCCATAAAACCTGGTTCAAATGACCAATTTCTCAAGGAAATTGCATCACTTATTTTAAATATTCAACTACAAAGAGAACTATTACAAAAGCAATTATACGTAAATATTACAGCTGTTAATACATTTACCTGAGAGTTAGTTTGAGTTGGTTTTGTGATTATTAGTCTGTTGACTATTCAAATAATACTTTTCATGGGGCTCCTCTTCTGTAATCTCAGTGACAACGTTGGGGAGCTGATCAACAATACGGCCATTTTGGAGCACCACCCCGCTAGCAAGAGCACATGCGCCACCTTCAGGAACATGGTGGGTATTGCGTGCAATTCCCTGAGGCCAAACCTGAGGCCAAACAAAAAAAATGTGAATAATATTACATGACGTTAATGTTGTTTTTTTGTTGTTGCAATAGTCTGTTAAGAAGATCAAGAGGGCAGACCGGAAGGGGACAGAGTCTGTGACTGAGGAGAAATTTGCCATCCTCTTCTCCACAGAGATCAACATTACTGGTTGTGACACTCCTTACAGGATACAGGTAGCGCTTATTGTGTCATAGCCCTTACTGTTCCCCTGGTGTGTTTAAACTAACCACAAGCAAAGGGGAATATGGAGGGTTGGCTAAGTCAAGGTTGTTTATTGGTAAATATAGTTGTTTTTTGGTAAATAAAGGAAACCATCTTTTGTAGCAGAGGAAACCATTTCCAAATACCAAACTTGTGTCTGCAGATAATCTCCGTGCCGGTGGTTGTCATTGTTCATGGCAGTCAAGAAATCAACGCCATGGCCACCGTTATCTGGGACTGTGCCTTTTCCGAACCAGTGAGTGGCATGTGAATATATATCCTGTTAAATCATAAGCATGGAAATAAATGTAATATGTTACAAATACACACATCATGTTTCATGTCATGGGGATTTGGATGCCAATAAGTGCAAGGGTTTGTTTGCAATGCTTGAAAGCAATGTCAGACTCACCTGTTTGATGATTTCATCAGGACAGGATACCGTTTGTGGTGCCGGACAGCGTGCCCTGGAAGCTAATGTGTATGACCCTCAACAGTAAATTCATGTCTGAGGTGCAGACGCAGCACTGCCTCAACCAGTACAATCTGCACTTCCTGGCCCAGAAGATATTTGATCAGCCAGACATCTCTGGAGACTTCAGTAAAATGATGGTGTCCTGGGCACAGTTTAATAAGGTAAACGGCCTTTTCCCCTACACACGGTGCGCAGCTGCATTGCACACACACTTTCTTGCACATGCGCTCGCACACACATGCGCACACACAAACACACACACACACACACACACACACACACACACACACACACACACACACACACACACACACACACACACACACACACAAGCACACACACACACACACACACACACACACACACACACACACACACACACACACACACACACACACACACACACACACACACACACACACACACACACACACACACAAATGCACACGTTAAAGCCACAGACAGTTGCTGACATGTCGAACATCATGTGCCCACTCCCCCTTCTGCACACACACACACAGGCGCACACACACATGTTTAAGGGTACGAGACTGGAATACTTTGGTAGCACTTTGGACGACAACCTTGAGAATCGGACGCATCAACAGAGACAGACTTTAACCGACGCACTCATGCACAAACGCATACACACACAACACACACACACACACACACACACACACACACACACACACACACACACACACACACACACACACACACACACACACACACACACACACACACACACACACACACACACACACACACACACACACACGTATGAGCTCCCCCTGGTTCATAAGCATGTGTTTTCATACTGCAGGAGATGCTCCCAGGGCGACAGTTCACCTTCTGGCAGTGGTTCGAAGGAGCCATGGAACTGACCAAAAGGCACCTCAAGGCCTACTGGAGCGAAGGGTGGGTGGGGACGTGGACAATATAGCGGAGATCTTATACGATGCACACTGTTTATTATAGACAACCTAAATGTCTGTTGCTACAACAACTCCACCAGGGTGATCTTTGGCTTCATCGGCAAGCAGCATCTCCACCTGATCCTGAAGGACAGGCCCAACGGGACGTTCCTGCTCCGCTTCAGCGACTCGGAGATCGGCGGTATCACCATCGCCTACGTGGCGGCCAGTGAGAGTGAGTGTTTTGAGTCGGCGGTCAAACGCTTTAATCCATTCATCGACTGAGATATATTAATCTGATTTATGATCACACACACACACACACACACACACACACACACACACACACACACACACACACACACACACACACACACACACACACACACACACACACACACACACACACACACACACACACACACACAGATGGGGGACAGAAGATCCAGAACATTCAGCCCTTCTCCAAGAGAGACCTGGAGATCCGTTGCCTCGGCAACCGCATCATCGACATCGAAAGCCTAGCGTTTCTGTACCCTGAATATCCCAAACACGGCATATTCGAAAAGTACTACACAGGTAAAGCCCCCCGTCCCGTCCCGTCTCTACCACCTCTTTGCTTCTTCATCCATTTTAATGAACATAATGTGTATGTATATATACTTATTGTATGTTGCACATCCTGAAAATAGTACTTAGAATTGTGCCGCGTCTTATCCTATACGCAATGGGTTAACCTAGTGATTGTGAATGCTTCTCATTTCTATAAACATCTTTACTGTGCTGACAGCGATGTATTGTTGTTTCTCTTTCTTCTTTGAAATGTACTAAATGTAAGTCACGTTGGATAAAATGGCCTCAATGTGAATGTCCTGACGTGGGCTCTGTTGTTGACAGACGACCCGTTGCCGTCTCTAGAGGGAGGCTACATCGGCGTTAGGCTTCAAACCAAAGTGGACGTGTAAGCCAGCTACAGCTATCTATGCCGACGTCAAGTGTCCGCCAATCAGACTGCGTGTTTTTGATGTGTTTTTTTTGTTTGTTGTTGTTACATAGGGAAGTTTCCACGGCCTCCTCCTCTAATTCCTGCAATACCCCCCGCAGCGAGATGCCAGATATGAGTCCTCGGATGATCGTACCTCTAACCTCGCCCTTGTGAGTCAAACACTGTCTAACCTCAAAGCTCTGCGCAGGGGAGCGGGAGACAACTGTGCATGCAGGGACATGAGCAGGGCCCTTTGTCCCCAGGCCGGATTTCCAGGGTATCCAGATATGTTATTAAGGGAGCAGTATTATCGGTGTCAGATTCCTTCCTACCTATGATTTAGATGCGAGATTACCCTGCCAACTACGCATTTGGGACTTCTTTCTAATGCCTTTTTATGATTTAGATGCGAGATTACCCTGCCAACTACGCATTTGGGACTTCTTTCTAATGCCTCATAGGTTAAGTTATGTTATTCCAAGGCGTATTGTTTTTCCCTCCTTGTTAATAATATAGTGCAACAATAAATTTGACTTGACGTGTCAAAATTGAAGGAATAGGGGATTTCTATACTAGTCCACCCATGCATAAAGTAGACTATTATTAGATGATTTGCGATTATATATCACTTACATGACAAAAGAACAGGTTTTCCCATTGGAGGTGGAGATGGCTGGTTTCAGCTTTGCGCACAGATTGCTCAATGTGCAACACGTGCGCAGCCTCACCCAGCTTAATAGTCATCCAACCATGGTTATCGGCCTGGGGGCTATCTTATTAGGCAGAAAACCACCAGAGATTGAACATAAACCTTTTAACCTTTCACGTGGTTTTGTAATGTCAATGGATGCATGATGTTTAAAGTATGTTTCAGTAAACATATGCTTAACTTTTCTACAAATATAAATAGATTAATAAACTTTTAGAATAAACAGTAACATTGAAATAAGCCGTTGTGAAACGGATAATCCTGACAGTACACAGCAGTGTTTGATTTATTTAGAGTTACATGATCTGGGCCTTAACCAATTCACACTTAAACAGGTTCTATCCTGCTCATGGAAACATACCCACTGCACTTCCTCTCCTCACCTAACCTCTTCCTGTTCAGCAAGACTTTTGTTTTCTGCATTGCTTTGTCATCCTCATACGCCAAGATCTCTATCAATTTAACATTGCCTTACCCAGATTCAGATTTCATGGTTTAATTCCATTCTCCTCACTGTGCGTCCAGAAGGGGAGTTCGCTTGGATAGCAAACGCTTTCCGTTAGCTGTTTCAATTAACTCGCAGAGTGACCGTAGCACTCCTTTTGGAAACCAATTCAAATGGTATTCCCCTAGCATTAACAGGAGCTGTGCTACTGTAACTCTACAAGTCAATGCGGCTACACAGGATAACTCACCTTCTGAACGCACAATGATGGATTTGGAATTCAAAACGTAGTCTGAATCTGGGTAAGTAAGGCAAACAACAATTTATAGATATCTCGGTGAATCCCTTTATTGTATGTTTGAACTTCCATGTAATGGCTATCCTCCCGCCTGCCTGTTAAGAATGGAATGCTGCATTTTCGTTATAGGAACTTACTGTTCACCGGAAACGCCAAACAATGTAATAAGGATTTCAACTGCTGGGGAATGCTTTGGGGGACTGGTTCAAGGCCACGGTTGCTGAATTGCTGTCCTTTATGTTATTGTATTTCTCTCCGGCAGACAACCGTTCCCGGGGAATTCATTTGGGGCTGACTCTCCAGGCGGAGCAGCAGGGTTCAGCTTCATTGACCCCAATGGAATCTACGCTCCAGAAATGTAATTGGACACCAAATATTTAATATATGCAATACACATTATACTACAAATATTCAAAATATAAGTGTATTATACTAGTGCTTGTTTTGACATGTGTGTGTGTGTGTGTGTGTGTGTGTGTGTGTGTGTGTGTGTGTGTGTGTGTGTGTGTGTGTGTGTGTGTGTGTGTGTGTGTGTGTGTGTGTGTGTGTGTGTGTGTGTGTCCTACAGGGCTCCGCCTACGAATATGGATGTGGATTTTGATTTTATTGATGACTTAATACAGGAATAGGGAAGTAGGATATATGTCTTCAATGGAAACACTCTGTATGACTGTGTGGATGCGATAGTCTTATACTGATGTACTTCCATCGCTTTGGCCATCACTTACTAACAGATACAACTGAAGATGATACATTACACACAGTGTGAAACTGGTTGTGGATAATAGTAGTTGGGGATCTGATAATATGATACTGCAAATGAAATCACTGCATATCCACAACTTTACTTCCCAGGTCATATGATAATGAGTTAAATTGGTATTACCCTGTTTGTTTAACTGCATATATGTCTATCTTTTGTATAAATAAGGTATAAGGTATAAACAACTGTATACATTGCTATGCTTACAAACTACCCACATATTTAGCAGTTGTTATTGGAACACATAAATTAAAACATGTTTTCTCTGGATTGGCAAAGACTTCCTCATCTTATGAACATTGCAGGTTTATGTTGTACTTGTACATTTCTTGAGTTCATTTTTAATGAATCAAGTAGCAATATTTTCATCTAAAGAAGCGGGAAAAGCCTATAATACGCTTTGCAATTTGTTATATTATGTTTTGTATCCATTTAAGAGGATTCGTTTTGGGTCAATACAGTTCACTTAAAATATTGTTGTAAATATGTTTTATCAACAGATTTTTTTCACTTCACTTTTTCAAATATCTTATGTGGCTACACTGAGAATTAAACTTGGTTTTAACTGTAACTTAAAGCAGTACAATTATACAAATTTAAATGTATAAAGGACATTTTACTTTTTAGAGCAGCAGTTAAATTTCAATTCTAGAGATAAACTAAGATACATTTTCCACACTTGATCACAACCGTACATTGTTCCTGACTTATTAACCTTGGTTACCTTTAATTTGAACATAGTTAAGTTGAGTTTTGTCAAGCTCAGATAAATTATATTCATAGTTGAGTCTCTCAACTATGAATCATAGTTGAGGAGTTAGAATCTCCTCACTCCTTTACCCAATTAAATCATACACGTTCCTTTTGCATGCTTACTCCTTTGTTTTTTTGTGTTTTTTATGATATGTATATTGGCATTGGGATGAATAATTACGAATTATTCAGTTATATTTTATACATTTTAAAAATAAAACTTTCTTAACTATCAAAACCATGGTGGACTGATTCAACTATTTTAGGGAGACAGGCAGTGTAGTGCAACTGATAGCCATTTCTAAGAAGGTGAATATTTTAAAAGGGCTACCAGCATAACTGTGAGAAAGTACAAGAAAATAATGTAGCCAGAGATTTAGGATATTTTACATAAGAATAATGAATCCATGGCAGTCTGGTTAGAAAGGTGTGCTTTAAAGCAAATTGACTATCCATTGAACCAAGGCAGATTGTATTTCACATATCAGTGAATCACATTGGCATATCTTCCATAATCCATCATCCAAAGAGGAGACACTGTATAACTTGAATACTATATGGTTGATCCATCGCCTTTTCATAATCAAGGTAAATCTTAAAAAAAAGAAAACTTTACACTGTACATCACAAAGCCTTTCCATTAGAAAAACAATTTGAAGGTCAACAAAAGTCGCTAAAATTAAAACTAAAGCTGGAAAAATCAAACTAAAAGCTAAAGAAAAGAAAGCGGAAAGAGATAAAAGCTTACACGTCTGGTTTGGTAATTGCTTTGTTGAATGGCAACTGTTGTCCCAGTGTCACCTTCCTCTTTCCCAAAATGATACTCCTAGCAGCATTATATGTCCCTTCAAAAGAACCGAACAAAATGGCCATCATGTAAACAAAGGAAGCAAGGGTAAATATGGAGGGGATGCAAAGCCAATGTGAAGCTTCACCTTCAAGTTTCATTCACTCTCGTCTTTAAAAATACAGGCACGCATTTCCAGTAGAAACCAAAGATGTTTGTTGATCTCAAGGTGACCCCTGTTAATTAGAGAGGGGTTCATTCAATCTTCTTCAAATGTAAACCAATAGAAGCCACTGGAAGAAGTCACAGCACTCTTATTTTAACCACATGAACTGAAATAACTAAAAATAACTCTTTATGTCGTCAAAAAGAAACACAATCCAGTAGTAAAGCTAATTCCACATTAAAGTGTGTTGAATTTCTTTGTTTTCTTCCATGGCATACAAGCAAAAGGAAAGGCAAACCAACTGTCACACACCTGTACATGGATCTATAATAACCACTGATCTAGTCGCTAAAAAAGGACATCATCACAAATGCTGCATAAATCATACTGATTTGGAACAAAATCACTGAAATCCATATAATAAAAAAAACATCAGGTAGCCAAATAATTCTGCGGTAATTGTGTAAACATTTGAAAAGGTATTAAAGATTAAGCTCAGAAACGACCAGATGGTTGACTGATTTGTGTGTTTATTTTCATATAAATGTGTGTGCGTGCCCAGAAGTTGCATTATTTATGTAATTATGGGAATTGGATTAAAAGGCTTAACATCATCCTATCTAAAGAAAAGATCCTCAAAAATGCTGGATGTTGCGCTGGTTAAACTATTAAGTTAGTGGGAGGCAAGGCTGCATATTCTCTCAAATAAACTTGCGCGTTAAATTAAAACACAAAAGCATCGAACAAATAGGATGCTTTGGCCACAATAGCCTCAAAATAAAAACTTTTGATTGGGGACAACCACATACAGCCAAACACACACACACACACACACACACACACACACACACACACACACACACACACACACACACACACACACACACACACACACACACACACACACACACACACACACACACACACACGCACACACACACGCATGCACGCACACGCATGCCCTCAACACACGTAAAAAAAAATGAAATATTTGCCGTCAAAAAAACCCTGGAAACTTCTGGAAAGTAAAAAACATGATAATTTACCCAAAGATGTTGGAACAAAACGAAAACTGGATAAAAACTGGAAAACACATGCAGAACGCATGCAGAACTGCCCTAATGTAGCATCACTCCTAGCAGATAAAAGAGAGGTCGAAAGGGAAAGACAGAGAAGGGGGTGAGAGAGAAAATTGGATCAATCATCAGATCAATGTAAATGTTATTTTTTTGAGGGGGGGGGGGGGGGGGGTAACAGCATAGTTCGACTACTCTGTAAAAGACACCAGGGGTCTAGGTATGGCCATTGGTGGGTCTGACATAGGGGGGAGGTGGAGGTCTTTGTCTCGAGCCATGGGGGGCAGGGGGGGGGGGGGGGGGGGGGACGGGGGACGGGACGTAAACGTATGCTTTGAGGATGGATGGGGCCAGGAGCTTTAGAGTGTGGGTCGGTGGATGAAGGTTGGTGGGGAGGGGGTTGTAAGAAAGTGGATATCTCGGTGTTCCCGGGCTTATAGGGCCTGGGTCTTGAGCTCGATGGGGTCCCCCCTGGGGTCCTGCTGGCCCTCAGCCTCTGGGGGCCGGGTTCCCTTCAGCGTGGCCAGCCTCTCGGAGAGGTTGCGCATGCGGGGGAACAGCATGAAGTCGTACACCAGAGCTCCCATGGCTCCACCCATCATGGGTCCCACCCAGTACACCTGTGGAGAGGCACAGACAAACAGGACGGGGATAGAGTTAGTGAAGTCACCGGGTTGCAGTCTCCCCCCCACCTACATTAGACACATTTCTTTAGGGGATGGATGCTAAATCGCAGACTGTCCTACCCAGTGGTTGACGAAATTCCTGACCAAGACGGCAGGGGCGAAGGACCTGGCTGGGTTCATTCCTGCTCCGGTGTAGTACATCTGAAGAGACGGGACCACAACCAACATCATGTTAATAATGGGAGCCATGCGACGTGTGTGTGTGTGTGTGAAAGCCAAGGGCTCCGACTCAAATCCCTGCATACTGTGCTTCCTCAACACCTTCTACTTGCCAGCAAGATCTTTATTTTGAATCCCAAAACTAAAACGCTTGGCTGGCCTCATACAGCCGCCGCAAACCTACCCCAAGAAGATGTCCCATGAGCACAGAGAAGCCGATGGACAGGGCGGCAGAGCCTAGGCGGCCGTTACGCCTCTCGTCGGTCACGGCGAAGATGCAGATCACCAGCTGCATGGTGAGGAACACCTCCATGGTGGTGCCCATGCCCAGGCTGATGCCGGGCTGCAGCTGTAGGAGGGCCGAGGAACAGAGGAGGACATGAGGGAGGAGATCACCGACGGGTTGGATGTGGGGCCTATGCCGCTGTCATATTGGATGTCTATGTGTGACACAGGCCACGTATTTGGATGACCTCATATGTAGACCCATAACAATGCTATAACAGTTAATGACAATAATAATGTCAAATTGCATTGGGTCATTTTACCCTCTGAAACTCTTGTAACAAGCCATGAATTGCACACGTTTAATGGGAACATTGGATCTGATCTACGGCATTTAATGTTAACGAGTTATAAAGTGTCTTGACGGTGTACGCGTTTCCCCGAGCGACAGTGTTGGCGTGACAACAGCTCGAGCCCTGGGACTGCGGAGACGGCCCTCTTACCGTGTTGAGTGCCAGGTTGCCCCTCATGTTGTTAGGGGTGACGCCGTACAGCACCGCGGCTCCGGCCAGGGCTCCCAGACACTGGGCCACCATGTAGAAGAAAGCACGGAACAGGGACATCTGGGAGCCGATCAGGTAGGCAAAGGTGACCGCCGGGTTGATGTGTCCTCCGCTGATGTGGCCGATGGACTGGATGAGTGTGGCCGCGGCCAGCCCGAAGCAGAAGGCTACGTGGAGAACGTTGTGCGGCCCGGTGGTCCAGCGCAAGGCTGCGCCCAACCCGAAGAACACGAAGAACATGGTGCCGTAGAACTCGGCAAACACCGCCCGCCAGAACGACATGGACCGGAACTCCCACATAATGATCAACCAAAGAAAAACAATGGAGGGATGGAAAGGTTGCAAGAGACTCTTCCGAAGAAAAATCTGATGAAAGGAGTGTTCTCCTTTAGAATAAGCTCCTCTGGGGGGGGGGGGGTCCTCTTGATCACTGAGGATGGAAGAACGTTGGAAAACAGACAGCACGCAAACTACGACAAACTGTTCCTACAACAGAGACTGTCTCTCTAAACCCGAGTGGGACAGCCCGTACACTGCTCCACATATAACTCTCTCTCTACGCGTGGGATCCGCAGACTGGTCAGGTAATGTGGCTGTGATGCTTTTTTAGTGCAGTCTGTCATTCATAGAGAGCTGCTGGTCAGCGCGGCGCGGTCAGCCTCTGTGCATCTATGTATAACCAGCCCTGCTAGTGATTAGTAGAATAACATGGATAGATAGACAAACGTTAAGCATGTCCTGCAGACATTCAGCCTCTATGTCAGAGCAGGGTGAGCCGACCGGGCTTTTTATAACGGTGTCGGGCCGTGGCCACTCCACCGAGCCCAGGGGAGGGGTCACCGCACAATGCTGCAAATCAAAACAAAATCCCCTCTAGTCTGTCTGCCTGACCTCTCTCTCCCTCCGCTCGCACCACAGATCACCCTGAACATGAACTAGCCCCCCATCCCTACAAAGGAATCGACACATGGTAACCCCCTGCTCATGGTCTCGAAAGCACCCCCACCTCTAACTTAAATGAATAGATGGATATCAATTTGAAAATAAAAGGAAATTTGGCAGAGTGAGGCGCTTGGACCTGAACTTAAAGCGTTGATTGAGTTAATAAAGTCTTTTTTATTGGGATTGGTATAACAGGACAAATACTCAGGGAGGTTATGATTATTATTTGCAGTGCTTTGGGGTGACACATAGCATGTGAGCGAGGACTACATGTGTGAACAAACAGACAAACATGGATCTGGTCCCTTATCACAGCTTCCTTCAAGTTTTGAATGTAATATACAGTAAGAATGTTATTGACCATGAACTAGTGGATTTGCACAATACCTTGATTGACAAAGCAACACCCAAATACAACAATTTCACGGTATATTTTACCCGATTATCATAATAAACAAATCACATTCAACAAAGGTCTGAAACTAAACTGATAACCAAAACTGGACTTCTCGATTTATATTCTGTATTGGGGTACAAGTGGTTTCGTGGCAGCAGAACTGATTAGGCAGAGATTTACATTGTGTGTTGTGGATGGGCTCAGGGCAGATAAAGCGGTGGAAAATCCATGCTTGGAGAGGAAGAGTGGGGCAGCAGACCTGGCATTGAGCTTCTGCACTGGCGCATCGCGCTGACCAGGGCAGCACACATTAGCGGTCGCCGAGCGTTGAAAGGATAACGCTGCGCTCATCGCTTTTCTGCTTTTAGGCAGCGAGACAAAGCGCCGGTGGTCACAATTTCTGCTGCTTTCTATGATCTGTTTGTCTTGCCGCTACTGTTGAATATAAGAGTTCCCTTACCAATGATCCACATTGCCCACAGCTCTACCGTGCAACACCCATCTGTTGCCTACTGGGCCTAGGCTCCCTGCATGGTGGAAAGGCGTCACTGAAGCTGTTTTATGTAGGGCTGTTTGCCTAGTTTATAGAAAAATGCATATATATATATATATATATATATATATTATATATATATATATATATATATATATATATATATAGTCTATACTTTAGACAACCCTGATGTGGTTTTATAGAAAACGTTTTTTCTTGATAAAAGGTGAGGTAGCCTTAATCATATCTTCGTAGAGTTTAGGCCTACTAATTGAGCATATCTAATGTCATAATTGCGATGGCGCCCCAATCACTGCTCCAATCAGCAGTAAGCCACCTTTTGTGGGCGTAAGCCTGTTCAACCGGAGGGGTTTTTAAAAGATGCTTGCATTGGGATTTCCGTGTTCTCTTTGGCCAGACTGCTGACCCACGCACAATCTATATACTCACAAGCCCCTATCATTACTATTGAAATACAGATACCTATACCTATAATTATCTAACTTTGTTATTGGCCAAAGCAAAAACACAGACGCCAATATCAAACCGACAGGCCAGCTTAATAATAGTCCAAATAATATAGGACTTCCTATATAAGACTACTCAAATGATGACTGGAGATCAATTTGAGAAGTGCGTTCGTAAAATGACAGGAAGCATTGTGTTGTGCAGGAATTCTTTAGTCACCGCCTAAATGTTTCAAACAATGCTTACATTTTTTTTAGCAGTCTATGATAATAAGGACGTTTATTGTGTCAAAATTAGCCAGTGCTAAAAAAAGGTGCTTAAGAAAAGAGAAAAAAACTTTCCAATGTTCTTCCAACAAGTTTATTAAAAATATGTAGTCAAAAACTTCAACATTATTTAACAAACTCAATAAATATATTATACACATTAACCCGGATTTCAAAACATAGCTGTGTGTTGCCCAAAAAAATATTTGGTTGGATTAATGCTAGGATATTACTTTTTCACAAAGTTTATGGAAGTATTTTCTTTTTTGCATATGCTACCATCAATTAATTGCCCTATTGATCTGGCAAGGACAGAAAATCAAGGCATCTGCATAAATATTGCCTGCACTGTATATTTTCTGTAACACAAACTGAACACACAGTAAGATGAAAAGCTGTATTCACTTTTTTAATTGTAAAATGTTTAATATAAATGAATGCTGTTTTAAATAACTCACTAACATACATTTTAAGAACTCAAACCAAATCTTTTTAATTGAACATAATACAATGTCAAATAAAACAAAGATGGAGAACCCTCGATTACAAAAATTGCAAATTGATTATTTCAATTGAGGATTCCAAATCCAGTTGTTGTGTTAAGGAACCTTTACATTTTTGATCTGTAACCTTGCTGTCTTTGCCGGGAACAAACATAGAAAGGGGCAAATGACCTAAGACAATCAAATAGCTATGAATTCAATGAACAGTGTAATTAAACAAATGTGTCCGTGCAACACTGGATGTCAGTGCGAATCGGCATCCAAGATAGGCACACGCATGTCACTCACATCAAACTGGAGACAGGATTTTTCCTTGAACGCTTTAACTTTGGAAGACGGCATCATACCGTTGACTACTCAAGGTCTGGCATTTCTGTAGAAATAACACAATTACTTCGTCAGGAAGAAAATCCCAGGCAGTGCGCATATTCAACTGGGCAGTATCTTTGCCTCAAAAAGGAGACCACTGTTTTGTATTGGACTTACTTCCATCACCGCTGTCTGCAACACCATGCTGTAACATGAAAAAAGAAGTAAGTAACAACTTTGATTGCAATATAACGGACGATTAACTCTGATTCATCAAGGGCCCATACCTCTTCATCTCCACCTTCCAGGTCTGGTAAACCTTCCCCTCCCATGGTGTTCATCATCTGCCGAATATAGTCGAGGTTAAACCGACCCTTCACACCCTAAATGCCTGACACTGGACCACTGTAATGCCCTCACCTCGGAGAATTTGTCGAAACTTGACAAATCTTCATCAGAGTCCTCATCCCAGTCTTTCCAATTATTGAAGTCAACACTGAGCCAGGTGACCTAAATCAACAAGTTTGGCCGACAGGCACTGAGTTTATAGGTAGAGAAAAGCCTGAGATGTGGAGAGGGTTTTTGGTAAAAAAGGTACAAACAAAATGATTACCTTTGCCTTATCTTTTGATAGCCGTGGCCATGACTTCCCTGCCACTGCTTTCTTTAAACAACACAACACGGACCTGTCTGTTCTTCTGTGTTTTGATTCCTGTGACCGAGTGAGTACATGGTGAGGAAGATACACGACACAATAGTTACAACAGTGCGTATCCAAAACACTGTAGAAAGAACTTGCAAACCTACTTTGTGATCAATGTCCCCATAAAGATCCAAAACATTTTGGTGTTTAGCTTTTTCTGGTCCACCGAGACAACTGCAAGAATTCACACGTGATTAGAACTCGGCTATTATTATTATTTTACAATACCAGGACTGTGTGAAGAGATGATGAGTGCGTCCCTATCTAATTTTTTTTTTTTTACATATTTTGTAATTTGGGGCAATATATTTTGAATGAAATTGTATAACAGTAGAACAAATGTCATTATAACTATAAACAATAACAAATCAAATGGGTCCCTATTGTGTTTTCAAATAACATACCATTATATATATATATATATAATTAATATATCCATATTTATATATAATATAAATACCATTATATATATATATATATAATTAATAATAACAATAATAATAATAATAATTTAAAGACATTTTTTGAATCAGTAGTTTTCAAACTCTTACCTGAAGTTAATGCTAGACTGCTCAAATCTAACTATGAGGTCTTTAGTGTCCCCAACACAGAACTCAATGAACACTGAGTCCCGTCTGTCATACCATTTAGCTGTTGCAGGCTGCCTAAAGAAGGTGGTAGAGAGAATATAGATTAACCTCAAGCAAAACAAAAATCATAGACCATCAAGTGTCTCTAGATAAATGAACTATAGAGCCTACGAAGGAGGAAGGAGCTAGTTTAAAGGCTCCACACAACCAGCATGCAATTACGACAGCAGATAGCGTCAGAATATCATGCTTCTACCACAGGATATCCCTTCGTTTTAGAATAGCCTATGCAGCAAACCTCTGTCAACGCATTTATCTAAATGTAACCCATCTACGGTGGATTTTCAAAGTGTGCATTGCACATAGCACTACTTTCAAGTTAACGCTACGCAGTCCCATCTCCCATTCCGTTCTACTCGTTTCCTTACTGGCATGACTAATGTTCAATGCATTTCATGTCACTAAAATCTAGCATCTAGCTTAAAATAGCTAACGTAAGGCCTATTCAAAGGTCAGTTTATTTCATATTATGGGGGAAAACATGTACTTTCTTAAAGTATTATGCTGCACGCACAAGTTCAACACATACTGGAGACAACTGCATGCAAGAAACACAGGCGGTAGGTGCGCTGTGTGCATGTATGCATGCATTTCTACAAGACAGCTCTGGCAGCTAGCTTAGCTCAGTGCGTGGTGGGTCCATATATTCGCTGCGACCACCCGATCAACACCGGTGGCAGAACTTCTAATAGATGGCTTCAAAAGTATAGCCCCACACTTACATTCTCTACGATTATACTTGATAACCCTCGCGAACGACCACAATGTATCCGGGAGAAGTGACAATCACGCGCTTTGACAGTATTTAGAGGACAAAATGCAGATATAAACTATAAAAGATGAGATAGTCTTTTTAAACATCGCGTTGTTTCGCTGTTCCCGTGTGACGCACATAACAGCACTGTCCACTAGCGATGGGTTAAATAATAACAGTCATAAAAGTCCATGTTCAATTATTCAATAGCCGTAGGACAGCAAAGTTTAATGGTGGGTTTCAAGGAAGCGCAGATGATACGTATGGTATTATTTTGGACCATGTTTATATGCAATTCCCTTTATGGCTCCATAGCACTTTATTGTATTACTGTTAGGCTATGTTATTTTACCTGATAAGTAAAACTATTAAACACAATACTCATTCATGAACACGATTTAAAAAGTGCTGAGGTCAAAGGTTTGTAATGCCTCCCTGCCACAGCTGAGACCTGAAACCCGCCTACAGATTTTAAAAAAGTAGGACTTGACCTAGATACTGCCATAGCGAAACCTGAATCTGGAGGGGTTTTATAATGATGAAGAAATCAGGGACAAGTGATGACAAGAACATTTGAAGTTACTCCACAAAATAGCCATTACTGTTATGTTATTTTACCTGATAAGTAAAACTATTAAACACAATACTCATTCATGAACACGATTTAAAAAGTGCTGAGGTCAAAAGTTTGTAATGCCTCCCTGCCACAGCTGAGACCTGAAACCCGCCTACAGATTTTAAAAAAGTAGGACTTGACCTAGATACTGCCATAGCGAAACCTGAATCTGGAGGGGTTTTATAATGATGAAGAAATCAGGGACAAGTGATGACAAGAACATTTGAAGTTACTCCACAAAATAGCCACAGGGCATCCAAAATCCATCCTGCTCTGGTGGAATTCATGTTTTAAGAGCCATGCAGCCTCTTCAAACACCAAGGAGAGGGCAGGGACGACAAAATCCAAAGGGTCAGAGCAGGGGACTGAGGGCTTACTAGAAAATACACAACATGGCAAATCTCAAAAGCCGGGGGAACGAATGCAGTGCCAGGGCACAGTGAGGGGATGCGTCGGTCATCAGGCAAAACCTTCCTCTATTCTCCCCCAGCTTGTCAACATCTGTTCCTTTAGTCACACCGCCACACAACAACTTAGCCCATACGGTCGGGAGCTGTCAAATGCTTATGGTGGGATCTGACTTCTAGTGCCTTCTAGTGGCTCTCTAGGTGTGGATAAAAAGCAGCAGCAAATGACAGCCGGCACATGGAACCTTCTAGTACAGGCGATTCCAATGCAAGAGAGAAAGCGAAAACCAGTAAGCATTCAGGGATTTCCTGAATAGAATTAGTAATAAGTACATTCAGCAATTAGTTTTTTTCAATTGCTTGAACACATTTTGCAAAACTTGGCTCATTGTGTCAAAACTCAACACACAAGCAAATAAGACACAACACTGAGAAATATACCATTCACATTTATGTCAAATTGAAACTCTTCTATCAAAACCTATCAATCCTTTGTCAAAATGTCATTCTGATGACAAAATTATACACACTTGTATCATATGAATACACTTTCAGATCAGCAGCCACACACAGTCTACTTTATATAAAACACTGCAGTCTTCCATATTCCCTGTTATTATTCAGTTCCACAGAAGGCACGTTTTCACTACAACCCAAAAATCTAATACTCAATACTGTACATTGCAATACATTACTTTACAGTTCAGTAAATTCAGTTTAAGCTCAAATATAACAATAATTAACCAAAAATACACAACTGTACTGTACATATACACAGAAAAACACGGCAATTGTGCGTGGGTGGGCTTATGGATCCTAGCCTTGTGTTCCAAATCCATCCATGGACCTCAATGTCTCTGCAAGCCTGTTCCATTGCCTGCAGAAGAGGCATGCAGGCATGTGGTTGGCAGTCATATACACTACATCCTCAAGCCGAAAAAAAAAACCTTCTTGAGGGTTTAGAAACGGCGAGTATGCAACTTCAAATTGTTTATGGTTGGTGTACCATTTCCCCCGCACTGCCCCGGGACGTGCACAATTGCCCTTTGGCCTTTTTGTAGTTGGCTGATAGGTGTTCAGTTTTGTAAGTAAGTGTTTTGAGGTGTGTATTTAAGTATTTACAATTACCCAATGTTTTTAGTATTTTGAATAGATGTGTTTTCCCTAATGATATACTGAGATGTCATTTTTGAATGAAGTGTCTTATGTTTGAAATAGTGTGTATTGTGCAGGACCAAGTGTGTTGCAGAAAGGAGCAAGTGGGTTGCAGAATAGCAACTAAATTTCAAAGCAGCGCTTTTGTTTAAGGAATGGTTACATGTGTTTAAGGTATAGTAACAAAAACTTCAAGTTGTGTTACTTTGGTCTAAGCATGTGTCTAAAGTGTTCAAGCAATTGAAAAAAACTGTAATAAAAATTGCTGCATGATAATGTCATCCCATATTTGGGTTGGGGAACATTTGGTGTGGTGTGCCTGGATAGCGCCAATTAGCTGAGGAATAAGTCAGGGTTAGCCAAAAAATGTATTGTGTGTAAAGTGGGCATCCCGTTATTGGATATTTGAATTTATAACGACCATGCATGGAACAGAGAGGAGCTGGGAATATAAGGCCATCCAGAGAGGAGTACCATAGAGGTGTGTGTGTGTGTGTGTGTGTGTGTGTGTGTGTGTGTGTGTGTGTGTGTGTGTGTGTGTGTGTGTGTGTGTGTGTGTGTGTGTGTGTGTGTGTGTGTGTGTGTGTGTGTGTGTCTGTGTCTGTGTGTGTGTGTGTGTGTGTGTCTGTGTGTGTGTGTGTGGGAGGGGCATTGAGAGATCGGGTCAGGCACTTGGTCTAAACAGAAAATGTGATGATTTAATGAATGCTGCCAACAGGCTACTGGCCACAAGTACATCTTAACATGAGGAAGCTGAAGTTTACTAAAATGTTAACATATCTGGATGAAGAATAGCAGGCAGGATAGCACATAAGACAGAATGGATAACGTTTAGGCCTTAATCTGAATGTACAACATTATGTTGAAGTGCAATGATATGAAGAATAATAGCCATACAGAGAATTGGGACCATTTCTAATTGTTTAGTTTCTTACAAAATTACAGAAAGAGGAAATAGCTATGATCCTCCACTTCCAGTAATTATATGATGTTCATATGATTCAGCATTCCCTGAAATGAAAGCAAAATAGATAGCTGATTTACAGGAAATGAATAGGCCTACTCGAGCTTATTGTATTTATGTGTGAACTCAGCATTCACTTATTATACGTTAATTTAGTTGTATTGACTTATGTTGTTCAAAAGCAAGTTATTGTCTTATTGTCTTGCAATATTCAATTGATCAATCAATATCCACATTCATTGATAAGTATACATGAATACAACACTTTTGGTGGCCTTCCTACTGTTTATATATTGAATCAACTCATAATTTATATAGAGACTCAATGGGATATATAATCAGTGAGAATATAAATTGATTAAATCCAACCTGTTGCTCCACACATGAGGGTAAATGCCACATGATTTCCCTTTACACACTCTTATGTTGTTCTATAACCTTGTTTAAAGGCCAACTAAGTAACATGTTTCATTGAAATTAATAATATGGGCCTTGTTTTAACCAAGTTTACATTGTCTAAATATTCATTATATTGAATTGATCTTGAACTCAACAATATAAACTAGGAGCACTTTTTATGTTCCCTTTCTACTGGCACCCTCAAGTGTAAATGTAACTATAAATCATCTCCAGTTTCTTTGCAGATAGCTGCCAGCTATATATTTTTGAAAATAATGACACTGCAGTTAAACGATGGATACGTTAGCCTAATTTATTCAAAAGCTTATGTTAGAAATTGAGCAATATCGCAGATGTCTGAAGTTGCACGACACTATAGACGCATTCGATTAGGTATGATCTCATGATAATAAAACGACCCAAGATAATATTTTATTAATTTTCCAAAAGGAACCGTGGGAATTACCATGTATTACTTGTGAGGAAACCACCAAGCAGAATGTAGTCACAACAACAAAGTGTGATTCAGATGGTATTCCAGCCAATCGGGGGAGTTGTATGACGAACTTCCTGGACGTGTTTTTTTTTTTTGTAGAATCAATTTCATTATCAGTTATTCTCGACGTACTTAGCTAGTACATCGTTAGCAAGCAGGCTAGCTTGGGGACACTTGCAACGTGGAAGGGGTGATTTATCTCTCTCGAAAAAGCTGTGAAATAGAATTCGTGCTTCGTGCCAGATAAGGACAACTAGGGGGTTTAAAGCTTGAGCCCAAGGACGTACGAGTAGGCGAAGTAGTCGGACGAGACTGTGGTCGCACTGGGTGTAGGACGGCGATGGCTTGTTTACCCCGGCCGGGGATCATGGATTTGGAAAACGTACACGATATGATCAGCGGTTTCGACTCGATAGCATGTCGTGACTACAAAAGAAGTCTTCTCCGCAGATAAACTGCAGTAGCCTAAGCAAAAAGGCCTCGTCTGATGGAGGATAATAGTACTCCTTAATCCGAGCACGGTCCTAAACTGGCAGCCACCAGCCGAAGCGAGGGAATCAAAACACCAGAGGAATCACGTACATTGTTAACGTTTCAACGTTAGAGAAGTGTCTCGTTTCAACTGGCTGGGAAATTGGATCCACAAAATATGCCATTTTTGGAAAACGTGTATTGCACACCACACAGTCCATCGGGTTTCTTCGTTATTTCTCTTCATCAGGAAGCTTTTATCGCAATTAAGGGGATTTATGGGATCGCAAGGTAACCAATATCTATTAACCTGTTTATAATCAATGTGACTGTCAATTTGATGCTTTATTTAATGACAACTGTGTTGGATAAGATGTAGTTCCCTTTGTTTACAGTCCGCATTTCTGAACAGCTGATACGTCCTCAGCAATGCCAGGACACTGCCTGTTGTATGGCTGGAAATGTTCCCCGTTAATTTCAACTCACTTGCAATGGGGTGACTGTGTAACCACCAATCAATTATTTTCTGTGGCATTCGCAACAGTGCGTTTAAAACCCGAAAATAAATGTATTTTGCTTGTTGTCGCCTGGTCCTGTTAAACGAATGGAGACCAAAGTAGTCACATCCGTCAGAAACCAAACTGACCGATTTCTGAATACGATAAGGTATTTATATGAGGTCAAATGATTGCATTGGGAGTGGGACCATAAATTGGGTCAAGTCATTGATGTATTCGTCATACGTTTAACATCCTTGTGTTAAACATCTATGTCTCTCTATCTAAAAAATCTGCATTTGCATCTGCTCAGAAAAGTCGTTAAACGTTTGAATCTTATTAGTAGCATCCATATAATGTAAGGGGTTTCAAATAAACGATGCTTACGTCCCTGGCTGTGTTTGTGTCCCTCGCAGTTTCATCTGATGAGATGAGTGTGCGTGCTGGCCAGGGTAGTGATGAGGTGCTGGTGTCTCAGGCGGTGTGGGACTACCTGGCCGCCGCCGGGCGCCCGTGGCTCGTTGACTTCCAGGACAAGCAGGGCATGAGCGCGGGCATCGTCCGGCGGGGTGAGAGGGGGGGCTGCTGCGCCGTGAGGCTTCAGCCTGTGGACGGCTCGAGGCGGGCCACCCCAGGGGGTCCGACAGACGGGCCCGTCTCCAACGAGACCCGCAAAGCCTTCATTGACTTGTGCCGCTGCGCCCGTAAAGAGATGAGCAAGCTGGACGGCGGGCCCAAGCGGAAACGGAATCTGAACCTGATGCCCTGTGTCGGCGTGCTGGAGCCCAGCAGCAGGGAGGGCAGTCTCCTGGCGCCACCGCCCCCCCAGCCCCGGCGCTCGCAGCGGCAGCAGCAGCAGCGGTTCCGGAGGCCCACCGATGAGGAGGCGTGCGTCATGCTCCACGAGGTGAGTGACCGGAAGGACCTGGAGGCCGGCATGGCGGCTTGGGGCGATGCGGACGCCCACAACGTCTGCTCCATCTGCATGGGGGACGTGGTGGAGAAGACCACCCTGGAGAGGTGCGGCCATTCCTTCTGCCGCTCCTGCCTGGACCAGGCCTTCAAGGTGAAGAAGGCGTGTCCGGTGTGTCGGCTGGTGTACGGCCAGCTGATCGGGAACCAGCCTGCCAATGGTTCCATGGTGGTGGAGAGAGACCCGGACCTGGAGCTCCCTGGACACGAGGGCTACGGGTGTATCTGCATCATCTACAGCTTCCCCCCTGGCCTGCAAGCGGTGAGGAGACACAGATTTTACAAATTGCCGCAGTTTGGTGTTTTTTATTTGCAATTATCAGTTGCATTTCACCTAAATGAAGAGTGATTATAATGTAGTTATTTTTAGCTTTTGTTCTTATTTACGCCAAATTCCACTATGTCTTGAATCATATTATTTAATCAATTAAATCCAAGAGTGACTCATAATTTTGAACGGCAGCACCAAACAATCTGTTGTGTTTTATCTCAGCCAGTAATGTCGGTTTTTTGAAAGATTTCCCATTCAAATAGCTTCTGTTAGGCTCATAATTACCTAATCCACACATTCAGAGTGTACTTTGACCAATGGGTAAAGACCAACACATTTGTTTGTTTTTTCCAGCCAGAGCATCCAAACCCAGGAGTACGGTACCCAGGAACGGACCGCGTAGCCTACCTCCCAGACAGCCCCGATGGCAACCGTGTGCTGGGCCTGCTCCGGCGGGCCTTCGAACAGCGCCTTATATTTACCATCGGTACCTCCATGACCACTGGCATGCACAACGTCATCACCTGGAACGACATCCACCACAAGACCTCGTTATGGGGAGGGCCCCGCTGGTATGCGTGTGCGCGTGCATGGACAATGATGAATCTGTAAACCCCTGTAGGGTCTGTGGGGAAAAGACTGGCCTAAGTTATATTATAATGTTTCCGGGTTTCAATAAGAGGAAGAGGCAAGCGCATTCGCTTTGACAGTTGACAGTTAACCGAAATGAGAACCGAAATTAAATGGTCTGCGGTTAAATTATAGGCATCCTTGAGCAAGATTAATATCCCCTAGCTGCTCCTTAATAGTAATATAGTATTTAGCAAAGTGTTATACTTAATATAAATTAAAGATTTAAATAGACACCCTATACATCGTTGAATGCATGTCGCAACTGACATTAGCCTCAGCTAAATTTATGTAGTGTAACCTAATGTTGTTAACTTAGTAAGTGCATTTCATAATTGACTTTTACCGTAGTAATTAATAGTTTCCTACTTTAGATAAACATCACACGCAAGTACATTGGAAGACGGCTACATCAATAACCTAGCACTTTCCGAACGGAAGTGAAAAACTATGTCAGGGATAAATAGCATCATTTTCTTCACGTAAATATTCTTTAATTCTTTCTGAATGTGCAGACTGATGAAATTTTGGCTTTCACCTCTCCGGACAGTTTCGGCTACCCGGACCCGACGTACATGGTTCGAGTCACGGAGGAACTTCGGGAGAAGGGGATCACAGCAGATTGACCCCCTGGGAAGACTATGTATGTGTGAAACCTTTTTCCAGAACTGTTGCTGAGCTGGACTTGATGAGGCTGCAGGTTCCGTTCTGAGACTATCCCTGTTGGAAGAAGTCCAGCCGAAAAACTAGATCCTCACAACCGAGGTCAAACTAATTGACCCACTTGTTCCTCTGATCCCTTCACCTCTCCTTCACTTCTGGAAGTGGAAGTTCACCCTACTTTGTTTTGAAGGGAATTCTTTGGAGAGCATTGCATTCAACCTGTCAATGATTGCAATTGGACCGCTCTCATGCACTCATTTACAAAGTTTATTTTTTTTTTTTTCCATGTTCATGGTACTCATGTCTTATTAAGAATATCTCATTTGAATGTTTAAAAGTTTAGGGACTGGTTATTGTAACAATAGTGCAGGGGAGCACTTAGTCAAATAGGAAAGTCGTTCGTTTTTTGTTTTATTTATAATAGTCTAAAGCACTCACAGGCACTTTGGGATAGGAGTATGGTTGACGTTGAAAAAGCCCTGCTCTCTGCTTCCTCTCCGTCGAAGAGTGCTCGGGCCGGCCATGGGCCCTGCGTGCCCCCAAGCTGTCGGCTTGGCCTCACCTTGATGTCACTTCCTTGGAGCTCTTCTCGTCTGCGTTTGATCTTCCTCATCTCCTCTCTTATCTTTTGCGCTGAATACGGAGAATGTTAATTGATGTCTAATTACAGCACCTTGGGTTGTGTCTAAAGGAAAACCTCCCTTAAGTTCGTTTTCGGTTCTAAACCACGTAGATGTGTCCCAGGATGGAGCCACGACAGATCTGTTTCGGTAGTACTACGAGATCCTTACTAGCAACTGCTTCTCGATTTATGACGATGTCAAACGTAAAGGGGATAAAGACGACTATAAATACCAAATCCAAGGCACAAACGCTCTTTAATGATCTATGCCGATGTTCCTGTCACGCAGAGGAGGGGGCGGGGGCGATGGCCTGTGGATATTCTCATTTTAAATGAGAAATCAGAAATATGATAACTGATTTCAAATAAAAATATTGCAGGAACAATTGGTAATACATAATTGGTTCTTTGGCAAATTTATCTCATTCGTGCCTTTCTTATATTCGATTTTGATATATAACAAAATAAGCATGTATTACTAATGAATGGTTAGCAGTTCAGGTGTGCATTGGTGTTATTTGATAGGTTAATAGCATTATCTTTGTTGCTATACCTGGCTTTCAGTATAGAAAAAATACATGCCGTTCATGATTAAATAAATATATATATATATATATATATATATATATATATATATATATATATATATATATATATATACTGATGTCTAAATTAGCTTTTTACTTATAAAAATACATGTAGTCGAAAAGCTATGTAGAAAAGCTAACAAACCTAAAGTCGTATGTGTGAAGGTGCTTTGCAAAGGTACAGAAACATGCTTGCAAAACTGACAGTTTTTCTAGATACCAACATCCAATTATATATTATTTTCCCATCACAACAGATTTTATTTTGTTATGGGACCAATTCAGATATTCTTGGGACACAGGATTGTAGTTTACTAAAGCTACCATGCAAACATTTCTATGCAGTACAAGAAAGTGGCCAGGGGGGACAGTTGGAGAGATTGCACATTGCAAATTGATTGTTGAAAAGTGAGTTTTGCTTTTCTAATTACGTTGATTCGTACTTGGTCTGTTATGAAATTCAAAACAATGTGCTTTACATTTTAATACTTGAATAAAAGTTATGTTCTGTTTCCGATTACGTCTGCTAGTATTTGAAGACATTTTTCAATAGGGATGTTGCACCATTGGTGTCAGTGATGCGGCATGCCATTTATTTTATGATATATTCACACAATTACTGCCAGTAAAGATATAATCTGAATGAATATTTGAAGTTTGTTAGAATTTGAGAGTTCATAGTATCAATAAGGATAATAAACACTATTGACCTTTCAGTGCCAGGATCAATGACCGTAGACACAGGTGAAGTTCATCAGAAATGGGCTGCTTTATGGACTTGAGGTCTAGAGTACTTCAATGTCATAGTATAGATAGGCCTACTATATTTGAACTAATGCATACATATCATTAATGCATTCATAGTTAAAGCCAGCACGAGCCTGTGCAACCCCAGTGAGAATGTTAACAACCTCGGAAGCTCTAAGGATTTCTACCAATTGAGCCATCAGGCCTACATAGCAATTGCAATTTGCATGCACTTGTTAACCTGACATTGCCAAACAAATTCGCAAATGAGCTCGCAAGTCTATGTATACGGTGGGATAGGTAGGGCCAATTGCCTTTGTCCAATTATGCTTGTCCTGTTAAGGGAAATGTAGGAATAATTGTTTTGAGACGTTTTGACACAAATCCAGTCAATGTTAACTCTGGAACTGCGTGTTTGAAAAGTTAATCGCATTAATGTCTACATCAAATCCAGTGAGCATTTTATTTGTCTGTCAAGCAGTTTTGTTTTGGGGTCATAACACACTGACTCATAGATAAATAAGGATGTGCGTGCACTGTCAAACTTCCGCTTGTTTAGTATCTCAGTGCCCGCCTCCTGCCGCGATGGTGGGTCAGCGATATGCCAGTATTACTTGTACTAACGATCCTCCTCCTATCTAGGATTTAACTGATGTTTTCTTACTAAAAGTATTTTTCTCATGTTTTTAAAGTGAATTGTAATTGTCTCGTTGTCAACAAATAGTTGCTCAGCGATATCAAACTCGTGCCTCGAAGCTGTAGGAATCCAGCCCATCGGTCAAGATTTGAGGTGGAACCCAGCCCTTACTAGACTAAAATAACACCGACAGCAGCCACACAACAACTTCACACAACTGGTGGAAGCGGTGGCACTACCGGGCCCAACCCGAGGAGATGGGATCAAACGGTCATTCTTCCATGACCAAAGATGCCCGCAATGACAACTGCCCAATATGTCTCGATACAATTCGAGACAAGAAAACTTTAAAATGTCGACATTATTTTTGCACTGAATGTATCGATTCGGTTTTCAGGTATAAACCCGCCTGCCCAGTATGCAATACTTTCTATGGAATTTATCATGGAACACAACCGCAAGGCACCATGACGGTGACACGAGGCTCGCAATGTTTACCTGGCTTTGACAACTGCGGAAGTATCGCTATTGAATACAGATTTCCAGGAGGCATTCAGGGGGTGAGTTTGAAAGGGACTAGCCTATCTGTCATGCTTATGTTGGTTCTTAGATTAACCTTGCGGTTAAGAATTACCATCTAAACAAAAGTAAAAAAAATGTAAAAATAAAAAAAATAAATCCGAAGGACCTTTTAAGGAAATTGTTGATCACCCCCCCCCCCCCCCCCCGAATGACTCACGTCACATACTGTACACAGTTCGAGTCAGCAGACAGCTTACCCTGGGAAAGTATTGCACTCTGGGATCTCAGGGTCATTATAGCCAATAAATAATAAAATAAAATATAAAAATGAATAAAAGTGCCTTAATAGGCTTCCATGATTGGAACAACGCTCTACCGACCGAAAATACATGCATAATAATAACCAACACAGCATGAAACTGCCACTCCTCAACTGTTTGCCTTTTGCCTTTTCACAGCCTGAGCATCCAAACCCCGGAGCCAGGTATGGCGGCACATCTCGAACGGCGTTCCTGCCTGACTGTAAGGAGGGCCAGAAGGTCCTCCGGCTGCTACAAGTAGCCTTCGACCGGAGGCTCCTCTTCACCATCGGACAGTCTGCCACCACCGGCCTCGACAACGTCATCACCTGGAACGACGTCCACCACAAGACCAGCATGGGAGGGGGTCCCCAGAGGTATGGGCGGAGGAACTATTCCACCTTCACAATCAATGTGTGTGACACTTGTGGGGATTGTGTACCCTCAACCTAAGCGAGAATGATGGATGCACCGGTCGATGGTGAACACTGGACACCGTTGCATGATTGGTTTATTGTGTTAAAATGTGCGATCTCAGTACCAGTAGGTGACGGGGAAGTAGTCCATATTAGCTGCCCACATTTTGGGATATTTCATTGAAAAACTAGTGTGTATTATAAAACACCAATTGTGACCGTGATGTTGCTTTAAGGGGCTTTGTTTTCTCAACTATTGCACTTGTTGCATCACCTGACTTTGCAGATTTGGCTATCCAGACCCGGAGTACCTGTCCAGGGTTCAGCTGGAGCTCCAGCTTAAAGGGGTGACAGAGGAGGACTAAAAGACCCACCACGGCACATTCAGGACCATTCGTAGAATATAATAAACTGTATTATCTATCTATCTATCTATCTATCTATCTATCTATCTATCTATCTATCTATCTATCTATCTATCTATCTATCTATCTATCTATCTATCTATCTATCTATCTATCTATCTATCTATCTATCTATCTATCTATCTATCTATCTATCTATCTATCTATCTATCTATCTAAGTCCACCTGTTCATTGAACAGTAACTTCAGACTAACATAATCAGTTTTAAACAAAAATGTACATACAAATATAACGTTCCGTTTATATTGAAAACGTGATACCATTTTCTCTCTTTTATCGTTACTTTTATCGTTACTAGATAGGGTAAATGTTATTTTTATCTGCAAATTTAAAACCTGGCATTTTTTATTTGACCACAAGAGGTCGCTGTACTCTTAAATACTGAGCGTTACAGCGGTGGCTAAATATGAAGCAACGCCATCGCCTCTGTCTCACGCTGCCCTCCCCATCGCTCATATCCCAAAGTCGGTGAGAGGAGCAGAGCATCTGCTACAGACGATGAGTCATGTTTTGGGGTTCTCAGGGCATATTTAGCCGCAGCAGCTACATCGGAGCTGACACGGTTAACACAGCCTTCGTTCATTTCAATTTAAATCTTTTATCTTCTTTTGTGCAAAATTGTATATAAAACATATATATGTGATCTCAACAGAGGTCATAAAGATGTCGACCATATCTAAAATGTATATGCAAGCATAGTATGCAATTGTTAAGTAGCACACTGATAAATTCAACACCTGATACATAGATATACTTTGTTGAATTATTTGTGATCTCTTATTTCTCCTAGAACTTTCTCTCTCACTAACCAGCCCTAAGAGACTGCAGCCCTCCATTTCAGTTCTATCTATGTGTTTGTTTTTTTTAATTTTTCTTCTTATCATTAGTGTGTGTGTGTGTGTGTGTGTGTGTGTGTGTGTGTGTGTGTGTGTGTGTGTGTGTGTGTGTGTGTGTGTGTGTGTGTGTGTGTGTGTGTGTGTGTGTGTGTGTGTGTGTGACAGTGGCTTGGCCTCTTTAGAACTCTCCGCTGTGGTGCTGGGGGGTATCTCTGTGGCCCAGGATGTCATAGGCATCTGGTGCTCTCAGAGCAGGACAGGGTCCATCTGGTCAGCCCCCCCCCCCCCCCCCCATCCCTCCATTTCTGCCCCACCACCGCCCCTACCCCCTTAAATCCTTCCACTCTATTCATCGGCCAATTCTTTTACGTTTTTTGTACTTTTGTCAATGTATATTCATGTTTGTGTGTGTGTGCGTGTGTGTGCGTGTGTGTGCGCGTGTGTGCGTGTGTGTGCGCGTGTGTGCGTGTGTGTGTGTTATATATATATGCGTCCCTATTTCTGTAGTGGCCATCTGCTGCTGTGCTGTGTGGATGGGTGAATGTAGGAGAGAGTGTGTGGGGCATCAACAGAATCGCTGGTGTTATCCTCTATTTGGCTTTGGTATCTTTATAAACCCAACACATTATAGCCACACTTTCATATGTGTAAATTTGGGGGGGGGGGGGGGGGGGGGGGGAGAGAGAGAGAGAGAGAGGAGAGAGAGAGAGAGAGAGAGAGAGAGAGAGAGAGAGAGAGAGAGAGAGAGAGAGAGACGAGAGAGAGAGAGAGAGAGAGAGAGAGAGCGAGAGAGAGAGAGAGAGAGAGAGAGAGAGAGAGAGAGAGAGAGAGAGAGAGAGAGAGAGAGAGAGAGAGAGAGAGAGAGAGTTCAGCGAGTTAACAAAATATACAGATAACAACCACAGAGCACAATAAGCACTGCAAATGTAAAAATCTGCCTTCAACACACACACACACACACACCACACACAACACACACACACACACACACACACACACACACACGGTCTTTCCCCAAATAGTGTCAGGAGATGTATTTCCATTACCCATCCTTCCATGCGTTTGCCTTTATTCATGCAGTTTGTCTCTACCCACCCTCCTTCCCCTCCAATTCATAATTCCCACAATGCATTTCAATGGCTTATCTCATTAAAGCCCCAGTGCATATGTTTTTGGTTCTGCACTCTAGCCACCCTGCCAGTGGCAGTGCAGTCTCCAGAGTTTGTTCCATTAAAGCTCCATAAGGGTGGGGGGGGGGGGGGGCATCATCCCCTGCACTGACATCCATCTGGGCTGGAAAAGGAGGGTGGGGGGGGGCACTAGAACCTGCAACGTATCCAGCATGATAAATATGTATTTAATGATTATGTAGAGTATCGTGGGCGGAATAATCAGGCTTACATGTACAATTCTTTTGACAGCCCTCTATCTGCATGGGGGGGGGTGGGGTGATGATGACTACGAGGATGATGGGAGGATGATTCTGGAAGCAGCTCTTCTACTAAGGCATTCGAGCCTGGCTTGGCTGTTTTTCATGGTTTCTTCTGACCTGATTTTATTTTTGCCATTGAGTATGGTTGGTTTTTAAATAACCACCTTTACAGTTTTTCTCGATTGTATACACTCAAAAAATGGAGCTATATGCACACAACTCTGAAAACAACTCTGAAGCTCATGTATCCACTACAAGACTCCAGACTGCTAAACTCTAAGCACAATTCCCCTGTTTTCACATTTTTGCTAAATTAAGCACAAAGCTCATCATTTAGCACACTTAGTTCACCTGGATCACACTGGCCTTCAAAACGCAACAACTAATTACCAATAAGTCTAACTCACTTCTCACCTGTTCAAACTCAACGGGCCAAACCCTTCAATCATGTGTCATAAAAGAGGACTCTGTGAGCTCGACTGTGTTGCAGACATGGTCCTTTGGCCTGATCAGGATTTGAGGTGGGATACATACTGATGTAGATCTTTTTCACCTCATTTATATTCTTCTTTTTATTTTTTGTAGGCCTACGAAAAGCTTTTTATGCAGTCAGTTCAGCTGAACATTTTACTGTATCACAATAAAAAAAAAAATGCTTTGTTACCTTTTCGTACTTGTACTTGCACTGATTTCATCATTACATCCCCAAAAGACGGTCTAAACATTTTCTTACGGTAGTGTTTTTCATTTTACTTATCAGTGCAATGTAATTGATCAAAATAGGTAACTTTGATGTATTGTCAGAACAATGTTGCCGCATCAACTCTGTGTACAGTATGACTCTGGACTATGTGTACCACCTAATTGCAACTTTAAAAAAGAAGGCTATTTCTAAACTGTTGAAATAGCTGTTCCTATCCTAGCTGTTCCTATCCTATCGGCTGTTCCTATCCTCACCTATGGTCATGAGGGATGGGTGATGGCCGAAAGGACGAGATCACGGGTACAAGCGGCCGAGATGAGTTTTCTCAGGAGGGTGGCTGGCTGCTCCCTTAGGGATAGGGTGAGAAGTTCAGTCATCCGTGAGGAGCTCAGATTAGAGCCGCTGCTCCTTTGCTTAGTAAGGAGTCAGTTGAGGTGGTTCGAGCATCTGGTAAGGATGCCCACTGGGCGCCTCCCTTGGGAGGTGTTCCAGGCACGACCAGTGAGGGAAGAGACCTCGGGGAAGACCCAGGACTAGGTGGAGAGATTATATCTCAACACTGGCCTGGGAACGCCTCGGGATCCCCCCGTCAGAGCTGGTCTATGTGGCTCGGGAAAGGGAAGTCTGGGGCTCCCTGCTTGAGCTGCTGCCCCCCGCGACCCGACCCCGGATAAGCAGATGACGATGAGGATGAGGAGGAGGCTATTTCTAAACAATTTTATACATTGGAATATGTAACATGGCCTCTTAAAGCCAAAACATATGTAAATAGTATTTTGATGAAAGTGTTTTGAATTGATCAAACCATTGGTTAAGAGATATTCATTTGATAGCTGTGTTTACTTTTTGGTGGAAAAAAACGGTTTTGAGAAGGATTTGTGTAGTTTTGACAAAATGATTCACTCTTCTCAGGTTTGTGTTAAGAGTTATGAGAAATTGAGCTATAGTTTCAGAAAACGTGTTGAAACAATTGAGATAAACTGTATGATGGAGGTGTTATGTCTATTTTGTTGAGAGCATTTTTTAAACCAGGAGACTGGCCCACCGAGGGAGAACAGAAGATTCATATTGGTTGGTTCTCTGTGCTGAGTAGCACTTGAGTGACAGCCCAGGGACAATGCAGGCCAACACACACATAGATTTGATATTTGAAATACATCCAGGAGGATGGTGTCATCATGTGATCTGGCTGCAGGGGCAAATTGGAGAGTGTACAATTGTAGTACAGCGACATTGACACCAAGAATACAGGTATGAGTGTGGGTGTGTGTGTCTGTCTGTGTGTGTGTGTGTGTGTGTGTGTGTGTGTGTGTGTGTGTGTGTGTGTGTGTGTGTGTGTGTGTGTGTGTGTGTGTGTGTGTGTGTGTGTGTGTGTGTGTGTGTGTGTGTGTGTGTGATTGTGTGGGTGAATATGTGGGTCGGTGTGTTTTGGGCCGTGTGTGTGTGTGTGTGTGTGTGTTTTTCGGTCTCTGTGTGGGTGTGGGTGTTTTTTTGAGGGCATGTGTGCTTGTGTGTGTGTGTGTGGTGTGTGTGTGTGTGTGTGTGTGTGTGTGTGTGTGTGTGTGTGTGTGTGTGTGTGTGTGTGTGTGTGTGTGGTGTGTGTGTGTGTGTGTTTATGTAATCTACAGCAATCCTTGCCACCTCTCCCCACTGTGCTCTTCAATTAGAGCGTCTCAGGCTGTGGGGAAAGTCCATGATACACAGTCTGCCCACTGCAGCCCCCCCCCCCCCCCCCCCCCCCTCTCTCTCCCTTGCTCTGCCTGGTCATGGATCTAGCTGTCTGCTCGGTGCAGGGAGTGCAGCCATCCCCTGCCTTCGCTGTAATGCCCCAGCCAACGGTGGAATTATATTGGGTGCTGGGGATCCCATCTTAAATTCCTTATACTTCTCTACACGCTCCGAGTGTAGAAGACAAATAAAGCTCTGGTTGAGTCTGGCTTGTAAGTCACCCCATAGACTTGATAACAAAAGATCTAACCTCTGGTGTTTTATCTGCTTGATGAATAATGGGCCCAGAGGAGCCCTGTGGAGGCATCGCATCTCCAAACAATATCTCTCTGTTTCAACCCTCTCCTCCTCGCCTCTCCTCCCTCCACTCCTCCACTCTGCTTCTCCTGTTCTCTTCCTCACATCTCTCCCCAATCCCTCTTCTGCACTCCTCTCCTCCTCCTCCCTGCTCCTCCTATCCACTCCTCTTTGCACCTCCTTCAGTCGTCTCCTCCTATTTGCTCCTCCCATACGCTCCTCTCTCCGCTGCCTTCATTAGCTGCTCCTCCTTCCGTCCTGTCCTCCTCCTCTGCTCCTCCCCCAGTGCGCCCCTCCGCTCCTCCTCTTTGCGCCTCCTATTCACTCCTCTCTGCTCCTCCTTCAGTCGCCGCCTCCTCTCTGCTCCTCCTCCTCTCTGGTGGAGTGCCACCGGCTGTTTGCTGAGCAGCAGCAGCAGCTCGTGGTGAAGGTGTTTGTGGGGGTGCTCTGTGGGTTCTGTGTTCTACTTGTTTTTTTGTGTCCTTGACTTCTTCTCTGTTTACAGTGTACACAAATAGGGAAGAAAAGAGACATGTTAATGTGTTGATGAGTGTACGATGTTCATTAATAATAATTTTGGGATGTATGTATATTTATATCTTTATATCTATATCTATCTAGTATCTAGATCTATCTATATAGATGGTGGAGGCGATAAAAAGCATATATTCTTATTAGCAGACCTTTAAGTTCTAGTTTCTCACAACCAGAAACCTGGATCCTGCTGTCAAGAGCCTGATGTGTTTTGGAAATGCATCGTTTGCTGCATTTGAATCCCGAAACGTCAACTCCTAAATAGAGATAGCAGCACCAAGTGTCAAGTAACTGCAAATGTACTTTACTAAGATGGTATCAGTTTAGATATGAACAAAATTGAGAAATTGGTATTGAGAGGGCCTTCTGCAAAAGACAACTTCCATCAACTTAAGCATGTATTCTCTTAAAAAAACAAACCAAGTAAAAGGAACAGATACAACTCTAAAATGTTGTGTATTCGATAAAAAAAAATACCTCCAACACTGTAACTCTTCTAGCTCTGGAAATAGCTTTTGTTGCAGCAACATGTGCTATAAGTTATTATGCCAAGGTGTAGGATGGAGGAACAAAGCTTGTGGTACCACTGATAGAGTGTGGGTTTGTGGTTTGACTGAGGCTCCAACAAACATTGTCCAATGTAGAAAACCTTCATAGGCTCCTCTAGTTGTTCTATTTTAAATGCATGCTTATAATACAATATTAAGTGCATTTGATGTGTACAATTTGAACAGGAATCTCTCTTCTCTTGTAAGACACAAATACATAAACTGTTTTGGGTTATTCGTCATCCAAGTTGATGTTGTATAGTTATAGTAAGTATTTTATAAGCTACATTTCCCAGTCTTGTTCCTGTAGCATGTATCTGTTAGAAGCAGTAATATGCACAAGGGGAGTGAGAGGGTGGATTGCGGTGGATGGGTTAAGTTATGTTGGGATGATTACTATATGATCACATGATGGCACTTCTTCCTCGCCTACCAAACTTTAGGTTGGGGGAGGGCTCCGTTGGCAACGTGTGGAGCCACTTTGATAATGTCAGGTGTTTCAAATGTATTGTCAGATGAATGGAAGGATTTTAGCCAGGAATGATCCATTTAGAAATCAATTTGAGTCAATTAACGAAAGATGCAGATACCTTTCTGACCTTGGCTCCTACTCCAACTAGCGTCACCCTGTTCTCGGTCTCTCTTGCTCTCTATCGCTCTCTCTCTCTCTCTCTCTCTCTCTCTCTCTCTCTCTCTCTCTCTCTCTCTCTCTCTCTCTCTCTCTCTCTCTCTCTCTCTCTCTCTCGCTCTCGGCTCTCTCTCTCTCGGCTCTCTCTCTCTCTCTCTCTCTCTCTCTCTCTCTCTTCTCTCTCTCTCTCCTCTCTCTCTCTCTCGTTCTCTCTCACTCTGGGACTCTGGTTTTTTTTCTCTCTCTCTCTCTCTCTCTCTCTCTCTCTCTCTCTCTCTCTCTCTCCTCTCTCTCTTCCTCTCCTCTTCTCCTCTCTCTTCTCTCTCTCTCTCTCTATCTCTCTCTCTCTCTCTCTCTCTCTCTCTTTCTCTCTCTCTTACACTCACTCACTCACTCACTCACTCACTCACTCACTCACTCACTCACACACTCACTCACTCACTCACTCACTCACACTCACTCACTCACACACACACACACACACACACACACACACACACACACACACACACACACACACACACACACACACACACACACACACACACACACTTACATTCCTTCACATTTCCATCATACATTTCTACCACGACTATGACCTTAGCTTCTCACAACCTCCTCCATATTTCCCCTACATGGAGTACCACAACATATCCGGTTGATTTGCCCATTAGATGCGCAGCAAAGGGTTAAACTCTTCACCCACAGCCACAGTGATCCCGCTGTAAGCTGTGGCTAAAAGAGGAAGACGTGTGTCCGAACATCACGCAGCAGCAGACTCCCATGCAGCCTCCGCCTTCGTTGTCGCCTCCGTAATCTGTGTGCGAGATCCCTGAACACTGGAGGGGGGGGGGACGCGCTGGGAAATACGACCGCTCAACACACGCCTAGGTCTGTCCCCGTGATGCGGTCGTCATGACAACCAACCAACCGCTGCTGCAGCAGTGAACACGTCAAGTGGGTTGGAGCCCCCCCCCCCCCCCCCAAATTTTTTTTTCTTCATTAATAAATCATTATATTGATACCCTAGCAGTGAGTCGGCGCCCGTTTAGGCGGATAACAAGCGTGACCACGGCAACCCCTTCCCCCTCTGAGCGGGGTGCCGGGTCCCTGGGATCCAGCCGGGCTCGGTGCGGCGGCATCTCTGTGAGGAACCAGACCGGGGCGAGCCGGTCTGACCACGGGGACCAAGAAGACCCTCTATCTCTTTCCAATGCAGTTCTTATGTAATCTGCTACGGCTCCATGCTTCACTACACACCCCCCCCCCCCTCACCCCCCCACACACCACCCTTCCTACACACACCCCCCCCCCTCACCCCTTACACACAACCCCCCCCCCCTCATGTTGTTAGAGGTACACAACCATGAACATCCTTCATACGGGGCATATTCCTGAGTGCTCCGTCTTTACGGCTGTAGTGTCACTATGGATCTGTGGCGCTGCTCAACTCACTGGTCCTCTCTTTAATACGCTCCCTTCTACTCTCCAAGACCCCGGCGCCCGCTCCGCCCTGCAGCCTCACTGACATCATTCACTACCACCTTATAAATGTCTCTAGTGCATCCCTTTTCCCGTTATGGCCTGCTAGACTCCAGCTGATATGCAATATTAAATAGGGCATACGGGAAAAAACATCCATGGGTCTCCTAATACACCTCCACTGTCCCACCGCCTCCTTCTTCCATCGCCCTCCCCTCCCCTCCCCTGTATCCTCTCTCTCTCTCTCTCTCTCTCTCTCTCTCTCTCTCTCTCTTCTTCTCTCTCTCTCTCTCTCTCTCTCTTCTCTCTCTCTCTCTCTCTCTCTCTCTCTCTCTCTCTCTCTCTCTCTCTCTCAGAGGGAGTCAGTGGTCAGGGGGCAGGTCCCGGTGGCCCGGATCACATTGTGGTGGGTGGGTGTGTGTGTGTGGGGGGGGGGGCGTGGGTGGAGGAGGGTCTCCTCTCACGCTCCCTTTGGACGGCCCAGGCACATGCTCGAGCCTGTAGCCATGGTTCCCTGTGTGCGGGAGAGTGATAGCAGAGCGAGGAGAGAGAGAGAGAGAGAGAGAGAGAGAGAGAGAGAGAGAGGGAGAGAGAGAGAGAGAGAGAGAGAGAGAGAGAGAGAGAGAGAGAGAGAGCCGCCTGCAGTAGCTTTGTGTCTCCCTTTGTCTCTCCGTCATCCTTGCTCCCACCTCACCCAGCCCGCTCCCCCCTCCTCCCCCCTCCCCCTCCCCCTCCCCCACTCCTCCCCATGCACCACCTTGCCGATGCTCCCGCGACTCTCCCTCTCTTCCCCCTCCACCTTTCCCTCTTCTCTGCAAAGCCCCCTAGGGAATATGAGGATACACTATCACAATTGTGCCGCGCATGCATAAACACACACACACACACACACACACACACACACACACACACACACACACACACACACACACACACACACACACACACACACACACACACACACACACACAAACACACAAATGCATGCATGTACAGGCATACACACACACACACAAATACATGCACAAACACACACAAAAATATGCATGTACACGCACAGACATACATGCACACACACACACACACACACACACACACACACACACACACACACACACACACACACACACACACACACACACACACACACACACACACATACACACATACCATTTGAATACAGTGCCCATATGTCTCCCCACCGGACCGTACAGTGAAAACAACGGTGGGTGACAGGTATTGTGGTTGTTATTATTACAACAGGGCTCCACGGCCCTTCTATCCCAGACATGGATTGTAGTGTTTGAATTAGCATGGGGAGAAGGGAGCACAAAGACTCAGAGCCTGTTTACTTCCTCACTGGTGCAGCTAAAGAACCAATACTCAGCTGAGGCTACTCTACCAAAGCCCTCCATTTTGTCTGGCATGGCTACAAAAGCACACATGTGTGTATGTGTTTGAGTCAGAGACTTTTGTGCATTTATGTGTGTGTGTTTGGTGTGTTTGTGTGTGTGTGTGTGTGTGTGTGTGTGTGTGTGTGTGTGTGTGTGTGTGTGTGTGTGTGTGTGTGTGTGTGTGTGTGTGTGTGTGTGTGTGTGTGTGTGTGTGTGTGTGTGTGTGTGTGTGTGCGTTTCCGTGTGTTTGTGAGTGTGTGAGTGCATGTCTATGTCTGTGCATTGTGTGTGTGTTTGTTAGTGTGTGAGTGCATGTCTATGTCTGTGCATTGTGTGTGTGTTTGTGAGTGTGTGAGTGCATGTCTATGTCTGTGCATTGTGTGTGTGTGCACGTTAAGAGCAATGCAGCCCATTGCTCTTCCCCACCTCTCTCGTTCATACTGTCACATTATGCACATCAGAGCACGCCCCTGTCTTTGTGTGCAGTTGCCTAGCGATCAAAAATAGTGGTGCATAGTGTGTGCATGTCTTCTGTGTGTGTGCTTGTGTGCATGTGCGTGTGTGCGTGCTTGCAGGCGTTTCTGCATGCGCAAGAGCGTATGTGTGTGTGTGTGTGTGTGTGTACGTTTGCATGTGTGTTGGGGGAGGTTTTGTGTACATCAGTTGTGTACCTCGGTGTGTGTTACTACTACTCCGGATATACCGTGAGGGACCCTATGTGTGTATGGCGGTGTGTGCTTGTACTGTATACTGTATATCGGGCCCATTGTAGCAGCAGCACTAGACACAGCCATTCATCTTAAAGACTTGAGGACTGCTCGTTCAGTCCTCTGCTCCTCCAGCTGAGGGGGCTCAACGTGTCCTGGCACAACGCATTTGACCCCTAATTGCCCCGGATGAGATGGCAGCTGCCCTGCCCTGGTTTACACACACACCGCTGTCTGCGTGTGGGTGTGGGCGTGTGCGTGGGTGAATGTGGAGGAATTAACTGGAAGGCGCTTTGATTGGTCGAGGGGACCGGGGAAGTGTTACATAAATGGTGTCTGTTTACCGTGAACACACACACACACACACACACACACACACACACACACACACACACACACACACGACACACACACACGCACACGCACACACACACGCACACACACACGCACACACTCGTGTACACACACACGCATACACCTTGATATTTATAGGGCAAACACGCGCATTCGCACACTCCCTCACCACACACATACCGTATGTTGTTGCTTGTTCCTCTTCCTCAAGTGAGAGGGACTAATGAAGATGGCTTATTCCCTCGGATGAGAGCAGGTGAACGTGCACCAGGAGACGTGCTTGTACGCACTAGAGTGGATGGGGATTAAAATAAACCAGTGATTACTCATCCCGGTTCCGCTCGGTGTGCTTGAACGCACCCCTCCAGACATGTTTTAAAGCCAACCAGCGAAGGCGAGATAAGCAACAAAAATAAATAAATATTCTGCTATCCTATCTTCTAACAAACCAGTTTTGGGGCAGTGGTGACGTGCGTTCCAGAACACCAGCTGAAGGCAACATTTAAACATCTGCCCACAACAACTTGCTGAGCTCATGCGAACAGCTGCCAGGGAACCAGGAGATTGATGAGCAACAGAACGTAGCCAATCATATGGCTGCGGGGTCAGAGGTCACCCGATCAGGTGTACTAACAAAAAAGGAATGCGGGGTTGTAAATGTCGGTTGAGAAGGCCACATTTTTCAGGTGAAAAGCAACTACATTTAATTAGCAGTATTGAGGTTTGAGAAATGTTGAATTAGCATTTTAGCATACAAAATGTCAAGGAAGTATATTATGGAGACTATGGCACGCACCCACCACACACACACACACCCACACCCACACCCACACCCACACACACACACACACACACCCACACACACACACACACACACACACACACACACTTTAACAGCTTACAGTATGTATATATACATAAAGTGAAGTTTATGTGTTGCTCAGCTTTTTATGAGCGAAGCTTGCTGAATTGGAAATTGATAGCTCTTGATTAATGTGCTGGCCGGTTCCCCTACTGCTGCAGAAGCAGCAGTGAATGAGGTTTGTGTGTTTGTAGGGTTTCATACCATAGAGCTTCCTGTTGTGGCCCCTCCTCCTTTACGACTATTCTAACGGACTCCAGAGGCTAGCAGAAGCCAACCTATTCCCAGTTTACATCATTGGTTGTCGTTTCAAGTACAAAAAAATTCCTTCAAGTACAAAACAATTCTACAAGTACGGAACTCAATTCTACAAGTACGGAGCTAAAAAGTTGCACGTGGATCTGAATGCATTTGTGTATGGATCAGGGCGGAAAATTAGTGCCAAAAGTCACGTGAAAAACAAATGTCCTGTGATTCACACTACGGGACATTTGTTTGTCACGTGACTTTTGGCACTAATTTTCCGCCTTGCTGACCCAACACACAAATGCATTCAGATCCACGTGGCAACTTTTCGTTCCGTACTTGTAGAATTGTTTTGTACTTGAAGGAATTTTTTTTGTACTTGAAAGATTTTAGGTTGTACTTAAAGAAATATGTTTCTGAGTGTGTGTGTGAATCATTGTGCGTGAGTAAAACACATTTTGTGTGTGTGTGGATCATTGTGCGTGAGTAAAACACGTTTTGTGTGTGTGTGGATCATTGTGCGTGAGTAAAACACGTTTTGTGTGTGTGTGGATCATTGTGCGTGAGTAAAACACGTTTTGTGTGTGTGTGTGGGGTTTTGGCATGATTCTAACTCCATATTTGTGGCTCCTGCAGTTATTGGTCCATATGTACAGTATATAGTTAATTATATCTACATACATAAATGGTACGATATTGCTTCTCCAGCAAATTGAAATTATTGAGAATCAAAGATTATGTCCACGTTATTATAAAAACAAGTTATAATAGCAATCACATGGACACTCATTTAATTAATTTCACAAAGCAATGAAAGACTTACTAATTAAATGATATGCAAATCCCAGCTATACACAGTGGTACTGTGTGCAGGCCGAGAGCGTGACTGGGGAAGTGGAATTAATCCACTTTCCAGCGAAATCAAACACTCTCCAGCATTCCCTTCTGCTGTTTAAAGCGCTATGTCTAGCCCCAGAAGCACAGCGATGCTCAGTTCATGAGTAACCACAACAAACGACAAAGGGGTCTCCCTCCGTGGCGTGCAACCCAAAGGCAGGAGGGGGAAAAAAGGCAGAGTGAACCAGTGTGAACAGTGTCTGGGCCCATGCCCCCATGCCAGTTCTCCTCAACTGTCTACGGGGCCCCGAGGTACAAGCCACGCATGATAGAGCAATTCAACTCTGCACGCCTGGCCAGATGTTGGCCTCATTTAGCACGTCTGTCTGGCGTATCAGTGCTATTTGCACATCCTCATGCCCTGTGTGTCTGGGCGCCTTCTCTATCCACGCTGTTTCGTCACGGCAGGATGCTGGAGGAAGATCCGAGCTGTAACAGACTCGCCTGTGGTTCTACTGGGGCTCCCCGGGAGGGAATGTTTTCCTCCGTGTGTACAATAAAGTGTATTTTAGGGTGCCGTGCACATTTTGAGGTATTGTCTTGCGTTCGTATCAGCCAAATCTCATCATGTCTTATATCAATATTAGATTGGAACCATTAGCAACCCCTGGCTACACAAAAAAAAAGAAAAAAAAAAAGAAAACCTAATTTGCATGGACTGCACTTCAGCGCCCAATAAGATGATCCACCCAACACACACACACACACACACACACACACACACACACACACACACACACACACACACACACACACACACACACACACACACACACACACACACACACACACACACACGCATGCCTGCAACACTGTGGGTTGCAGGCATTAAGCAGTGGTCTGAGCCCAGAGGGGCCACGCATGGAGTGCTTCATGCAAGACTTCATGGCCTGGTTGGACCGATGGCACAGACCCTGGCATCTGTCCAGGTTTAGAGACTTTGCAGCTGGAACCAGCCACAGCTCACACACCTCACCAGATGTGTGGGGTGGGGTCGAAGGAGAAACAGCTGAGGGAGAGGTGACAGATTGCCACCAAAGACCTGCTGCAGGGTGCCCGGGTGTCGAGCTCTGCCAAGTGGACCGCGGGCCTGCCCTCACGGACTGGAGACAGCAGGGATATGAGGAGAGAGAGGCAGGGAACACACTGGCTGTTGCTTTGGATGTTGGTGGTTTGGTGTTTTGGTTGTTTATTCATGTATTTTTTTCTTGTTTTCATTCTGAATTTGTTCACACATGGTTGAAATTCTATAATTCTATATGGAGAATTTAATTGAATTTACTTGAAGTACACTTTGAAAGTGCTCTTTGAACTTAACTTTTTTTACTTGAACATAGTGGTTGACTGTGTTAAACGCTAAAACGAAACACCTCTCCATTAGGGATAGAGGATAAAGTGTTTATTGGTTAATCAGTGCACCCCTTCATGCAGTGCAGTGGCAGGCTCCTTAACTCAGGAGAGCCTTTAGCTCTGAAGAGCCTGTCTGAAGGAGATCAAGTTCATGGTCGTGTGTGACAGTGATTGGAGCCCAGGGGAGGACCTGTTGCCCAGCCTACATGTGACCTTGTGAAAAGCAGCTTAAACTACAGTGGCCCCTTCGGGCTTTTGAGAATGGATGTACACACAGGAAGGCGCCGTAACTCCTGCAGCGCTGATGCAACCGGCTCAGGATTGGAGACACATGTTTCTCTTTGATCAGTGCTCTTTCATCTTTTTCATTGAGAGTGAAAACATATTGCAAAGGTGTGAAAGGTGCAATAACACATGAGTATTACTTTGACTGTATTTTACATTTTTCTTTTGTGCTCAATTATATTTTCTGTATGTTGACCGCAAGACCTCCTTTCATGTCTGTGAGAAACAGCCTCTCGCTCTCAAGCTAATCGAATTGGCAATATTTCGCCCATAAAAATGATGGGTTGGCAGGATTGCGCGGCTGTAAACAAGACTGATTGAGGATTTTAGTGTTGTTCCAACCTAAATGAGGAGGGCGAACAGCCAACAGCCACAGACAAATGAATTGGTTCCACTGGCCATGTGGTCTATGATGAAAGCAAGCCAATAAATGAACAACCAGTGACAATAGTGCCGAACAGGGCAAGCTTTATTAAACACTGCAAAAAAAAAAAAAGAGAGAAGAAGAAGAAAAAGATCCAGTCGAATGTCTAAAATAGAATTTCAATGAAAGAACATTTCAACCAAACAATGAAAAGGCAAAAAATAGCTATCAAATAAATATTCACATCAACATTTCCTCTTCCACAATTGGAATCATGTGACATTCTTAAAGATGTCTTACAAAGATTATAAAACAAGATACGGTATGTACAATCATACAAGTTTAATAGGACATGCTTAGGAGTTTGACTGCACCATTGTACCACACACTGACTACAACATAAAAGCTGCATATTAACTGACATGGTCCAAGAGCTGCCAGGTCCCCTGCAGTAGGCCTGCGCCCAACGAAAGCTTGCCAACCCAAAGAACGGAAAAAAAAGAATGTTTTTTCTTTTTTGTTTCAAAGCAGGCAATAAAAGCATAAGGGATGCTGTACTGGATTTGGATAGGTCTGCTTGTTAGCCAACGTTTTTTTTTTTCCTTAAAGTGTATTTATTATCTGCACGACCAACCCCGAAGAGCTGGTCTCAGTTCCCCCTATGCTGAATGGGTTGCTAGGCAATGCAAAGGAATTTGGTTTGTGACCGTGGCCTGAAAGCCTTTGTGCAAATCAGCACTTTTTCTCTCCTTCTGTGTGCCAGGGGGCAGAATGCAGCTGCACTGCCACACTCCAGCATCTCAGAGACACGCTGAGAAACAGCAACACCTGGACTCATGTCAAGATTCTTTTTCTTTATTTTTTTTTAAATACAACAGTATAAACAAAAGTAAACCGAGAAACAAACAATGGAAAAATAGCTTTCTTTGGACAGGGCCAGCCTGTGCATTTTTGTTGATTTCTTGTTCTACTGTGACCCCCCCCCAAGATTTCCTGGCTCCCTTTCTCACTAGCCCTTTTCACACGTTGATTGTTAAGACTTCTGACAACAGTCTCCAAAGCAAGGTCCTAATCCAAGAAGCCATCTGCCGTCATCATGGCCTTCCAGCCATCCAGACCACACCTTGGTTTTTTGTGGAAAAAAACTAATCCGGGTCTAATTGACGCCTCAACACCTTCTTAATCATGATTAAGTAAAAAGAACAGCAAATTCTAGCATCTTCAAATCAAGTCACATTGTTCACCAGAACTCACAAAGTCAGATCTACTTCATGGCACATAACACGGCCTTGGTTGTCTCTACTCAACAGCGGCTACTAAACAGGAAGAAGAGAACGAGGCAAACACAGAGTAGCAGCTTCTTTGTACAGCGGAGATGGATGTGCGGTGATAGGGGTCGTCGTTGTTTCAGCGCTGTCGCATGATGAGGTTATCACAAAGCTGCATCGTTATTGCCGCACGGGTTACTTTGCATCACAAGCACTTAAATCGTTTATTGCTTTATGGTTAGAAGCATAGGGATCAATGCCACACACACACGCACGTATGCAACCATGAAGCTCAAGATTTAAGATCGTAAATGGGGTTCAGATTTCCGTCCGGGTCACCCGTAGTGCTGCTCATGGACGTCGGATCGATGAACTCGTTATCGATTGATCGACTCGTTTATAGGACCCCTCTTGGAAGAGGGGTCTGGAGTGCTACATTGGATTGTTAAAAAAAAGAAAGAAAAAAAATAGAAGAAATCCACAGGCATATTTGTCAAAACATCTGAATGAGTATCATAACACAAGATGTGAAAGGCATCTCTTTTTAAAACTGCATACAACTGGAGCACTGTTGATGGGTCAAAGTACCAACAGCACAATGCTACAAGTCCTTTCTGTTTGAAATGTGTTGAACTGGGAAGCAGATTTGAATCATCGTTTGACATCGGTCTGGTTTAAGAGTCGTACCTTGGACCTATACTTTTCAAGAGGTCTCACAGGACCAAGACTGGGAAAGTTAATGACAACAAGGGACGAATCGCCTTCGAACATCTCTTTCTCATTCGGCAAAAGAAACCAACAACAAACGCATTAATCCTCCTCAACTCTTAAACCCCCTTTGTCTCTCTTCTCTAAAGCATGCTATTTAAAAAGTCAAGCTTGCAAGGTACCTAGCAAGCAAGCTAGCTTCCTCCTCCTTTCTCAAGCCCCCCAACACAAAGAAACAAAAACGATCCGGTGACTTTGTGCGCGTGTCTTTCTCTTTAATCATCCCATACATATCGACCATATTCAACGTGGCTATTTAAACCCCCCCCCCCTCCCCCAGGAGGTTGGTGGTTTGCAGGTCTCTCTGGAGCCACCCAGCGCCCCGGGCATCCGTCCGGGGTTACGTGTGTGGGGCGCCGGTCAGCCCACCATAATAGCACTCATCCTCATATCCCTGCTCCCATCACGCAGACAATGAGACATGGAATAGCTCTTTATCTAATAGCTCTCTCCCTGGGAAACATCCCATAATCACCTCCTCACCCTTCCCCCTCCCCCTCCTCCTCCTCCTCCTCCTCATCACCGACCCATGTGAGTGTGTGTGTGTGTGTGTGTGTGTCTTTGCAGAGCTATTTCCGGAACACAGGTGATCTCTACGCCACATCTCAGCACGTAGGGGCACGGTTCGGAGGATACTAATGATTTTTCAAATGCCTTGTGTTCATGCTAGACTCGTTTTATAGTGTTTGGAGAGGATAATTCTTAGCTGGTCAGAGAGCGATGCATTATTATTCTACGTTTTTGTTTTTTTCTCTTTTACGTCACAAGATTTAACATCGTGCGCCGCACGTTTCCCAAAGCTGGGGCCTGGAGATAGCGGAACCGTATCGAGGCCACGCCCACGCGGCTGTGCACCGCTTACGGTTGATAAAAAAAAAGAAGTAAATAAATAAAAGAAAATCGTAGCTTGAGGATGTCCAACCTTGATTGATGTCAATATCAAAAGCAAGAGAGAGTAGTGGGAAAAAGAAAACGATGGATGTGCACAGCTGGACAGTTCAGAGCGGTGGACCGCGGCGGCGTGTGCATCGCTGCTAAGATGTCGGTCGCTTCCTGGGAGGGGAGACGGGGGAGGGGAGGATTCAGCAGGGAGCCGTGTTTCCCTGGTGAAGCCATCGCCCCCCCCCCCCTCTTCCCCAGCACCCCCGCCCAGCCCGACATCCCCTAGACCCAAAGAGGAGAGAGAGGCGGGGGGGAGGGAGGCGGGGAAGAAGGGGCCGGAAGCAGGGAGAGGATAGCCGCGAGGGTCTCTCCCCCACTACCACCCCTCACATGACGGAGCAGCTCTTGGCCTTCTCCTTCTTGAAGTTGGAGGTGAGCAGGTCGGACTTGCTGGGGAGGTGGAGCAGTCTCTTGGAGAGGCGTCGGGTGGGGCTGGACTTGGGCAGCGGCTGCAGCTTGTTGATGCAGGCCAGCGCTGCCGTGCGGAACACGCTGTGGATGCTCTTCTCAGAGGTGAAGGCGGAGCACTCCAGGTAGGCCTCCGCGCCCAGCTGCTTGGCCATGGCCGAGCCCTGGTCCCAGCACACAGAGAGAGAGAGGCCGTCAGTAGGGTTCAGCCGGGTGGGTTAACACTGCGCTGTGTCAGCCTTTCTCCTGCTCACAGGACTGATTTTCTATTTTATACATTTATACACACTGATACAATTTTATTCATAATTTTTATTTATTTTTTTCTCTTAAAAATGTATACACACTTTTATTCATATTTAGAATTTGTATTATCTATTGTATACATTCTTATTCATTTATTGAAATGTTTAAAATATTGAAATGCATATTCTTGTGTTGATTCGGTCATTGGTAGACTGGGTAGCCCCGCCCATTCTGCCGGCGATTTGAGTTCGCCCCGCAGAGGGTCTGGAGAAGACCCTTGTATCTTTCTGCTTCCGATACGTTTTTGCGGGAGCCAATCACCAAGCTGGCTTTTCCCCTTGGCGCGCTATTGGCTGGTTTAACACAATGACGACAGGGAAGCGACGGCAAGCAACCAATCGCGTACAGCGTAATTTGAACTAGGCCCGTTGATCACGCCTCTTGTGCTGAAGAAAATGACAGCAGCATCCCCAGACCAACGTTCAATCTACGATTGATTTTGGTCTGGCAATAGCCAGACTAGGTCATTGGTAGATGGGTTTTATTCATTGATGGCCATATTCCATAATGCATGCAATCAATATATGTTAAATTGTTAATATATATGTTAAATACATTGTCAATGTAAAATATATGTGGTCCTGAGAAGGTATTTCTCTCTGACCTGCTCGTGAGTGATGGGGGTCTGCTTCTGATTGGACAGCTCCATCAGCGTGCACACGTCTGTACGCAGGTCGGTCTTGCAGCCAATGAGAAGGATACGTGTGCTGGGGCAGAAGTCCAGGATCTCGGTCTTCCACTGTTGACCCAGAACATGATGACATCAGTGGGTTTCTCATGCTAGCATGCTGGCAATCATTGGATCCTCTATACATCAAACTAGATTTTAAAACCTTGTGCCTCTTACGACTCTAAAGTGGTTACTATTTGAGTATTTACTATTCAGTCGTTATGCAGACGCCTTCAACAAAAAGTGACCTAGCGTGATTTCAGCTACAGTCTTAAGCGGGCAGTTAACCAGTTAATCTTGATTAATCTTAATGAACATGGCCTACTGGTAGCCTGTGGACATTGAGGCTGAAACCCAGTGTCTTCTGGCTGGGGGTCACGCCCTGACCACCTCACCATCCCTACAAATCCTCCGTGATCCCCACAGCCTTGCCAAAAACAATCGGATACCAACTCAATTTATCTTTAAATAAAACAAAGACTTTAAAATCAGGTATGATAATAGATAGTGAGCTCCAGCAGAGGCAGAAGGTGAGCTCACTATGAAGTGAGTCTCCAGGCCATACCTTCTTCAAACCGCTGTCGACAGTGTCTGGGTGGCTGATGTCAAAGCAGAGCAGCACGGCGTCTGAGTCGCTGTAGCAGAGGGGCCTCACGTTGTCGTAGTACGGGGACCCTTTGG
>OLKM01000166.1:213281-218281 GCA_900291075.1 Melanogrammus aeglefinus
TGGTAAAGATTAAAAGCCATCTGTGGGCCGTGTCTCCCACGCGGGGTAATGACAGGGCGGGGAAGCCGGGTGTGGTTGTGCATTAAACTGTTGCTGATCTATGTGCACCGATCGATGAGACAAGCCCTACTGGGGTCCGAAGAGCCGTTTCAATTAAGAGTTGACAAATAAGTCACCGAGCCAATGAGGGGAGAAGAAGATACGAGTCTTAGACGTTCTGAAAAGCTCTTGGAACAAAACAACAAAAATTCAGATAAAATATTTTAAAAAATTTCCTTTAATGAAAAAAACTGTCTTCGCGGCTGAGTCGATGTAAGTGTGAAGTTTGATTTGCATAATTTTGCACTGATAAAATCGTACTATCACTATTGTGAAAATGATGTATGGGTCGTCCTACCGGCGCAACATTGTGCTCCTGCTCTTCCCCTTGCACGGGCTGGGCAGCATTCACACACACAGCACGCAGCTAGCTTCTGACCCCCGGGAAACTAGCTGCCTCTATTGTGGTTATAAAACCCCAGCCACCACGTTCCCCCCGCTGGGCCACCACAAAAAGGCCCTTCCTCTGCCATTAATCCTTCACCCCCCCCCGCTCCCTGACCCCACAGCGTAGCCCTGCTGCCCCACCTCGGCTCGGGGCCAGCATGGGGAGAAGAAAGGCAGGGAGGGAGGGCAGCAGGGAGGGAGGGATGTGTGTTGTGGTATGGAAGGACGGACGAAGGGAGCGATGGATGGATAGATAGACAAATGGAAGGGAGAAGTGGAGGGATGGCTGGAGGAATGGATAAAAAGATGGAGGGACAGGGTGGAGGGATGGATGGAGGATAGATCCTTTAATGGAGAGGGAGGAAGGATGGATAGATATGGATGAATGGCCCCCATGCACCCCCCCACCCCCCATCCACTCTCAACCACATTCTTTTCATCTGCCCCCCTGCATGGCTACAGCAGATGGGCATTTTCTGAGGCGTGAAACATGGAACATTGAACCTAACTAACTGGGGATTTGCAACAGAGGAATGAGAGGGAGTGTATGGGTGAAGTCCCAGGGCTGAGCTCAGCTCCATCAGTCTGCATGATGACGCGACGCCCAGAGCAAAGCGTCGGGTGGAAATTGGGCCAGAGTGAACGTACGCTTCACAGACAGAGACGACAGACGCTGGTGTACAGGTGGGGGAGGGGATATGAAATATGTATAGGTATTTTCAAATATTATATATTATATATACAGTATATATTTATATAGTATCCATGTTATGCATTTCTGCTTGCGGTCCAGCTTTGAAGTGATCGTCATTGTCTCGTCCACATTTTGAAATAAATGTGCAAATAGAAAACGCATGTAGATAGAGGACACGTCGAAGCGGGGCTGTTCATTCGTCTCCGGTTCGTCCGTTGAGATTGAAGATAATGGACTGGGGGGGTGGATCACAGGTTCTGAATTGAGCTGTTGATGCTGTGGTTTTAGACACCGTAGGTCCTGCAGGTCCCACTAACATGAACTAGTGTTTCCTGTTTCCTGTTACCCTCGATTCACATTGCCTTGAGGCGTGAGACATTGTGATCTGATGGCCCCCCACAGGGCGACAAACAAGGGGCTGCCTGTTTCCTGAGCCTCCTGCACATCCTCCTCATCATCATCACCATCATCATCATCATCATCATCATCACCATCATCACCATCACCATCATCATCACCATCATCACCTTCCTCAGCTATGAAGAGTTACATTTCCATAACAGTGTTAGGAACAACACAGTTTTAATATTGTCTAAAAAAAAAAGAGCATAAACCAGACTTTATTATTTCCCAATAAACAATTTGGCAATAAATGGTTTTTCTCAGACCTAGACAAACCAATCCCTTGCATTTTCTGGACTCTAGTCAAAGACACTTTTTTCCTAGCATGGCAATTAACTATGATTTATGTCTTTGAGATATAGAACCGATATGTCCAGAACCAGCGAGAATGGCATCCATTTCCTTTTTTTTTTTACTAACATAAATATTAATACCTGTCAGACCATTAAGGACATTTGATGTATAGCCATGATAAATGAGCATTTCCCCCCCCCCAAATCAGATTAACATCCAAAACAGATTGTTCCATAAACCAAATTAGATGTTGCCGAATCAAAAGCAATGCACCTTTGTGCATTTATCAAACAACTAACTAATCATAGTCCACACACTCAAATGCAATGCCTATCACACCGCGAGGGCCATTCAGGCTGGTATAAATCACCCCTTAACAACATAACAAGCTGAATTATTCACTATTCAAGATTGATGGCCATAGGTTTATGATGTATGGCTGCTCCTCCTCCTCACCAACTCCTCCTTCTCCTCTCCACCTCCTCCTTCTCATTCCCTCCTCCTCCTCCTCCTCCCTCTCCCTCTCCTCCCTCCTCCCCCCTCCCCTCCTCCTCCTCAACCTCTACTCCTCCTCCTCCCCCTCCTTCTACTCCTCCTCCTCCTCCTCCTCTCAACTCCTCTCCAACTCTCCTGCTTCTCCATTCCCTCCTCCTCACTCACTCCTCTCCTCCTCCTCCTCCTCCTCCCTCCTCCTCCTCCTCAACTCTACTGCTCCTTCATTCCTTCCTCCTCCTCCTCCCTCAACCTCTACTCCTCCTCCTCCCCCTCCTCTCTTCTACTCCTCCTCTCCTCCCTCCTCCATCCTCCTCTCCTCCTCCTCCTTCCCTCCTCCTCCTCCTCCTCTCCTCCTCCTCCTCCTCTCCTCCTCTCCTCCTCCCTACCTCCCTACTCTCTCCTCCTCCTCTCCTCTCCTCTCCTCCTCCTCCTCCTCCTCCTCCTCTCCTCCTCCACCTCCTCCTCCTCCTCCTCCCAAACCTCTACTCCTCCTCCTCCCCCGGCGACCGGGTGGGTTCCAATCGATGGAGAGGACCTGGGATAATGAGGAGCCCCTCCCGCTCCTCTCGGGGACCACCAGGGGGCCATAGCCTCGCGCAATCAGAACCGCTTACAGTCAGGAGGGAGGGAAGGAAAGAGGCAGACTGCTGGGAACTGGGGCTAATTGATACTTTTGGATTTTTACATTTTGGTTTGGTGTTTCTCCTCAAGAAAACAGATGTAAGACCTATTTTGTGGATGGGGGGGAGGGAGGGGGGCTAGATGCTTCCCATGTGATGTCCTCAACTCTCTCAGTGGATGAAAAGAGCCAAACAGGAAGTTGTGTCAGAGGACAGCCGACCACGAGAACCAATCACAGAGAATGAGGATATCAACGTGGAAGAGTAGGCAAAAAAATCATTCATCACTATTATTAGGCTAATCTCTCTCTCTCTCTCTCTCTCTCTCTCTCTCTCTCTCTCTCTCTCTCTCTCTCTCTCTCTCTCCTCTCTTCTCTGCTCTCTCTTTCTCTCTCTCTCTCTCTCTCATCTCTGTCTCTCTCTCTCTCTTCTCTCTGTCTCTCTCTCTCTCTCTCGTCTCTATCTCTCTCTCGTCTCTCTCACTCATCTCCTCTCTCTCTCTCCCTCTTTTCTGCTCTCTCTTGCACTCCCACTTTTAATCCCGTGCGTCATGTGTTTTTTGGAGTATAGGTCACGGCAGGCAGCATATGGAGCAGAATGCAGGTCACGGCCCGCTGTCTGTCAGCTCCTCAGCTCTCCTCTCCCCCCTCCACCGGACCCAGGCAGCGGGCCCACTCATACTGACCGCCCCGAAGGGTAGCCCGTCTGGGATTAGGGAGCAGCGCTCGGTCTGGCCAAGGAATTACCTTCATTCAGAATCAGCATGTCATCTTATTTCCTTTTTATCCCCCACTCTCTCCCCCTTCTCTCCCTCTAGCTCTCCCTCTCTCTCTCCCCTCCCTTCTCTCTCTCTCTAGCTCTCTCGCTTCCCCATCTATGTCCCCCGCTCTCCCTCTATCTCTCCATCTATGTCTCCCTCTCTCCCTCGCTCTCTAGATCAAGCTGAAGATGAGAACAGTGCAGTAAACATGGCAGCCACGCTGCATGCGAGCAGATTAGTTTCATAAGAGTTTTAAAATGTCAGTAGGCCTTCTGTAGACACACACACACACACACACACACACACACACACACACACACACACACACACACACACACACACACACACACACACACACACACACACACACACACACACACACACACACACACACACACAAACATGTACACGCACATAAGCTATTGCCAGCTCGACTTAATCAGCCGGGATGACCCAGTGAAGCTGTTTGACACACATCCTGCAGCATGCTCCGCAGACCAAGACTGGAGTTGCGTTGAGCCCGATCCAACAGGTGCTGGTGGAGAGACCCAGGTTTTTCCAGTATATTCAGGTCAACACACACACCCAAACACAAACACACACACATACACCCACACAAACACACACACACACACACGCACACACCAATGCACACACGCACACACCAATGCACACACTATAGACCCTAGGGTAAGACTTCCCCAACACATTGACCCTATTTTTCCACTCTACATACAGAACAATTTATATGAATGTTTGGAATATAGAAGGGCCACAGCTTTAGTCGTGCTAACAGCTGAGGCAATGCAAGTTCATGTTTATTTCCACATAAATTAATCCTATTTGGTGGGAAACAAAATGGGAGTGGGAGCCAAAGTATCACATCCTTAACGGTTAATCTGTAAAGTCCAATACTTTGGAATGCATTAGAGAAGAAGCCCCAGCATTAACCATGTGGACCCAAAATGGTTGGAATATCTAAGGAAACTGCCAATGTTGGTGAATGTCTGCCTCATCCTAACCCTATTTATTTTTGTGAAAAGGAAACAATGTAATTTTTATAAAAATGTAAAATCCAACGGGTATTCATAGGCCTGTAGACCTATCTTTAACTTCTCGCCTCAAAGGGAACGCATTATGAACGGGAGGAATATAGGTGTAGCCGAACATCGCCATTTCCGCCTACAGCGCGATACCGGGTCACGGAAATTAGATCACTGGGCCAGAAACCCAACATCAAACAACCGTC
>OLKM01000166.1:223281-238281 GCA_900291075.1 Melanogrammus aeglefinus
GATTGGTTATGTAGATTTTCTCTGTATGACATTGAAATATAATGTGATGATGGTCCTAAACAGCCCTTCTTTTAGAAGAATAAAATATGCCATTCCATGCACATACATTTTGATAATTATATGTGGCATAATTATTAAGCCAGTTGCCTTAATGTGTGATTTCTTTTGTGCTTACATGACCAAATGAATGCTTATTTATAATGACTAAACATATAATGAATAGACTATATTGTCGAGCTCAGAATTAACTAAATGACATTATTTAAAGCGGTAATGTTTAAGATTGAGCCCCTCCCAGTTAGTATAGGCGGGAGACTTTCAGAATTAAAATAACTCAATAATAGCTCTCTGTGTGGGAGCTACGGGCTGGTCGGCATTTTATAATTGTAAAATGTATCAGGTAGGATAGGATTGATATCATTATTTAAATCAATATCAACCAGCATTGATATGCCAGCTAAAAGCTAGTTGAAATGTTAAGCATTGTGATATTAACTATTCGAATTGTACATCTATGTCATTTACTTATTGTTGGTCATAAATTTATGTTATCGACATAAAGTTATTGACTTTGTGTAAAGTAAACGTGGATCATTAAGAGCCTAGATAACCAAGCCAGCGAAGTTTCATGAACATCCCACCAGAGGGCGCCAAATCACTTCACCGTTTGTTTGACTCAACCTGTACTACGAATTGAAATAGGTTCATGGACTTGTATCTATGCATCATGTATCCAGAGAGTGTGAGTATAACACAAAAATGTATTTTTTCTGAGCAGTAAAACAAACGGGTGGCTTCAGGTTGACATCAGAGCCCCCTCTGTGTTGCAGAACGTGACGGTACCTTTGTGGAATGTAGGCTACGGTAGGCCTGTATGGCCAGACGCTGGAGGCTGTTCTGGTGGTAAGGCATGCAAGAATACATTCTTGACAATGTAAAAATGAGTACACAATTCAATTCGTGTGCAAACATGTGCTCTTGTAAGGTTAACCTTTTACTGTTATTATGCATGAAAGCCGTGCTATTCTACTCTAATGTGTATTAACATTTCCTAATTGTTTTTATGGTAGGCCTACCATTTTGACGATGGTTGTTTTGTTTTTGTGTAATGTTCCGGCATGTTTTTTTCACAGAACAATTACTGTCAAACAGCCAATATCAATATGGTACAGATGTTGCTGAATTAATTCCCAGTGGTTAAGATTAATGGAGTTCCATCAAATAGTTGAATTGCAAGCGAGAGTTAGGCTACATAGGATGATATTGCTTTTCTGTGTTTATTTAGGAATGTTTTTGCCATTGATAATTACAAATATTAGACTATATTATAAATACATCTGCTTTTTTTCTGAGAGAAATCTTAAAATATGGCTAGTAATAGTAAATGTTGCCAGACTTGTTTCTCTCTGTGATTAAATCTGTTTACCTCGCGATACTATTAGCATGTTAATGCTCCCACATTAACATACTAATCAATGCTAATTAAATGAAGCAAGCCTTGAAACACTATGCTGTTATGAATTGTATTTGTAACTTTGTGCTTTTCATGCATATGTTTGTAATGTAATGCCGATTGATTAGTGACTGCGATACCAACATCTGTGATGAGGATGCAGGAGACCAAAACGGAAGAGGTTACAGTAATTGTTAAACAAATTGAAACAAACAAAATCCAAACGGTAATAAATAGAAGAAAAATAGAAGAAAAATAGGGAATATTTACCTCTGGAGTCTGTGCGGTTGTGTGCCTTTGTGTGTGTGTGTGTGTGTGTGTGTGTGTGTGTGTGTGTGTGTGTGTGTGTGTGTGTGTGTGTGTGTGTGTGTGTGTGTGTGTGTGTGTGTGTGTGTGTGTGTGTGTGTGTGTGTGTGTGTGTGTGTGTGTGCGCGTCTGTGTGTTTGCATGTGCGTGTGTGTGTTTGTGTGTGTGTTGACTCTGCTACAGTCTGGTGTGCCTTAAAGCAAACATGTGGATGAACAGGAGGATGAGGAGGAGCTGGAGGAAGAGGAGTGGCTCACCGGGAATTGTGGGAAAGGGAAGACAAACAGGATTGGTGTAGATTAAAAAAAACATCACCGCACAGAAACACACACACGATCACACACATGCACACATGGTGTCGTGTGTATCCGATATGAGAGCGGAGCCAGTCCCTATGCATGTGGGACTGTGTGCCCTGAGTGTGAGCGCACACACAACCTGGAGGGGGGGGGGGGGGGGGGGGGGGGGGGGGGGCGTGGGGAAGATGGGGGGGGGGGGGGGGGGAGGGTCATGGCCTGAGTGGGTGGCATGCTCGTTGGTCTGTCCATTTGTCCATCTGTCTGTCGGTCCGTCTGTCGGTCTGTCCTTACGTCAGTGGTTGTCTCTGCGTCCCAGATTGCCAGCCAGGTAGGTGTGTGGTGGTAGAATCGACCCTGAGGCACACAGCATTGGGAGACACAGTTGGGGGAGATCTCCCCTAGGGGGCAGCAGTGAGGCATGGCCTCCTCCTCCTCCTCTACCTCCACCTCCACCTCCTCCTCCACCTCTTGCTCCTCCTCCTCCTCCTCAGCAGCAGCTGAAGTCGAGTCTTCAACCTTTTCTTCTCCTCTTCTCTTCGCTCATCGTCATCCAGTACAGCATCCTCATCTTCCTCATCCTCCTCATCGTTATCATCATCATCCTCATCCTTTTCCTCACGTCGTCTGGGAACCTGGAGATAGTTCACTGCCCCACTGTCTCCGGCCCAGGTGCCCCTGTGTCTTACGGGGCCAGAGAAGGGTGTTGCCTGGGGGAGGTGGTGGCTGCTGGCTTTAGAGAGACGAAGGGGAGCTGCTGCCCTCTGGTGGTCCCCCCCGGTCACTGCGCTCTACGGTTTGTTCTGCTGCTCTGGATCTCAGTCGCAGCTCAGGCTGCCCCTACAGGGAGTCAACGCAGTGAAGAATAGAACATCGTTTATATGGGCTGTGTGTATGAACTGCGCAAGCCGGAGTGAGCCAAAGGAGACGTCCTCACGCCCTGACGCACGGTTCACACGGCGATGCGTCGCCGGTCCCACACCTCTGAAATGTGGAAGCACCCTCTGTGAACAGTGTGTCCACATAAACGTCGGGGCTTAACGGTGACTATGAATGCCAAGGTGCAATGACTGGCTGGGCACTTCATGCACCACTTGTTATGTTCCTCATGTTAAGAAATGCAAAGGCAGTTTCGCATGAGTTGCAAGTTGGATATAAGATGCAGAAGTATCCAAAGATTATCTTACCTATCCTTCTGGAATGGATCATTCTATTAACTCTTGTGTCTCAGAAAACTGCAAAAAAACACAAAACAGGGGAGATAAAAATCAAGAAACAGTCATGGTAAGTACAATCCATAACAAATATTCATTGTGAATCAAACTCACCTGTTGGCTGGAGTTGGCTGAGGGCGGGGTCACCACGCTCTGGTCCAATAGGGGGTTGAGGGGGGCAGATCCAGGGAGGTGAGTGGCCCGCCAATATATGTCTAAGTACTCAGCCAGGTGTTCACACGCATCCTCCAGCTGGTTCTCATCCAGGATGACATCAAACATCTCCTAACCACGTCAGAGTGGGGAGAGAGGAGAAAGATAGACGGGTTCAGCCGCCATAGTAATACTAATGATTCTCTTGATAATTACAAAATATAGATAGATAATTATGAAACTGCCTTATTTATAATACCATTGGCATCTACACAACAAACAGATTGTTACAAATAATAGCCGCCTAGTGTCTGCTATAAGCTATTGTAAACGGTAACTTTGTGTAGCCGTTCTTACTGAAAGAAAGAAAGCTATAAGAGTTACACAGTTCTTCCCCATATCCTGTTTATCATCTGCATTACGTGTTATTGGGGTCAATGAGGGCCATGTGTACATACGGGGGGGCACTGAGCCAGCTTGTCCCCGGCCATCATCTGGACGTTTAGATGTTTGCTCTGCGATTTCCCCCGAGACTTCACCAGCCTCTGGAGGACCTGGGAGGTGAACCAGACACACATCGCAGTTAGCAGGGAGAGGCAGAGCTACGTCACCCCCGCCCCCACCCCGCTCCCAACCACTCCCACAGCCCAGAGCACACGGCCGTGTCACGATAGCGAAAAAACAATGTTTTTGAATTTGTTCAGAAATGGATTTGAAACCTGTACAAGGTGTGCAGCACCTTTACATTTTATAGTACCTGTGCTTGTTTCTGTTAAACCAATGTCATTCTATTCATTGGAAGAATAGGTGCCAGTACTCTAAAACAGCATCTGCGCTGCATGGCTTTCAAGAGTAAGGGCTGTTTTTTTTCTGGTGTGCTTATGACCAACCAGTATGGTCACCCTAACTACTAGTAGACTATTTCCAGATAAGTGTATCGCTCTATGCAATCAACAACATTCATTTCGCTTTCTCAGATTGCTATCATCACCATAGCCATCTCTGATCAGAATAGCATATCTGCACTCATAACTGTGTAACATACACAATCACGGCACACACACACACACACACACACACCTCGGCACACACACCCCAAGGTGTTGAGTTAGTTAGCATTCACATTGCCACTGTCGTCACAAAGTATGATATTAATGCCATGCCAGTGTCCAGACTTCTTTATTACCTTTGGCGAAGAGACCTTGACGTACACGATGATGGGGGCCAGGGAGGTCTTGAGGAGCTGGGATGGGTGGTTGATGGTGTCTGCATCCAGGACCACCAGCTGGAGGGTCTTGGCCAGCTCAAAGATCCTCTCAATCTCACTCTGGACCTCAGCTGCAGCGACAAACACACACACACGCACCCAAGCAGCCATGCAGGCACATGTGCACGCAAACAAGCATGCACACACCCGCGCACGCACATACAGAAACACACACAGAAAAACACACACACACACACACACACACACACACACACACACACACACACACACACACACACACACACACACACACACACACACACACACACACACACACACACACACACACACGCACACATGCAAACATTAAAACACAAACACAATATTTTGAGGGAACAGAGGTGACCTGCTTCAAATATCGGAGTAAGCTAGACAGGGCCGTATGTTCGCTTGTGCAGACGTGATACATCAATGTCACCTTTATTCACCTCTCGTGGCTATAAATGTATCACTTCATCAGATCATTATATTGTAGGGTTGAAGGGCAAAGTAGGCCTATATAAAGGAGAGATATGAGCTCTGCAATGAAAGTCTCGCTTGCAGCCATGGCAAGATAAGATAATATATTACATACAACTATAATACATGATACTACATATTAAACACAAGTCACAAAATGCTTTCCATTGAAACATAAACATTATGTTTAGAAGATTTAAATGAGCCTTTTAATGAATTCTCATTACTGGCCCCTTTGGCCTGTAAGGGAACTGCAGCTTGTGCAATCAGCGCAAACTCATTAGGTTGGGACAATAAAAATAGTAAACTAATACGAGTCATAATCATAATTAAAAACAGTACAATAAGCAATTGCAATAAGACCATTTGAAATCTAAAATAGTTCCGGATGTGCGATTCAGCCACTAGTAACCACCGATCGATGCGTACCGACTGAGGTTTCCTCCTCGGGGGTGGAGTTGAGAAACCCAACTCGGCGCTTACGGGGCACTAACCCTCTGGGAGAATGTGTCGAATTAAAGCATCTGTTTTTTTAAGTTTTTTCATAAAATATGAATTCAACAATTCACATTTTAATTAACATAAGAAAATCAAATCGTATGCATTCCTAAAAATTAAAAATCTTTTTTTAAAAAAAGCGTCGTTATGGTTCCACGATTATTGAGTCGTGAACCTGTTTTGGTTCTGCATCGGGTTTACGTCGGGTTTATGTTAGAGAACCAATCACAGCCCTTGCTTCTGCGTCGAACCGACGCAAGGTTAAATTTTTTCACATACCAATGCTGGAGCGTGTGTTGGAGCGCTCCATGATGGCCTTTTTGTTGAGGATGGAGCGCTTGGCCAGGGACAGATCGGCAGTCACCCGGGTGATGGAGATCCTGTGAGAGGGAGGCATCGCATCACACACATCAGCTCCACCACTCACTTTCTCACTGACTTCTAAAAATATACCCCGGGATCGATCGCTTCTATCGACCGTGAAATGCGATGCGACCCATGAAAAGACTTGTGCTAGGCCTATGTTTTTATCGGAGTGTGTAAACAGTAGGTATATGCCGCGGCCTCACGCACGCTCATGAATTATGAACGCATGTTCCGAACTCGTCCGAAGGGAGAGCGGATGTTTGCAGACGGGGAACCAGATGGGCGCTCTATTTGAGGGGGAGACGCGGCTGTACCAACCTGCCATCGAACCGGTGTTTGAGGAAGTCGAACAACGCTTTCTGCATCATGTCGGTTACCTAGGAAACAAAACGTTGAACAGGATGAGGAAACAGAGAGACAAGTTGACATACACATCCTTTGGTTTATGCCCAATTAACACAAACACTACTTGCGGTTGATGCGCCCCTCATGAAACAAACACATGCGCGCCTTCAAGTTGATCCCCCCTTGTAACCCAAACACACGCACCTTGCATTGTTCTTCGAGCGTTCTGGGCCTATTCTTAGACTGTTTAGCAGACAAATGCTGAGTCTGTTTAAGTAAGAAGAGGTCTGTGTGTGACACTCCCCAGAACAATGGTGTGTGTGTGTGTTGTGTGTGTGTGTGTGTGTGTGTGTGTGTGTGTGTGTGTGTGTGTGTGTGTGTGTGTGGTGTGTGTGTGTGTGTGTGTGTGTGTGTTGTGTGTGTGTGTGTTGTGTGTGTGTGTGTGTCATGCGTGCACATGTGTGTGTATGTGCGTGTGTGCATGCGAGTGCATATATGTCTGCGTGTGTGTCTATGTGTGTGTGTGTGTGTGTGTGTGTGTGTGTGTGTGTGTGTGTGTGTGTGTGTGTGTGTGTGTGTGTGTGTGTGTGTGTGTGTGTGTGTGTGTGTGTGTGTGTGTGTGTGTGTGTGTGTGTGTGTGTGTGTGTGTGTGCATGCGTGCTCTCTTCCGCTGCATTGTGGAGGGGGTGATGTGAGTGGATCTGACAGTGAGCTTAAATAAAAATGAGCCTTGCACCTCCGAGACCTGGACTCTCTTCAGTTACACACATGCACGCACATACACACACACATGCACACAGATGCACATTCCCGGGATACACATGTTGGCACCCACACAAGTCCTATACATATAATGTTCTATACAGTAAACCCTGTATAGTGGTTAAATACAAACATGAACACTGCTGTTCAAGGGCCTGACACACACACACACACACACACACAAACACACACACACACACACACACACACACACACACACACACACACACACACACACACACACACACACACACACACACACACACACACGAACACACACAGACAAACACATACACACACACACACAACACACACACACACACACACACACACACACACACACACACACACACACACACACACACACACACACACACACACACACACACACACAAGGTCTGAATTGCATGGGATGTTAAAAGTGGATGCCCAGTGAAATATGGGAACATAAACAGCTGTGCTATCCCTATTCCCAGTCTGACGAGGAGAACAAACACAAGATAGAGAGGTGGAGGGAGAGAAGCGGAAAGAGACAAGGAAGAGGATCGATGGAGCCTCGACCTGTGGGTACAATCAGGAGTAAAGACAGAAGAAGAAAGGAGCAATGAAAGGGGAGAGAGACGGGGAGGGAGAGAGAGGGAGGGAGGAGGGGGGAGTGAGAGAGAGAGGTAGAACATGATAGAGTGGGAGAGAAAGAGAGAGAGAGGGAGAGAAATCGAGAGGGAGGAGACAGAGAGGTCGAAAGAGAGCAAGAAAGAGAGAGAGGGAGATACATAGAGAGGTAGAGAGAGAGAAGGAGAGGTAAAACCACGTAGAGAGAGAGAGAGAGAGACAGAGGTAGGACCAGATGGAGTGGGAGAGAGAGAGAGAGAGAGAGAGAGAGAGAGAGAGAGAGAGAGAGAGAGAGAGAGAGAGAGAGAGAGAGAGAGAGAGAGAGAGAGAGAGAGAGAGAGAGAGAGAGAGAGAGAGAGAGAGAGAGAGAGAGAGAGAGAGAGAGAGAGAGAGAGAGAGAGATATGGGAGAGAGAGAGGGAGAGAGAGAGAGAGAGAGAGAGAGAGAGAGAGAGAGAGAGAGAGAGAGAGAAGGAGAGAGAGAGAGAGAGAGAGAGAGAGAGAGAGAGAGAGAGAGAGAGAGAGAGAGAGAGAGAGAAAGGGACGGACAGAACCAGGGAGAGGGAAGGGCAGAGCGTGGAGGATGACGTACAGCATCCTCTGAGCACATCACTAGAGCGAGAGTGATGCATAAATATTTCACACGCGCACACCAAACCAACGGCCTGGCGCCCAGCCCCCGCCGCCACAGAGGACGGGGCGTGCGGGGGGGAAACCGGCCAAGCGCTCACACATTCACTTCCATCCCATGCCAGACCTTGACGGGGAAAGCAGTAACAAGAAGATTCAGAACAATTTAAACCTTTTTACATCATGCCCCCTGCTTGCGTTATCCGACTGCTTGCATGGGGGCTTCGTCAGGGGTTTCTGTACGGGGCCGTCTCTCTCAAAGTGGGTCTGAGAGTCCTATAATGCTCCAGTGCTATAATTTCATCAGGCTAACACAATAGTGCAATTACTTTGACTGCTAATGGGATAGGAAATGTAACGCAATGGATCACTTTGTGCCACACCAGACAACATACACACACACACAAACACACACACACACACACACACACACACACACACACACACACACACACACACACACACACACACACCCCCCCCCACACACACACACACACACACACACACACTACACACACCAAACAAACACACACACACACACACACACACACACACACAACACATACAAACACACACACACACACAACCCCCACACCACCCACACCACACACACACACACACACACACATACACACAAACAAACACACACACACACACACATACAAACACACACACACACACACCCCCCCCCCCCACACACACACACACACATACACACAAACAAACACACACACACATACAAACACACACACACACACACACACTCACCCACACAGCAGGTCAGAACAGTCCATACGACAACTGATCGTAAGTGGTGGAAGGGGACAAAATGACAAATTGAAACATAAACTGATATGTACTATTTAATTCCTTCGTCAGTGTTTATTTATTAATTATGTTCACGTGCCTTTGTAAATTCAGCCTACCTATCACTTGTCAGGATTTGTACGTATGTATGCATGGATGAATCATTTATAATGTTCTAGCAATTTTTAGCAAGGTTCAGTTCTGATCGACTTTGGAACCAAACCATTTTTGCCCTCATCCCCGTCTCGGTGTATCTGCCGTTGGGTCTGAGATGACTCATGAGTTCCTGCAGCAGTCGGTGGGTCTATGACTCACTCACCTCGTAGCCTTTCAGGGAGGGACCCACCAGCACCACCGGTCGCATGGATGGAACAACGTCATACGGTGGCACGATCTCCGTCTGCAGGGACACAGGAATACACACGCGCAGGGTTCACAGCAGGACACCATGTACAGTAAGGCTGGATTTTAGCAATGTAGTCATCATTCTATTTATAGTAGAATGAGATACAATTAGAATCCGCCCAAAATTGTAATGTAATGGAAGCTATTGCCTCTTTATGAGTTTATTTTTGGGCTTTACATATATGATATAGCAACGCAAACGTACCTGTTTCTGCTTCTGTTTGGCTTTTAGAAACAAGAGACAACACACATTTAGCCAGAAAGGCGAGACAGCTCAAAGTTTGAATTCCTACTTTCAGCGGACAGAAGATGGAGATGATTGAAGTTTGCAAAGAGTTGATATGTCGAAAGAAATACGCAAGCCGTCTGAGCAAAGATAGTGGACAACATTGGTCCACTCGTTGAAGATCTAGATTAGAATCCCATTTTCATTCAAAATTAAATAATCATAGGAGTAATCTACAATTACGGCTTAGAATACATAGAGAAGAGTACAGTACATTTGATTATTTCAACGCTTGCCCTAAAGACATGTACTTACGATTTTCCCTAATCTGCCCTGATGGTTACTTTCGTCCACATCCCTTCGCACTAGTGGGTGGGAAGTCATTCTGTGCTCATTCGATCCGTGAGAATTAGGAGGTGCTGTCTATTCTAGGCCTGTTAAACCCTTTCGGACTGTAAGTGTGATGAAGGCATGCCTTGTGTTGACATGTAGACAGTACGACTATACTAACTGTTATGCTATGACTATAATATCATAATAGTAAAAAAAAAAAGACTCTAAAGCCCAATTACCAACAATGATTAGATAAGATAAATAATCATCAACTAAATCAGCTGAGTTTGTACTAATCTTTACAAATGCTCTTAGCATATTGTTGAGAGTTGCCAAGGAAACATCTAGTCGATTGTTGTACTTGTCCTTTTTTTATGGGGGGTTTGTAGCGCATTGATTCCAAACGGTTAAAAGCTCCCGTTGTGGAAAATAAATGCACACTTTTGAAAGGTTATTGACCAATCAGGATCAAGTATTTAACAATGGTCTGGTATATAGGGAATACAATCATATTGTTTTAACCAAGCAAAATGCAAAGACCTCAAATGTAGAGCCACCATATGTTTGTTCTCGCTTAAAATAGGACAGGAAAAAGTTTATTTTGGGCACGAATAATCAAAACAACATGACACAGGCTTAATAACTCTGAACTCTTAAATAAACTTCCAGCCCCCTGCCCTGGATGGGCTTCCATCCATGTGCGCTAAATGAGTCCTGGGAGAGTAGCCTGGAGCCGGCAGCACTGTGAGGGTGTCAGGAGGAGGGGGCGCAGCAGGGAGCCCCTCCCCTGCCTCTTACCTGCAGATGGCGGGGTGGACCTCCAGCCTCCAGATGCAGCGTTGCCTGCCTTCCTGCCGAGGAAACACAATGCCTGGGTTCATTATCAGCCCGTCCCCCTCTGGGCCCAATTTAGAACCGCCGCACTTCCAAAAACAAAAGCTGAAGAACTCCAGGAACCAGAACGGATGATTTAATTTTTTTTCCCCCCCGTCCTTGTATTAACACTTTTGTTTTTATACAGATAAACTGGTAAAACTAGGACGAGAGTGAGAGGGAGGGAGAGGGAGGGAGGGTAAGAGTGAGAGGGGGAGTGGGAGGGAGAGAGAGAGAGAGAGAGAGAGAGAGAGAGAGAGAGAGAGAGAGAGAGAGAGAGAGAGAGAGAGAGAGAGGAGAGAGAGAGAGAGAGACAGAGAGAGAGAGACGAAGAGCGAGAGAGAGAGAGAGAGAGAGAGAGAGAGAGAGAGAGAGAGAGAGAGAGAGAGAGAGAGAGAGAGAGAGAGAGAGAGAGAGAGAGAGAGAGAGAGAGAGAGAGAGAGAGAGAGAGAGAGAGAGAGGGAGAGAGAGAGAGGGAGAGGGAGAGTGATAGAGAAAGACAGAGAGGCCAGTTCTCATTAAGCCCTGCTGTTGGTTTAATCTGGTGTAGCGACGATGACCCTGTCGCCCTTGGGTGATTTCATGTTCATCAACCGGGTTGAACAGGTTGTACGGCTAAGCACAGAAGTTAGCATTGCAAAAGTTTTATTTTCTTCTTGTCCCATCAAACGCTGTATCCTGGCATCAGATGGCGACTTGGCTCCCAAAAACGAAGAGTAAAGCCCTGAGCCCACGGTGAGATTAGCCGGGCAGCAGTGGGAAAACTCAGCCAGCATGCTAGACCAGCATTCTAATTAAACAACCACATTGAACAACTCTCACTCATTAGCTACACCCCCCGACAGATTAACGGACACACGTGGCCCTTATGCACAGATGGACGTTGTTCATGTTTAATAGTACCGGTTTGTTTGTATTCTTGTTTAAAATAGAGATCTTCCAGGACCTTAACTCGATGAAGTCTATAATTAGTCTGAGGTCATGCAGTAACCTCTTTGGACGCCTCAATGTCTATTGAATACTCTCAAGTTGATTACGGCCCTTTCACCGGTCAAGGAACCTCCAAATGTATCGTCTCGTGTTTGATCCAACATAACGCAGAGGCACCCCCCCGTTGGACAAACAGTGAGTTTGACGCTAAGTCTTGTTCCATGCCACTCTGCCCAAAGCTCTGCCCATGCATGACCTCTTGGCGCATGCACAGAATGACCATATTGCAGCGTTAAGCGTCACGTGACAAAGAACAAACAAATGAGGATCACGTAATCTAGAAGTCGATCAAATCATGTGATCCGACCAAGGTGGTCACATGATGGCCTTAGTCTGATTTAGTTGGGGTCACACATGTACACGGAGGCAGAGCTCCCGGGGGGCGTGTCCTCTCACCTGGCGGCCTGCTTCTGCTCCTGCTTGATGCGCATGGCTTCCAGCTTCACCGGGCTGGGGATGAAGGTGATGTCAGCCCCTTCCTTCACCAGCCGTCCGATCCACCAGTCATTGTTGTACTTCTGCACACAGGGGACGGAAGACCATGACGGTCATCACGCTAAGGGGGCGAAGACTGAAAGCCTAATCTTATATTAAATGAGTGAAGGGAGCAGGATGGATAGCATAGTGTATTAAGATAATGATAATGGAAAGAACTGATGAGCGAGTTCCACTTTGGCGTCCTTCCCAGCTACCTCTTTTATGTGTAGAAAGTCTTTGGTTTCAAAGTTAATGGCGGACCCCTGGACCGGGCAGTCCTCATCGAGGGCGCCACAGTAGCTCACGTTGGTCTTCACCGCGAACGCCACGGGTTTCGTCTACGGAGGTACGAATCGGAGAAAAACACAGAAAACAGTAGTATATCGATATGGATGAATGAAAAGGATGAATACATACAAGAATATGAATATACTACATATTCTTAACAAAAAGCAGTAATACTTGTATTACTTAGTGAATTACTCAGTGACCTTGAGATACTTCAGTGCTGGTTCAGTTATGGTTCTTCGTAGACGCAAATGACAGTCGACGCAGCCATGAACCTGTTTTGGTTCTGCGTCAGGTTTAAGTGAGCGGACCAATCACAGCCCTTGCTGCTGCGTTGCCTTGACGCAACGCACGCACGGTTTACATTTTTGGGAGGCGCGCTTCAGGCCCATTTGGTGGACGCAAGGATGTAATGGGTCCGTAACCCCTCTTGTGTTGCGTCGACGTGGAACCATAGCTAAGCCTTTTAGACAGTGCACCCTTAATGTTTCGCCCAAACATGAGCGTCACAGCAGCCCGCTGGAAAATGAGAGAGAGATTGCGGCGGCTCGGAGTGACGGCCGGATATAGCGTGACCTCTGACCCTGACCTTGGCTCTCTCCAGCTGCAGCTGAGCCTGGCGCTCGGCTTCACGCCGAGACGCCTCCTGGTCCTCCTCCAGGGACAGGTCGGAATCCCAGGGGCGTCCCGCGCAGGAATCGGCTGAACCCTGGGGAGGAGGAGGAGGAGGAGAGGGGGAGGAGGAGGCGAGGAGGAGGAGGAGGAGGAGGGAGGAGAGGAGAGGAGAGGAGGAAGGAGAAAGCGAGGAGGAGTGGGAGCAGGAGGAAGAGGGGGAGGAGGAGGAGGGAGAGGGAGGAGGAGGAGGAGGGGAGGAGGAGGAGGAGGAGCAGGAGGAAGAGGAGGAGGAGGAGGGAGGGGGAGGAGGAGGGAGGAGGAGGAGGAGGGGAGGAGGAGGGAGGAGGAGGAGGAGGAGGAGGAGGAGGAGGAGGAGGAGGAGGAGGAGGAGGAGGAGGAGGAGGAGGGAGGAGGAAGGAGGAACAGCAGGAGGAGGAGGAAGAGGAGAAGTAGTAGGAGCAGGAGGAGGAGTAGGTGATGCAGGAGGAGAAGCAGAAGGAAGTGGGAGAAGGAGCAGCAGGAGGAGGAGCAGCAGGAGGAGGAGGAGCAGGAGGAGGAACAGGAGGGGGAGAATAAGTTAAAAAGGCAGTGATGAGAGACAAAAAGAAAGATATTTTTGCCTGGGGAAGAAGAGCGTAATCCACCACCAGGACAAAGACGAAGGCTGTGCTGCATGCTGTCACCAGAGACTCCGCTGAGCACACCGCCTGTGGTCCACTGTGTCAAACAGCCTCCGTCATTGTGTTCAGCGTTCACACACACACACACACACACACAAGTCTCTTTCTTTCCCTCCGCTTCCTCTGCTCCCGTGCGTTGTCTGCCGCTAACGTATGACCTGCCACCCAACCTGAAGGTCCCGCTCCAGAAGCCATGGGAGCCAGCCGGCACGGACTGGCAGCTCCCTCTGCTTTCCAAAGCAACTCCCCCCCCGAGAGGAGCGTGTCAGTGAGCACTACAACAACAACACACACACACACACACACACACACACACACACACACACACACACACACACACACACACACACACACACACACACACACACACACACACACACACACACACACACACACACACACACACACACACACACACACACACACACACACACACACACACACCCAGAGTAGCCGACTCGGCACTTGCTTGGTGTGTTTATCTGCTCGACAACCGAGGCCGACCTTTCTGGAAGGAGGCCTCCCGTGGATGTCAGGACACGAGCCCGACAACAAAGGGAGAAAGGCGCAAATCACACCTTCCTCTGCCTGCGCTCTCTGCCGTGTGTAGAGCAGATAATTAATCAATCCCTGACTGGGTGCTCTGCGGGACTGCGCCGCCAAGCGCAGTAATTGCAGTGAGGGGAGGATGTGGAAAAAACAACGAAACCGTGTTACCGAAAAAAAGCTGACACCCTCTTGGCCATCATCGAATCGCTCTGACCCGCCGCTGTGGACTGCAGACGCCGTCGGATTCAGGGTCCCGTTGCAGGAACGCCACTATATCCCTGACGACAAGATCATACTAAAAACCATCTGTGACCGCGGCCCTGCAGGAGATAACAAAAGACAACTCGAATGTACAACCTGCCACCTGCAGCAGGTCACGGGACGTCGTGATGTGCTC
>OLKM01000166.1:249803-272303 GCA_900291075.1 Melanogrammus aeglefinus
GAGACAGAGGAAGGAGAGAGAGAAGGAGAAGGAGAATAACGCATTGAGCTGCACCCAACCATTGAGTGCAGATGTCGTCAGCCTGTCCCATATGAAGTGTCTGCGTGGTGTGAGCTGCCGTTGGTGCATTATGGATGAGGGGGGGATATTTTAAGGCAGTGGGCTTGCTGTATTTTGACTTCAGAGAGCCAAGGCACCAGCCACCTGGCTGCCTGCGAAATTCTTACCACAACAAAAAAAAAAAAACCTGACTGCTAGCGTGCGGCGGATGGAGTTAGATACGCATGTACCGCCTGCGTTTGAACACAGAGCTCAACCTCGTTTGAGGTTCGCACTTCAAGAGACAAACGGGGAGTTGTTTGGGGTGGAAGAGACTGTTGGTTGCTATGCTTGTCTTCTACAAGAACTGTGGTAGGAAGATACTCTCTGGGGCTCCAGCTGCTGGCATGATCACTGCGTGCTTACAGAATTGCATAGATTCAGCTCCCAAGTGATTTTAATAAATCATCCAGACATTCATAAAATATAAGAGTAACATGTTTGGGGTTGGGCTGCGTTTTGTAACAAGACATGTGCTGCTATTTGTTGAGTTACAAGGAATAAAAACAACAGATAACAACAGATAATATATGTTATCGCAATAAAGTCCAACTGAAATCAGCTTATATACAACCGTTACTATCAAAAAACATCCAAACCGTCTCTCTTTAAATCTCTTTTGGCTGTTGCATTTATACTGTTGACCGGTTTGCAGTAGCAAAATATTTATCAGACTAAGTCACTGTAGAAATGCATGTGTTGTGTTCAAAGGGAATAATTTGCATAAAACAGGAAAGTTATGTATTTTTGGGACAAAAATGATTTTTCCACAGATATGTCCTTGTCCTTTTGGCAACATGCTTTTGTCTAACTTAAGTATGTTTGCTATTGCAATACAAATGCCATCTATGACAGTTCCAAACACATATATAATTTAAAGTTTATATTTGAGAGCTGTAATCATGTAAAGATTGCAGCAGCCAACTGAATAGTTTGTGTTTTAAGCACTTCACATCAGCCAGAGGCACCCAGCCAGAACCAGCTTGGTAATTGCCAGAACGAGGCCCAGATGAACACCCTGAAAGGTGCTAGCTTTCAAAGCTTTTATTTCAGTGCAATTGATTAGAAATTGCAAAGACATCTGTCAGCTAATAGTAAGAGGAATGTGCTGTGTATATTCATTCTTTCTTCTCTGTAAGCACCAGATCAGCCTTTAGACTGCTCGTGCTCCCGGATCATTTCTGACCAATCAGGGCATTTCTTCCATGATTGGTTCGGGGGAATCCATCATGCCTGTCAATCACACATGCGTGTTATTCAATTCTTCTCATTGTCAGAGAATGTATTGAGGGAGGGAGCAGAGGTTTTAATGTTACCATCTCTAACCTAATACCTAAGCTGTACCATATTAGTCAGTGCAATACAAGATCAAACCTTTGTCTCTCTTGGCATTTCTGTCAACCAAATGTCGTTTGACCTTTTTCTACACTCTTTGAAAGACGCATGATGACATAGTTTTGTCATATACAATTCATCTTTGGCTCATTATTAAATGGTCGTGTTGGGTTCATTGGGTTAAACATCTATTGAGATTAATCTGAAGAGCAGAGCATTATTCTGTAGGGGAGAGATAGGATGTATCAGAAGGGAATGCAACAATATGAGAACGAAAATGAACAAGGCATTGAAACTGTAGACTTAAGTTAAATAACAATATAGTTATAAACATAGTTCAACTGTATAACTGGGACCTCTTGACAATGCTATCTTTGAGAAATATTTATATCATTTTGAAAACTTTCAAATAGAGTTATATTGTCACTCAATACTATTGCTCAAAATGAATCATAGCATGATCCTCATTGGAAGGAAAAAAAACAGCACCACATAATGAGTAATACAAGCAGACAATCAAAACCCCTGTCATCTGTTGCTATATAATGCTTTATGGAAAATCTCTCATTAAAGCCTGCAACGTGGAAAGCATGGCCATTGCTTCAATATTTCTCTGGAAGCAGAAAGAGGTGTCTGCGATCAGAAGAGACCCATTCTCTGTGATGTCAGGATGTCTAAATTAATTATAGCAGCAGCAGCAGCGCTATGGACCGTCAATGACGTGGACCGGTGCTCGGCAGCCGGTTACAACACCTTGCACTCTCTCTCTGATTTTACATTGTGTTGCAGTGACAGACAAATAACGCATTCCCGTCACCACAGCCCTCGACCAGCCTGCAAATCACAATTGAATCAGAACCAACCTCTTTAAGCAGAAATACGCTGGAATTGGTCAAGGACATCCGCAATTAACTGAAACATCCGTCATCCAAGCCTAAACTTCTGGGAAGAAGCCACAGTTTGACGACGTCATTGAGGCGGGGGTAGGCCACGCCCACATCGTCTCCTCCACACATCAGAACAGAAGACTGGCCGAAGTCAGGACGTCGGATGTTACATAGCGCGACATTTCGTCGCATGATCGATGCCTTAACGATACAAAGTCCCTAGAAGAATGGATTAATCGACTTTCTTTGAAATAGTGGTCTCTTTTGCCTGGTGCAAAATGTTTTGGGTGGCTTGGCTTAGTTCTGTTGTTGATGAAATTAAGTGGGCTTATTGATTACATAGCCTAGTAATAATAATGTAAATAATACTAATTAATTAATAATTATTAATTAATGCTTATATTAATTATTATATTTCTTGCACTTTTTGGGGTTTATATGAACTTCCTTGTGAGAAGCTTTGGATCATTAAATGTAATGTAAGGTATAGCTTTTCATAATAATAACATCAATAATACTCTCTGGGAAATGTGGTTGGGTTTGAAGTTGGTCGACAAAGGATTTATAGAGGTTATCATTTTAGATCATGATAGTAGGCTACAGCAGCAACTTTGGATGTGTTGGCCGATTGCAAAAATGTGTCCATCTTTGTGTGTGTGTGTGTGTGTGTGTGTGTGTGTGTGTGTGTGTGTGTGTGTGTGTGTGTGTGTGTGTGTTGTGTGTGTGTGTGTGTGTGTGTGTGTGTGTGTGTGTGTGTGTGTGTGTGTGTGTGTGTGTGTGTGTGTGTGTGTGTGTGTGTGTGTGTGTGTGTGTGTGTGTGTGTGTGTGTGTGTGTACGCGTGCAGGTCATCTCGTTTTTCACTGATCTAGCACTTCGGCTAGATCGCATCCTGCTCATTGTCCATTTTCACGGTGGCTATCGACCGCTAGTCAGGTAATTCCAATGTCGAGAAGAACAGCCGGAGCTTTTCTCCCCTTTCCCCAACGCACAACAATGAGAAATAATGTTTTGGCTTTTATTCAACGGAATGCTAGAAATAACCATGTGCATTTGATACTAACATGTCATGTAGATGATTCTTCTTTGCCAATTTCTTGGACCCGTTTCATAAAAGCTATTTAAGCTCTTAGTGCTAGGTCTTTCTCCTTTACTGTCTTAGTAAAGTTTTCAAAATGTAATACGTAGGCCTACCTCTTAATTTATGATAAAGCCGACGACGAGTTTTTTTGGTTTTGATTTAGAGATAGTGAAATTTAACCTGAAAAAAACTATAAAGTGAATGTGATTGGCCTACATACCCTACTTTAATTGATGCAATGATATATGATCACGTGGGTTGGAAGATAGAGCCAAATGCAGTACATTACGTCGGCTATAGCGTAATGAGGGCGCTTGGAGAATGGGGTCGTGCAGCGACGCTTAGTGGAGGGATGGAGTATATACACAAAACTGCTCCATTGTCAGGTAACTGGTTATCCCATTGACCGAATGAAATACCGTCACCCAGACTGTATTACGGAATACTTCATAATGCAGACTCTGTTCTAGTTTGTATATTATGCCTTTGCATTTTCGTATGCATGAATTAATGCCTTCATTTAGGGCCTACATAGTATCAATTATTATTTATTTCAATTATTATATTTGTATTTTTTTTTACTTTGATTGATTTCTTGTTTTTTTTAACAAATATTTCAAATGATATATAAACGTTATTGATTTAAGATACCTCTCAAATCCCCTGGCCTTTTCCAAAATGGCAATCGCCAAATTGAAACACAGTGTTATAAGGTTATTTGTGCGATATTTTGCATGTATAATGTATAGGTCTCCAACAATGGGATGAAATTATGTGGTTTGTATTCTGAGAATTTGCAAGTCAGTCAAATACTCTTTACTTTGGCGGTATAGTGGAACTCAACCACCAAATATAGTGGAACTATACCACCAAATTATTAACTGATTTCCGATAAAGCTGACAAACCATTAGAGCCCATGTGAAGAGTCTAACAAGGTTTACAAACTTTACAATGAGAATGTGTGGATGGCTCCTGCAGTTCTTCAACAGTTCTGCATCACAGGAGCATGTTCTACTAGCCAATCAGAACAGAGACCAAAAACAAGTTGAACAAAGGACAAAGACAGGTACAAGCAAGCAATTCTAGTATGATCAACAGCATCTTCATCAATCATAAACTAAGACCACTGCAAAATATGGGTTCTTCAAGAAGTATAGATAGCCAATAGGATCACAGCTGACAAAGTCTACTTGTCCTGTGATTCTTTTATGGCTCAAATAACAGCCGCAAGCACTTGGATGAAGATAGGACCATTAAACTGGACTCTGTCCCAACACAGGGACCAAGGGCTGGTATAAGGGGAGACCAAAAGACAAGCAATTGGTTCTTTAGTTCATCAAGCTCCAGTCAATCTCTGTTTGGGTATTTTTGTCCTTAGATGGACAAAACGTTTTTATTAGCCTCAGTTATGGCATAGTTACATTTATTCAGGATATGATTCTTGAGGCATCTCAAAAATGTTCGCCAACAGAAATTCCCATGATGCATTCTGATGTGAACACTCTATACTCTATCTACTATACTCTACTGCTCCCCACAGAGCAAGAAAGGAGGCAGTACAGGCTAGGAAGACTACTAGGAGGAGAGTTTGAATTTTGACAACTGGTAAAATTAAATGAAGGGACCAAAGGACTTTGAGCTGGGTTGAGGTGTGATATCCAGCAATTGTACCAGGCAAACAAAACAAAAATAGTATAATAATTTAGTTCCCCTGCCAGAGTACAGGATAAAAAAACATCACCCACTTTGTCCTTTCATTTATGTTTCTAATGGACTCCAGGATAAAGCTCTTCTTGCCCCCCCCCCCCCCCACCCCTTCTCACCCTGTCCTTCCGGTCTGAGGTGTAAGACCTGGTACCCTGTGTTTAGACTGAACAGTCCTCCACAAGACAGTCAGCCAACCCAAAGACACACACTCTCTCTCTCTCTCTCTCTCTCTCTCTCTCTCTCTCTCTCTCTCTCTCTCTCTCTCTCTCTCTCTCTCTCTCTCTCTCTCTCTCTCTCTCTCTCTCTCTCTCTCTCTCTCTCTCTCTCTCTCTCTCTCTCCCTCGATCCCTTTCAATGGTTTCAATGGTGCAGAGCAGCCCCTTACAAGAAGTTCCTCCCTAAATGTCACCAGAAAGGTCTGCTGGCTTCAGCAAAAGGAGTCCTCCATTCCAAACCTGTCTGTGCCTTCACCTCCAAACTTCGAGCATGTGATGATGTAATCAGCAGGGGACCTTTGGAATGGCGTGAGATTTCACACCAAGCTCATGTTGAAGCTCATTTCAAAACACACACACACACACACACACACACACACACACACACACACACACACACACACAACACACACACACACACACACACACACACACACACACACACACACACACACACACACACACACACACACACACACGCGCGCGCGCGCGCGCGCGTAGCCTGCTTTACAAAGGTCATCACTTTGAAACGATCAGCTATCAGCTATCAGTATTGTTATTTCAATGCATAGCTGCAAGTAAAACAAAAGCATTGTTTAAGAATGAATGCTTGGAATGTGTTACTGTGAAAATATATACTATTGATATGCCAGTTGAGTTTATCACCTCTCTCATTTTACTTAGTGGCAATGTGTGCACTTCATATAGTTTTATATGTGATTAAATGTAAGCTTATTATGTAATATAATTTCATATGTTGTATAATCATATTTAATGTATATGATTTGGATATGATATTATATAAATACGATAGGTTTCTCTTCAGCTTATTGGCCGTATTATGGCAAACATAATATGTATCACAAATTTGTATGACCAATTTAATTTCGACAATAAAGTGATGCAGAATATCACCACTAGATGGAGATTTAACCCTGTTGGTTACTGACGTTTAAAAACATCTGAAACGGTTTAGGTTTTTGCCAATTTATTTTAAGTTAAACACAATATGAAATGGATTTCAGAGATTACATGACGTATTCCAAGTGTACAGGATATTAACTTTAGACAACCCCCTATATTTATAAGTCTTCGGGGCAAACTTAAATGGAATGGGATTTGATCTTTCAGGATTTGATAGGCTACGTGCTAAAGTGACAACAACACACTGGCCAGCTGTGCGCTTCTGCCCGCTGCAGGCTTTAATATGCAAGAGCGGAAACATGTAATGATCTACGGCTTGTTCATCAGAATCCATCATGGGTTTTTTTTGTCGGTGATACTCAGAGGACTCCTGAGAGTTGGAGCAGTCCTACTGTTGGATTCTAAATAAAGTTTTTCGAACATAACAATGTCTCCCCATGATGACAAATCCTTTCATTATTAATTAATAAAAATAATGACCACAACAACATTACTAATGACAAAATAACTCACATACCAATGCTTACAAAATGCCTCACCAAAAAAATGTCAGCTGTCATTGGCTTTGGCGTTTGTTTGACATGTGTAGAAGAACATCATGGTGTCGTTTTCATTTCTTTCATTTACAGGGACATGGCACGATAACGAGGGCCACAGCATGATAACAAATGAGCGTAAAGACAACAGTTTCAAAGATCATTTCCTGCAGTGACCGATTGTCCTGCATGTGCCTTACAGCCCTGAGAAAAAAAGAAATGCCCTCAAATAAAACCGAGAAAACACACAAAAGACAAATGCATGCCCTTAAGCAAGCGAGAACACAACAGGCACACACGTAGTCACCGCGCGCACATTGCACTCTCATATAAAGACGACCTCTAGGGGATGAGTTCACGAGAGAAACGCAGTTCTCCGTGTGTGTGTGTGTGTGTGTGTGTGTGTGTGTGTGTGTGTGTGTGTGTGTGTGTGTGTGTGTGTGTGTGTGTGTGTGTGTATGTGTGTGTGTGTGTGTGTGTGTGTGTGTGCGTGTGTGTGTGTGTGTGTGTGTGTGCGTGTGTGCGTGCGTGTGTTGTGTTTGCGTGCGTGCGTGTGCGTGCGTGCGTGTGTGTGAACGAGGGGAAGGAGTCGAGGTCGAAGCAGCAGGAATGTAGTGCTGCTCTGAAAGAGCTGGGCGCGAGTGAAGGTTGTTCGGCCCAACGTGCTGTGTTCCCCTTTTATAGGAGCGTTGTAGAGCCGCAGACATCCGTCATAATAACACACAGATACGGCTACAGTCCTCCAGCCTTGCGGTGTACCGAAAATATTGTCTTTTTTGGGCTCCGGCGCACTGATACTCCTTTTAAGAGCTGGGTCTATGGTGAGTATACACGCTTTCTGAGATATATCTAAACCCCGGGCGTTTTGGACACATTTTGGCTGCAGTCTGAATTTGAATTTCAGCATGTCGCCTGCACTGGTGGTCAGGCTCTCTCGCCGAGTCAATGTCAACAGCTGACCGGTGCTACAGCGGTACGCTGAACGGTGGCGGCGCGGAGCGCTGTGTTTCTAAGTGTCCTGCAGGACCCCGGGCTGTACAGCCTGCCTGTTCTGGAGACGCAGACGATTCAATTGCTTTTTCGTACCCGGGAATACATCCATTAGTAGCATTGCTCTCCGGCTGTGTTTTGCAGTTCTCCCCATTGACATTGCGGCCCACGTTGTCGGCTTTCTTTCTCGCTGTGAAACACGTTTTGTTGACCGTACTACCCAATGATCACGTTTACGTTTCTATTGTTAAATGCTAATATGTGCAGACGATTTCGACACTGTATCGATGTGCAGTCGCTTAATCAAGAGCATTAAAGTCCTTCAATGGCCGAGATGTAATGCTAAGTTGGCTCGTGTAACGGAATGTTTTGCGGGTAACTTAGTCAAGCCCTTTGGAGTGGCAAATGGTTCAACGTGTTAAATAGCCAGAAAATAGGCCATCCAATTCGCACCCACGACACTAACATTTGAATGAAAATGTCAGAGCAGTGTAACTGTAGAAAAGCAATGTTCGCTTTTGCAATACGATACAATCGTGGACCATTGCTTGCTGTTTACAACTAGTGTATCGTAGGGTCCTGTTATGTAATTGGTGATCCCAAAGGGGCTGCATGCACAGTTGCATTTCTATAATTATATCTTTGCCATACCATGAAGGATAATAATGAACTGCTATATTAAGAATGTTGTTATACGCTAGTTATGAGTAATATAGGGCATCGGCAAAATCTGCACCAATAAGTCTGCACCAATATGCATTTAATACCTCTGCCGATTACATTCGGTCGTTCAGGCATACGCATCATGGGGATTTTTTTTTGTCGTTATCCTATGATAGAAACATGCACAGGCTACACCGATTTTATTACATAATATCCGCATGCGGCTATCCGACCTGTCGTAAATGCAATAGCGGTAGACGATATGCTTTTTTCGCAGACATTGCATGCACTATGGCATATCATTATTTACAATCCATAGTGTCGTGGCCAGATACATTAACAACATCATCTCTTTGGATAGGTGTGGAACGGTTAGTTGATTTGATGTTATGTTAATTTGACATGGCCTAATTAGGGATACAGTGTCATTTATTTCTAATTATCTGTAGGGATGCAACGCTTATAAACCCCTCAAAATCCATGTAGGTCTACTATCCTTCTCTATATCATAGTCAGTATAAATTGCTGTCATGAAGGGACTATTCATAAGCTATACCCAAACCTCATTGTATTAAGCATCATCTTCAATCGTTCCTTTTTTGCTTGTCATAAACCTTTCTATTATTATTCTAATAATAACAATAATACTTAGAATAATTGTTTTTATTATCATCATCATTATTATTAATAGTAATGCTATCTGCGAGCGTGACCTGGGATACAGCTGCTTCTGAAGGTGTCCCAGCATGTGTGTGTTGCATGTGTCCTCTCCTGGCTGGTGCCCTGAGCCCATGGGCCTAGCAGAGACTTGTTTATTAAGTTTAGAGGTTAGCAGTGTCCTTGACATGTGCAGCCAGAAACCAGTCACTGAGTCATCAAAGCTAATGGGGGAAGCATGGATAATTTAATCTGGACTGGAGAGCTCTTGATCTCTGATGGTGCCCACTCGGTGCGTCTTTGTTGTCAAATTGAGCGCACCAAACCTAGCCCACTCAAGGCCGTTAGCGGGAGAGCGAGGTCCACCAAGAACAAGCCCATTTGCTTCCTTCACCAGCCCGTAATTTCAGTGTTTAGAGAGACGAGTTGATTTGGACTTGGTTCAAATTTGCAATGGAGGTTGATGACAAAATCGAATATTGGCACCCGCCCCTTGTGGCAATACATGTAGGACACTGTTCTTTTCCACTTCACTATTTTGTAAACAAAACAACCAGTTGTTTCCATGGGAATGTTGTGAGTCTGTTCACGAGAGCTGGAGAAACCAGGGGGTTCAGGAATACAAAATAAACATGCCTTCAATTTGCTGTGAATTGTTTCTAATTACTTCCAATTGAAACAATGTGTCAGATGTGAGCACACACGCGCACACACACACACACTCGTTGCGCAACAGACATGGATTGGTTTCAGTACTTTTACTATTCCTCTGGTTCTTCAGAGAGACTAACGGTTCCTTAGGTGGCCTTGCCTCCAGTATAATAAATATCATGGAGTGTATTGTTCTGTCCCCAAGAAGACTGCTAGCCAATGGCAGCCGAGCGTTGTTTATAGAGAAATAACATTGTGCCTGCCTGTTGTTTTACAAAAGGGGACCGTGCAAGACTCACACCTCCAGTGGCCTTACCCTGCCTGAACCAATGGTGTGTGCTTACTTGGATAAATGATTGGCCTGTCCATAAGGAGATCTGCGACACGTAAACAAGGCCACTCAGGTGAGTGGCCACCTGCACATCCATATTACAACCTGCGAGTGGAACACCCCTCTGCTTTAACAAGGGTTCATCTCGGTCTTCATCGACATGCTCTGCCCCCTCTAGGATGTCGTGGGCCAGGGGTGTCTTCTCCCCCCAAGGGGACGACCGCAAGACGGCGTGGGGGGAGCGCAACGGCAAGAAAAGGAAGGACGGCTCGTCGCTGTGCAACCCCCGCTACATGAGCTGCCTGCGGGACCCCGGGGAGCCCGACTCGCCACCCCGAGCCACGCCCCAACACTACCACTGCGGGCCGGGCGCTGGCAGCAGCAACTTTGGCGTGCGATGCGTCTGGCAGGAGGACCACTACGGGAAGCGGCCCGGTGGCGGCGGCGGCGGCGACCTGGGCCTCAGGGCCGTGGACCTTGGCTTCGAGGACGGGGACCTGAGGGCCCGCAAGGAGGAGGAGCAGCCGGGGGAGCCGGGGCCCGACGGCTGCAAGGCGCTGAGCGCGGCCGAGTGCTGCCGCCGCTTCCTGTGGGTCTTCGAGTCCAAGAAGTTCCGGTCGACCAAGCTGGAGCGGCTGTACCAGCGCTACTGCTTCCGGCTCAACCAGAGCTCCCTGACCATGCTGATGGGCGTGTTGGTGCTGGTGTGCGGCATCATGCTGGCCTTCCACTGCGTCCACGACGCGGCCGACCCGGTCTACGCCTCGGTGCTGTCCGTGGCCATGGTCCTCTTCCTGGCCATGACGGTGGTGTGCAACCGCAACGGCTTCCACCAGGACTTCATGTGGATCGTGAGCTACCTGGTGATCGGCGTGCTGATGGTGGTGCAGGTGTTTGGGGTGCTGGCGGTGGCGCCCCGTAGCGCGTCGGAGGGCGTCTGGTGGACGGTGTTCTTCATCTATATCATCTACACCCTGCTGCCCGTCAGGATGCGGGCGGCGGTGCTGAGCGGCGTGGCGCTGTCCACCATACACGGCGTCACCTCCTGGCGGCGCAACCTCGAAGACAAGTTCCTCTTCCAGCAGGTAAGGCGTCGGCTGCGGTGGGGCGGGAGGCGCACTGTTTGTTTGAAAGCCCGCTTCGAAATCAAACGGAAACAAACTTGTTTTTAAGGAATCTTTGGTGTTTTGTATATGGTTAGCAGGCGCTAACTTTTGTTTTAATATCTTGCTCTTAATATTTCCTTCAGTGTTTGTAATCCATCCTTGGTGGTGACATGTTATCGGCGGTTGCCTGTGCCTGTTGAATAGAGCGTAAACGTTAAAGAGATCACACGTTTTGCTGGGAAAAGGACCTCTCCTAACTCACTTTACAGGGCCCCCTATTATAAACGCCACAGCTGTCTCCACCACTATTCTTCATAATGTGACATACCCTACTTTGCCGTGTATCCACATAGGACAAACATTGTAAAGACGTCTTCTGCATGTCCCCGGTTCCATACTATAAGTAGATACTGGGTACTGTAAATCCTGGCAGGTTTTCAAATTAGGTTGTTAATGAGTCCGTGTTTATTGTCCTGCAGGGCAGTCAGCAGCCACTCTGTTGGGGTTTGTGGGAGGTCATCGTGGTTGAACGAGCCCGTTTGGCTGTATTGTGGAATATCATGATAATGTAGCTCAGTGCCGTCCAGACCTAAATTCCCTAAAACAAGAAGGCTATTGTGTTTATTTGCAAAAAAAAGGGGTGGAGCTGTGTACTGGGCTAGTGAAATGGTTTGAAGCAAAAAAAGACCAAGATGATCACTACATTTTAACTGGAGGCACACTGCAATGCAGTGCTACATCCTTTATTGCGTGTAATTGTTTTTTAATTAAAAATTAATCTCAGCAGTATTGCAACCACTTTGTTCAAATACATTTTACGATAGTGCAAAAAAAAAGAAAAGGCATTCACACACATCTCACATCGCACCCTAATTTACATTTTATTCTTGTTCCCAGGATACTAAAACAACCGTCATGATAAAATGTTCAACGGTTAAAAAAGCCAAGTGCAACAGTCCGTGTTCTTTCAGAACTGACATGTTATTGGCGTATTATTACCATTAAGCAACCGGATGGTTGCGGCGCGACTCGGAAAGAGCCAATATTGACATAGCACTAGTGTTCTGAAAAGCTTCAGCGTCTAGTGCCAGTGGCCCTCGACAGCTGACTGTAGGCACATGGGCCCAGTGCCCAGTCCACATTCTACAGACTCCAGTCCCGGCTGACGGGTGGATGGTGAGTGGAAATACTGTCCCAGTATGTCAGTCCATTTCCAGGGCCTTCATCCCCTCCCCTAGAGCAACGGACTCTTGGAGATACTAACAATACAATAGAGTCCATCACTCAATGACAATCGATAGTAGGAACTAGGTCTGGAACCTCAGCAGGCTAGGAGCCTAGCTTTCGGTGCTTTGGCACACTGTCTGCAAGTCTATCGCCAACTCGCTCTATCTCTAACTCTCTCTATCTCTAACTCTCTCTATCTCCCGCTCACTCTTTCTCCAACTCTCTCTATCTCCAACTCACTCTATCTCCAACTCTCTCTATCTCTAACTCTCTCTATCTCCAACTCTCTCTATCTCCTAACTCTCTCTATCTCTAACTCACTCTATCTCTAACTCACTGCTAGCTCTGCTGTAACTGTAGTTTTAAGTAAAGTCATTGTTTGGATCTGGGATGTTAAAACGTGTTTTATGGTTCCTATAAATGTCCCATAGATTACAGAGAGCTTGAGCATGTTCCAAAACCAGAGGATAGTTTTTCCGTTGAGTCATCTGCTTTTTTTCTTTTTTTTTCTTGTCCAGGCTTACATGACTTGACTGTCATTATACAAGAGGCATCTGTCCGGCTCCTCACTGCTGCTCATGCTTCTGTGATTACTGTGAGACCCTATTCAAGGCTGTCGCGCCTGTCTTTGTCACAGGGAGCCACATGAGCACGTACACAATCATGCACACAGTCACACACACACTCGTACATGCACGCAGACACACACACTCACGTGCACGTGCGCACACACACACACACACACACACACACACACACACACACACACACACACACCAATACATGCACACTCTGTGGCTCCTGGTGTCACATGGACGAGACGGAAATCTGGGAAAAATGGGACCTCTTCTCTAGGCCCGGTCTGTCTTCTGGCGTTGTGTTTTTTCATTAGTTGTGTCTTCCCTGGGGAGACGGACCAAACAGGACGAGGTTTGACATGGGGAGGCGGAGGATGGAGGCGACCAAAGCGATCTTTGTGAGGGATCTCGAGGGATCTTGAGGGGGGGGGGGGGGGGGGGGGGGGGAGTTGGGGTATCGGGGAGAGGGAGTTGTTGGTGTCTGTGGAGATTACCGTGGTGACGAGGGGAAAACTCTGAACCCAGGGTGTTGAGCGAAGTTCGGAGCTGGGGAAAAAAAGGTCTGGCTCTCTGGTTTCTCTTTTGCTTTCTTTTCCATTTTTCTCACACTCTCTCCCCTCCACTCCCTTCTCTCTCTCTCTCTCTCTCTCTCTCTCTCTCTCTCTCTCTCTCTCTCCTCTCTCTCTCTCTCTCTCTCTCTCTCCTCTCTCTCTCTCTCTCTCTCTCTCTCTCTCTCTCTCTCTCTCTCTCTCTCTCTCTCTCTCTCTCTCTCTCCCTCGCTCTCGTCTCTCCCATTCTTTTTATTATCATTTCCCCTTAGACACGACTCCATCCTCACAAAGGCCCCCATTGGATGAGCTGCGGCCTCTGGTTCCCCCCACCATGCTGATGGTGAATGTCTCCGTAGATCTCCCTGTGTCTCCTCTCTGGAGATCTGGAGCGCTGCCCACTCAGAGGGCTGCGACAGACAGATGAAGATAAAGCTAGACTCATGGAGGAGGAGGAGGAGGAGGAGGAGGAGGTGGAGGAATAGGAGGAGGTGGAGGATGAGGAGGAGGATACACTGCTGCTGTTTACTTGAAGTGCCTCCATTATGTGTGTGAAAAAAGAGGCTGCATTCATTCATGCCGTGTGTGTGGGTTTAATGTCAGTGGGTTGATCGAGAGGGGATTCTGGGGGATGTGGTGATATGTAGAAGTTTTTCTCGCCATGAGAAGTTGCACAGGGTTCAACGATTTGTCTAAGAACCCCACCAACCACGAATGGTACATATTCAAATACTTTGACCTCCGGGGAGGCTGACCAACCAAATGCAAACCAACAACGATCCTGCTTTCGTATATGCAAAGGCCTAGGCGAGATTCAACAACACATTCTCGTCAGGATAGCGATGATCCATTCTACACAATGTCATGTTAAGGTTATGGTAACATGATATTGTTACCATAAGTTATGGTTAGGAAAAAAATCCTATTCCCTCTCACAATCTTTCTTTCGTTCTTTCTCTACTACATACTTTTTGTATCACTATAAGATCATATCTTTTCAGAAAATGTCATTTACACTGCAAAACATATTTCCATATCTATGTTTCAATTCCACCCGAAAACCACAGGCGGACAAAAGACAATATTGAATTATAGCCTGGGCCTAATCGGAAGCATGTTCATCCCAAACTCTTCTCCAGCCAGGAAAGGGTCAAGCGCTGCGGCCAGCCGTGTGCTTATGTAAACCACAACACCCCATATGCATCCACACACACACACACACACACACGAGACAGTGCTATTACCTGTCCCCTATGTCTGCCTTACAGCACTGTCCCTCGTGGATCGGTGCGATTGGGCGGACTTTTAAACGGCAGGCCTAACAGCATTTTTCCTTTGATACGTGAACTTGTAGCAGCTGGACATACCATTGCATAGGTTCGAGGGATTACATGATTTATAATGCCATTGTTCGTACCAGCGCCCCGTACAATATGCTATAGATGGATGATCAGCAGACTTTGAGAGATGTCTTCTTTATGTGTGCACCAGGATATATTTGGCTGGATCCCAGCCTCGCGCCATGAAGGGAAGCAGCCATTGATCGGCAGTGGGAGGATATTGTTGAGGCTAAAGCTGCGCGCTGTCTGCGGCCTTTGTTGTCATTTGTGGAGCCAGCGGTAGAGGAAAAACCTGTTCCCAAGGCACATTGTTTTGGGGTCAACGAATGCGTCGCTGGTGGAAACATACTGGTTTCCTCACACCGCGCCAATGAAAGAGATACCGATCAATAGCTTGTCACTGGCATGACGGAGGCGTGAATCATGAATTCAGGCCGGCATGTGAGGTTTTACCCAGAGAAAAACAACTACAACCGTTCGAAGCAATGCTCGAGGGTCCGTCACGAAGACAGTCTTCAGTGACGGAGTGACCTATCAACATATACTGTTGGATGAGCCCTCTTAATATTTTACCAAAAAGAATGCATAGTTATAAACACTATCACACACACACACGCATGCAGGCAGGCATGAATGCAGGCACGCAAGCGCGTGCACAGACATGCACGCACGCACGCACATGCGGGCACACACGCACACACACTCAATCGAGTGAGGTGAGTGGCGTGTGCCGGTTGAATCCATCTCATCAGGCTAACACTATCCACCCAGATCACTTAACTGTTGTCAAACAGTGAGAATACAGTGTCAAAATCAGTGGGTGTCAAACAATACCCCGCTTCATATAATACGTGTAGCTTAATGCCCCCTCCCTGCAGAACCCTCCTCTGCTCAGACAGAGTGTGTGCGTGTGCGTGTGCGTGTGTGTGTGTGTGTGTGCGCGTGTGCGTGTGCGTGTGTGTGTGCGTGTGCGTGTGCGTGTGTGTGACTCATCCACTTATTGTATTACAGCCTTAGGCAATGATACAGCCCTGGATAACACCATCATGGGTGGGAGCAATTAGGATTAGTGATAAGAGAAATATTTCTCTTAGAATACTGCCACCGATAACAGGGAATAATAGCAGCCCTAATAATAGCTCTTTTAGACCAGGAGGATGAAGCCAAAGCTTTATCATAACAGCTCGTGGTTTACTCACAACTTGACAATCTTCAAAAGTAAATATGAGGATTTAATGCCGGGATCCACAGAGGAGGGCTTAGGGCTATTAGAAACTTATCTGCAGTATTTTCCATTGAGCTGCATGACATGCAAGCCCCAGGGCCTTATAGGTGGGCTTAGTTTTGCACTCTTAACCGTCTCCCTAGCCCACCTGTCAATCATTCCTGACGTGATCGACTGCTCACAATTGCATGCTCTTTATTGCCACTGGCTGATAAATGTTGTACTTCATTAGAGGTTTTTTTTACAGGGAGGGTTGCTTCCATTTAAAAATGTATCTTCTTCAGTTACAACGTCCTAAATAGGAATAACAAGCCCTAAGCCTCATGCATTTACTCCATGACCCCTTTGTATTAATAAGTGTTTGTAAGAGAAAGATATAAACTGGAGATCGATGCTCAATCCACAATAATTCTCTAGTCTAGGTACTTATGAACCTCACAACTCAAAGACATTTTTTCACCTTTAAGTGCATATGGTTTACTAATAACAACTGCTGACAATAATTACACTAATTAAGTACTACTTGTACATTGACAACTCGTTTCCCTATTTGGGATTACACGGCTGATTCAACTCCTTGAGAAGGGGCTTAGCTAGAGCAACACTTTTTTCTTAAAGACTTGGACACAGCCACACCAAAAAAAAACTGTTATGGTTGGCAGATGGGAGACCTTTTGTCATATGGTAATCCTGGATCCCATGTCACAGCGCCTTTATGTACGAGTGTTAGCTGCCGGAGCCACGCTAAACATTACACCATGAATCACCGGGCAATATCCGAACACCAGAAAGTAGCGCTACTGGTTGTCCCGCCGCACGTTGACACTCAACACTCAACACCCTGTTCTGTTTTCCCCCTCATGGAGCCACCGGTGTTTGGTGCTTCACAAAGAGCACGGGTCACCTGATGAGGGCACTCCCGTCGTACCGAGAGGGCCCGGGCCCTAAACTCTTCCTGATGGCATTCTGTCAGTGCTCATCGCGCCGCTGTTTAAAGTATAACCTGTTGCTCTTGTCCATGGTATTGATCTGTGTGCTTTGCGGTTAGAGTCAATATTTGAAATGGATAGTGTGTGCCGTGTTGTTCACTTGTCGCTTTGTTTTAAAGCGCTGCCCTGTGCTCGGGTAGCAGAACGGGGAACTGGCCGGTGTGGATAGCTTTTGATATGATCTATGATACTTTTAATTCATAGCACGCTTGTGACTGAGGCTAGCCGTTCCAGATCTGTTTTCACCCGGACAGCTACACCTAACAGTTTTACTCCAGCCTTAGTGCACAATATGTTCTGAAAAAGAAGTGCAGGTCATGAAGTGACCTGCACATGTTATGGCATTTTTGTACCATCACTAATTATTATCATTGCATGCTTTTGTTTATTCCCTGATGGAATAAGCCTGTGTACTTGAGGGCTGGTATATATCAGCAGTCCTTTCGGTTTTCGGACTGTTTCCCAGGCCTGTATCAAGCGGCCGCCTGACTTCAAAAGAGGAGACGGATGCAACAAATTCTTGGAAGTTTTACTCACAGCCACTGCACAGTTCAAGGTCCCCGGACCCCCTGCCCGGGCCTTTAGGAGTCAACAGAGGGGATGAAGCTGGGCTGGTCGCTCTTATTACCCTGAGCCCTGTGTTCAGCAGCAGCAGCCATGCTGTATTTGCAGCTGTGTCTCCCCATAGCAGAGAGAGCGAGAATGCAGACAGGAAACACAAGGCGAGCAGACACAGACAAAGACACAGAGACATACACCCGCACGCACACACGCACACGTACAGTTAAGATTGGTTGATAATCAGACCACTTTGCATGTTTGAAATGTTTTAAAGAGGCTCATTCAATACACATGTTCATTCAAAACTAAGCCCTGTGTGTGCGTGCATGCGTGCGTGTGTGTCGGCTGTGTGTGGGATGACCGTCCTGATACAACGGCCTCTTTATGGAGCATAAAGTAGCACATTATATTCCTGGAGGAGTGATTCAGATGGATGTACAGGGTAGACATCGGCACTGCCTCAGGCCATCACTGCATGCAACGTCAACCGTTGGTGGCAACGGGTATATTTTGGTATCCAGCCTAGATTGATTGTCTTTTGCTACTATGTTAGAATTGGACTTAATCCGTATCAGTCTGGTCGAGAGGGAAAAGGAACGTGCGCTAAAATTGAAATTATACAATAAAACGTATCATTTGTGATAGGAATGCAAAGCAAATGGTTTGCTTATGCATTCGCACCTCCTCCTGTTCCAGATCCCTGAGAACAAAACGCTCAAATAGATCCGATTAAAGTCCTGCAGAAAATATGCGGAGCCTGGACACCAAATGGGCTACACATCCAACCCATTCCCTCGTCTGTGTTAAACGCCCATGCCTGCTTCCCCACACACCCGCCCCCGCCCCCGCCCCCGCCCGCGCCCCGCCCCCCGCCCCCGCCCCGCCCCCGCTCCCCGCCCCGCCCCCGCCCCCGCCCCCCGCCCCCCGCCATCTCTTTCCTGGAGGTCAATAACATTCACTGCCGCTGGCCGATCCCATTATGCACCGTCTAGCAGCTCCGGGGTTTAGCTGATTCACAGCCCGCTCTCGTCCGGCTCAAAGCACGTACCCAGGATCACAAGCAATCCCAAAATATGTCTCACTTAGTGTCCGGCAGCGTCCACGATGAAGGTCAGAGGGAGGGGCCTCTGAGACCCACCCCCTCCCTAAAAAAACCAAGCCCATGATCCCCAGACCAACGCCGACGGCCGCTGGGACGGCCTGTTACGAAACCGCCCCATTGGGCACACGCCAATCTGGGATGCTGGGAGTGTGCTTGGTGGTGGTGATGCTGAGGGCGCCGGAGAATTAAGCGTTTTCATCCGTTGACTGGAAGTAAGGGAAGGTCAAACCTAGTCGCTGATTTGAGATGACAAATCTGGCAGAGGTGGAGGTGGTAGGGGAGGATTAAATGGTGAGGGTTAGTGAGCGTGCGTGCGTATGTGTGCGTGTGTGTGTGTGTGTGTGTGCGTGTGTGTGTGTGTGTGTGTGTGTGTGTGTGTGTGTGTGTGTGTGTGTGTGTGTGTGTGTGTGTGTGTGTGTGTGTGTGTGTGTGTGTGTGTGTGTGGTGTGGGGTAGCATTGGATGCTTTTGTCTCATATTTGGGACACTCAATGCTCAGATTTGTGAATGACAGATGTGTGTGGACTGGGTCCAATAGTTGAGAACTTTCCCAAGTGTTTGGACTTTGTGGTCTCACTCAGGTCACTGCTCACCCATGTCTTTCCGAGCATTCCATATGGAATGTCGAAAGTGGGCAAAGACCGGCTCACCTCCTGACCCCCTTCCTCCACCTCCCGTGACTATCCATCCCTTTATCTCTCAGTCATGCTGCAACATTTACATCTCCGAGGGCCTCCAGGAATGGTTTTATTCTCCTAATCTTGGGTCAATAGTGACCCTTTTCTTGACAGAAGAAGTAGTTCAACCAGCTCTTTAAGTAATGTGTATTTTTAGCCCTGATTCCAAAAGCCACTTCATCAGGCTACCGGTAAAACTCGACTTGGCTGCACGGCGAGGAATGCTTCTTGATTGATCAGAGAACAGTGACTGTGCTCTGACAGTCATATCTAGAAGACTGAATGTTCCGGATGCTTACCAAAGGTCACTTATTGGAACAAATCTCTCATGCCAAGAGTAGAATCCCCAGAGCTGTTCAGTTGGCTGTGTGTGTGTGTGTGTGTGTGTGTGTGTGTGTGTGTGTGTGTGTGTGTGTGTGTGTGTGTGTGTGTGTGTGTGTGTGTGTGTGTGTGTGTGTGTGTGTGTGTGTGTGTGTGTGTGTGTGGGGAATCAATGGCCAAAATGGACTTTGTTTTACCTGCCTGGAGCTATTTAAGTGTAATCCCAAAGCAAATTATTACTGGGTCATTGCCCTCACCAAGGTAGCTTTTGCACAGTGTATTTGTATGTACCATGTAGCTTAAGTTTTGGCTATCACTGCTGAAATGCCCTCAATGTTTAGGGATTGGAGTTCAATTTAGCTAGCAACTACGTGACCAGCTCCCTTCCCAATATTAAGCAGGCTAGGAGGCCATTTGTTTCTACTTAACTCATTCAAAGCAGAGGATGTAGGCCCCAGGAAGGCCTAAATCCTCTGCTTTGTTTTGATCTCAGCGTGTTGCGTGTTAGGAATTCATCTGTTTGGTGTTAGTCAGAAGAATTGGTTACAGTGACGGGTTTCAATCCAAGACGAAAAGCATAACCATCCCCGCCGCTACCACAGCGAGGTCCTCGCGTTGCCTGTGATGCAAACTCGCCCTAAAGAGATCTGATTATGCAAGCAAGAAAATGGTTTTTGCAAAACACTCACAGCAGAAAGCACTGTTCCTTTCCCCTCTGTTGTCCACTCTTTAGAGCTCACTGTTGTCCCAATGCCTAATTTAATAAACACCTTACTGTGAGCCACACCTCCTTAGCCAATGTTTAGATTCCTTCTCGACTCAACCTACACAGAGCTTCCAGATTCAGTGTTGAGTAATGACTTTTGTGAAACCCAGCACCACGGAAGTGTCAGACACTAACAATAGTGGCTGGTATAGATTTCGATAAATGTGTCTTTGTACAGAGACATACAACAAAATACATTCCCCCCTCCTCTGCTACCATCGCACCTCACCTTTCTCTATGTAAACTGTGGACTAGAGAGAGAAAAACACTCGCATCAAAGTGGCCAGGGGTCGCCACCGCCACTGCCAGATTAGCATACAGGGTGGTCATGGCACTGGAGCAGTTACAGCCGCGACACGCTCTCAGGTCAAAGGGTAATCCATCCAAATGGAGCAGCACTATATAAATCTCATAAGGCTCAGGCTTGGCACTCCTCTCGTGTGCATTGACTTCAAGTGCCTTCCGGGGTCATCCTGACTTTTGGTAGCAATTAGAGATGTGTTGCATGGGAGTGTAAGCCGTACATAATGCTATCTATGAAGTCAGTTGATTGGCATTCATTTTGAAAATATGGGAGGTGACTGTTGATTCTTGGAAAATGTGTTGAGCCTACGAGAAAATGTAAAAGCACGCTGATGTAATGCATCGGATATGTCCCTCTGTCTTGGTCTCGTGCATGTTTTCCTGCATTCTTCTGGGCAAAACATATCCGGCTGCACCTGATTTGTGGGGGTAAAAATATATTTCTGTGAATACCTGGATACTTTGCTATCTGCAATATCGTCAGGTGGACACAAAACCTCCTTTTTATTTTTTTTTTTACAGATAACAAATGTAAAGTTGAAGTACGGAACTTTTCAACTAGCTTGTTTCTTACCTGGAATATACCTTGACAAGTCTGTAGTGAATGCTCCACGATTTGAATGGTTGCGCATGTTTTTTTAAACAGAAATGTATGTATAGTATTGTATGAATGGTATGGCGGCTGGCCATGGGTCCACTGTAGTATACCTTGCATGGCATATTGTCAACTGGTCACTGAGTGAATGTCCTTTATGCAATGTCGCAACGGATCTGAACTTCAGTGATAAGGAATGCGACCATCCAAATGTCCTCTGAATCGAAGCTATCGACATCTTAGCAAAGTTATATGTCCATCTGCTACTGCCTTAAATTAGTGTGTTGTCATTATTTTAGGGTCACTGTGCCTTGATGGTGCCCAGGCCCACACACCCTTTTCCCCCTTTGAATGGGGGGGGGCGTGTCTGTTTTATTGTGCTAATGATTGTTCTGTTCAGAGCAGGTGGTTGGATTGTCTTCTGTCTTGTTGTCACAACAAGTGTGTGTGTGTGTGTGTGTGTGTGTGTGTGTGTGTGTGTGTGTGTGTGTGTGTGTGTGTGTGTGTGTGCGTGCTGCGTGGGTGGTCGTGCGTGTGTGTGTGTGCGATCGTGCGTGTCTGTGTCGTGCGTGTGTGTGTGCGTGTGCGTGTGTGTGTGTGCGTGCGTCGTGCGTGCATGCGTGCGTGTGGATCTGTGCGTGTGTGTGTGTGTGTGGATTCGTGCGTGTGTGTGTGTGTACAGTGTAAACCTCATTTCAAGCCATCTTTACGGAGAGACAACCTCTCGTGTCTATGTAAAGTGGGCTGTTTGTTTTGCTAACTTGTTTTAAAGCAACTGCTGGGTTTGCTCTGTGTTGTCTCAAGAAACGCTCAATATCTACTCCATTATGTCCTCATTAGGAGGGGCGTGTCCGTGCTTGTGTGTATATATGTGTGTGTATGTGTGGGAGAAGGGCCATACACACGTACAGATAATCTCTTTCTCGTGTTTTTCTCTATCTCTCTTTCTTCCCTCTCCTTCTTCATTCTGCCTTTTAAAGGCTTGTGAAGTAGCACGCCACATTGCATTCACAAATATGAAGTGATATTTACAAGGGTCAAATGCTATCATGTGCACTCTGTGAAGTACAACATTCAGTTACTTGTTG
>OLKM01000166.1:277303-478650 GCA_900291075.1 Melanogrammus aeglefinus
CATGTAGAGAGGCTTCTTTCCTGTTAGCTGCATATATAAACGATTATCTGCGCGCTTGCTAGCTAGTCTGCGACAATGGGTAGGTGCAAATTCAAGGACAGTTGGCTGGAAGAAGTCAGTTTCCGAAGTTGGCTCGCGTCTGTTGCCAACCCCCACCATCGCGTGTTTTAGGTCTTAAATTTCATTCAAGGTGGTATTAAAAAGGTATTAAAAAGTCTTAAATTTGACTTGTTGAAACCTGCAGATACCCTGTCGGATACACTTTGTGCGTTTGGCTGCCTCCATCGGTATCATCTCCTGTCTGATGGGTGTCTGTCCTGTGTCCTTCCAGTATACTGTTTGCGGACATCGAGGGCTTCACCAGCCTGGCGTCGCAGTGCACGGCCCAGGAGCTGGTCATGACCCTGAACGAACTGTTTGCCCGCTTCGACAAGCTCGCCTCGGTGAGCACTCTGGCCTGACACGTCACCGCGGGCAAAAGAAAAAGGAAAAAACAATAAATCACTACGGCAGTCCCTCTTGCACCCGTTTTCCATTGTGTGCTTAACATCTGTTTTTGCATGACACACTTTGTGTGTGTGTGTGTGTGTGTGTGTGTGTGTGTGTGTGTGTGTGTGTGTGTGTGTGTGTGTGTGTGTGTGTGTGTGTGTGTGTGTGTGTGTGTGTGTGTGTGTGCGTGTGTCTTGCAGGAGAACCACTGCCTGCGCATTAAGATCCTTGGGGACTGCTACTACTGCGTGTCGGGGCTGCCTGAGCCGCGGGCCGACCACGCCCACTGCTGCGTGGAGATGGGCGTGGACATGATCGAGGCCATCTCGTGAGTCCCGCCGAAAGCGCCACTGCATGCATGCGCGGCCATTCGTCTGAGTATGTCATTGTCGTGTTTTTTCTCCGCAGGCTGGTGAGAGAGGTGACGGGGGTCAACGTCAACATGAGAGTGGGCATCCACAGCGGGCGTGTCCACTGCGGGGTGCTGGGGTTACGCAAGTGGCAGTTTGACGTGTGGTCCAACGACGTGACGCTAGCCAACCAGATGGAGGCCGGAGGGAAGGCGGGGTAAGACACACCCAGGGCCGCTGCTGGCCGGCGGGGGGGGGGGGGAGAGCCTCTTTTTATATATTAGGTAAGAACATCTAATTTGCCGAAATAGCTTATACAATTAAGAAAAAACAACGGTGGGCCTCTTCATAACTAATTTACTTTTTTTAATTCAATAATGATCTTTAAAAATCTTTATTTTTTATTTTATTGTATTATTTTTTTTACAAACCTTCATTTTTGGTGCCCCCCCCAGGTACTTGGTGCCCTACGCACTCTGCGTACTCTGCGTATAGGGAGCGGCGGGCGTGGACACACCCCCCCCCCCCCCCCCCCGCTACCGATTCCCATTGTACCGCACAGCGTTTAGCTTAGCATTGAATTCAGTAGCCTGGAGGTCACTCAGTCTTTTTCTGAAACATAGTCACCGCTATATCAATTTGACTCTTCAGTGACCTTGGTGCGTGTGTGTGTGTGTGTGTGTGTGTGTGTGTGTGTGTGTGCGTGTGTGTGCGTGTGCGTGTGTGTGTGCGTGTGTGTGTGTGTGTACAGGCGTATCCACATCACTAACGCCACGCTGCAGTATCTGAACGGGGACTATGAGGTGGAGCCAGGCTTCGGAGGAGAAAGAAACGCGTACCTGAACACAAACAACATCGAGACCTTCTTGGTGCTAGGATGCAGCCAGAAACGAGTTAGTACGCACACTTATTACTGCTGACTCTTACTAATTATTCATTTAGGAGACTTGCATATTTGATCACATAGCACCTCAAAAATTATTTGACATGTTGTCAATAATTGCAGGGAGGGGTTGGGGCTCAAGGGTACCCACAGGTAGACTACGTACATTGGGGTTTGAACAAAGAACCGTTAGGCTTGTGGTCATAATGCCCTATTCAATGAACATCATGCAAACACACTCTAAAGTACACAATCACGTCAATGCAAATGACACAAACGCTTCATGAGGTTCAGTCTCAGTCTGTGTCTCTATCTGCTCTTATCATCTGGGCCGGCGGCTGTCGGGGGGCTCCAATAGAAAGAGGAGAAAGCGATGATGGCCAAGATGCAGCGGGTCCGCGCCAACTCGGTGGACGCCTTGATGATGCCACGCTGGGTGCCCGACCGATCCTTCTCTCGAACCAAGGAGTCCAAGGTCTTCAGGCAGATGGTAAGAGACAAGGCCCACTACAACCTCCCACCACACCTTGACCACAGGGTCTGAGGATAGATGAGGCCTACAACCTTCCATGGGTTGTTTATTATTTTCCTTTCTAATTAGTAAAATTCTTGCTGCGCATTCCTTTTTTAAGTGCGTCAGAAATTAAGAATATGGTTGGGGCCGTTTGCCTCCAAGTCAACAGATACAAAAACGAGAAGGAATGTAATTTAAGACAACGCGCTGCACAGCCAAATCGTCTTATTTATATTAAATTCAAACTCGTAATACAAGTATTAAAAAAAAACGTCTGTGCCCTTTTCTTTTTCAAAATGTGCACAATCGACACATCTAAAGAACACACGAGAGATTCATAGCCGTATTATTGATCTGTTAACGAACAGGGTTGGGTCTTTGATTAGGGGCAGAATCCCAGGGGCTACAATCGCATAAGCTCATCTGATGAAGCAGTTTGATCTATCTCATCCTCTATGAACCCCCCTCGCTCCACACACACACACACACACACACACACACACACACACACACACACACACACACACACACACACACACACACACACACACACACACACACACACACACACACACACACACACACACACACTCGCCTGGTTTGTCACTTCCTAAATCTCTCTTGCTCCCTCCTTCGTCATCCTGTCCACCCTGCCCTTGTTCTCTGGCGCTCTCTTTAATATCGTTCTCATCTCCCCCCCTCTCTCTTTATTTTCTTTAATCTTGCGATTTATGCTTTTGTGTCTTCATTACTCGGTTTACCCCATTGCGTCTGATGTTGTAACCCCCCCCCTTCCCATCGGAGACGGCCAGTGCCCCAGGTTGATGAGGGTGTAATTTGAAGCCTCCAAGTATTAATTAAAACATAAGTCTGGTACTAGGGGATAAGCTGTGCAGATGTGTTCTCTGGCGTCTGCCATAATCTCTCCCCCTTGTTTTTTTTATTTGTTTTTCACTCACACACAATGGATCCCTGCTTGTATTTCGTGCTCCCAACATATTTCTATTTCTGTGTTTCATTTTCTCTCTCTCTCTCCTCTTTCTGTCTCTGTCTTTTTCCAGGGAATTGATGAGGCATCCAGTAAAGACCAGTGAGTCCTCTGACCTTGTCTCTTTCCATGTGGTGATGTTGTGTGCTTGTGAAATAGTAGTGTGTGAGTGTCTCAAAACCCAAACTAGTACCAATGGTTCTCTGTGTAGTTATTCTGATGTTTTCCTAATTATGTATTTTATTACTTCTAGCCTATCATCCATATTTTTCCCTCTGTGTATTGATTATTGCAAGTTATTAAGCCAAAACACAAGTGTCTCTTTTACACTTCAGATCCTGAGGATATTAGTCATTGTATTAAAATATATCACACACAATGTAGTTCTGCAAAATATGACACTATGGACATTGAGCTTATTTCAAGCATTTATATATTCATAATATATTAAAATCCCCATTGTCTCGGTTAATTTGATAAATTAGCCCAATAGGATTAAGCAGCAGGGACATCCCTAATTGTCAAAGGAACACAGACATTCAGAGCACACACACACACACACACACACACACACACACACACACACACACACACACACACACACACACACACACACACACACACACACACACACACACACACACACACACACACACACACACACACACACAGCGTGGATACACAGTTACCTAGACCCAGGCGTGGTGACCTTCTCTTCCTCTGCTCTGCGTCAGCCGGTGCACTCAGGAGGCGCTCAACCCAGAGGACGAGGTGGACGAGTTCCTGGGCCGCGCCATCGACGCCCGCAGCATCGACCAGCTGAGGAAGGACCACGTCAAGAAGTTCCTGCTCACCTTCCAGACCGCCATTCTGGAAAAAAAGGTCAATGATCATTGGACAAATCTATAAGACGACCTGGTATGGGTTGATCAATAATAACAAGGAGGGGCTTTTCATCATAACATTTGTGTTTGGGCCCACAGGGCGTGGGGGAAGGTAATGGATCAGTTAATTGATTTTTCAGTGAATGGGTGTGGGTCAATGTATGGGTTCTTGTGTTTTTTAGTATTCCAAGAAGGTGGACGACCGCTTCGGGGGGTATGTGGCGTGCTCGCTGCTGGTCTTCTGCTTCATTTGTGCCATTCAGTTCCTCATCTTTCCTCGGTGAGCACTGAAATCACACACTAGCTGCCGTTTCTTGTGGGAGACGTGTTGTGTTATTATCTTTTATGAAATGGTACGTCGGGAAGCTGTTCTGTTTGTTTGTCGGGCAATAAAATGTGAACAAGAGAGAGTTGCACTAGCCTCAAAAACAAATCTTCTCTCATTTACCAATAAAGAAATCTTCTCTCGTGTGTCCCTTGCAGCACGGTGCTCATGACCGCTCTGTTCGTCAGCATCTTCGTCATCCTCACCAACATCCTCTTCGTCTGTGCCATCTACTCCTGTATCAAAGTAAGGGAGCGTTTTTTTTCCTCTTTCCAATCGACACATCCCTCACCCCCTCAGTTCTGCGTCATCCTCCCTCACCGCGGGTCTCCTCTGCTCCTTCCTAGGTATTCCCCGCTGCCTTGCAGACATTGACCAAGAAGATTGTCCAGTCCCGAATGAACAGCACTCTGGTGGGAGTCATCACCATCCTGCTGCTCTTCGTTGCCGCCTTTGTCAACATGGTAGGAGCAACAGCCGCGGCGCCCTTCTCCGCCATTTTGCTGTGACCAGCAGGAGACTTAAGGGGAGTCCTGCTGTGACATTTCCTGGGATTTTTAGTTGTGGACTTCAGTCGATGATATATGACACTAAGTGACATGGTTGATCTGTGGCATTCGCGCCACATGTTCCCCTCCCTCTTCCAGTGAATCATTTCCACACTGTGTGACCATCCGTTGACCGCGTCCGTGTGTTTGTGTGTTCTCCCTCCTCCCTGCCTCCCACTAGTTCTCATGCAGCACAGAGGGCCTGTATGATTGCGTCGCAACGGACTGGAACACGTCCGTGACCCTCTGCCTGCTCCACAACCTGACCAGAGCAGCCGAGGACGGGTTGACCCTGTGTCCCAGCCAGGCCAAGCCCTGCCATTTCCCAGAGGTCAGCATCAGCCACCCCCCCCCACCCCCCGCCCTAACCCCACCCATTGCTCCCCTCGGAGCATCAGAGCTTGAATAGCAGCGACTGTTCCATTGTGTACCCATTGACACGGATGTCCTCAGGCAACCGTGCGTGGGGCTGTTCCACCGCAATTGTGTTTGCATTTGTGATCAGGTGTGGCCGCCTCTTATTTGTTTATCATACCTTTCTCTTTCCTTGCGGCTGTCTGTTCTCCACCCCTCTTCCCTTGGCCCCTTCTCCCCGCTACAGTACTTCAGCTACAGCGTGATGCTGACGCTGCTGGCCTGCTCCGTGTTCCTGCACATCAGCAGCATCGGCAAGCTGGCTCTCATGGTGCTCATCCAGCTGGTCTTCATCGTGCTGGTGGAGTGGCCCCAGGTGACCCTGTTCAACAACGCCGACCTACTGGTCACCGCCAACACGCTGTGAGTCCCCTGACCTCGGCTGGTTATAAGGCGCCAACGCGAGGCCCACGCACTTACTGCGCACCTGGGCCTGAGACTATTTATTTCACGCTGAGAGAATACCGGTTGACGTTGCAGGTACAGGAATGCAAGATTGCCCTGGATACCGCTTTGACTTCATGTCTTATGATGTTTTTCTGTTCTTCAGATCATTAAATCCCTTGAATGACTCCGAGTACTTGTAAGTTGCATTTATATTAACTACAAAGACAATTGTGGCTATGAGTCACAGTGTACAAAGAGCCTAATTACCTGTCGTTTTTACAGGAGTACTTATTTAAATGAAACCACAGAGATTTGGTAAGTCCCTTTCGCCCTGTTTAAAAGGAGTTTGTTTGCATAGTTTTAACAGCTTCTATAAAATTAATTTAATGGTTTTCTCTCGATGTCATACACCTGGTTATCCACACACGCCATCCTTATTCCTCTCCTCTTCCTCAGCATGAAGAGCGTCACTAAAGTGTCCCTAAAGGTCATGACGCCCGTCATCCTCACGGTGTTTGTCCTCGCCCTCTACCTGCATGCCCAGCAGGTGGAGTCGACTGCACGCCTGGACTTCCTGTGGAAGCTGGAGGTAGCTGGAGCGCCCAAAACCAGAACTCAAAACAGCCGTGTTCTGGTTCCTATTGCTACCCTGCACTCTAACCAAGACATTTTAAATGCATGTTTTAATATGCAAAGAATCAATTAATCAAATGCCGCTTGTATGCTTCCATTTTCGTCTGCCTCACTTGAGAATGCTTTGGAAACAAATGTCCTCTAAGTGTTTAGGTAGGACCCCATTGCAGCAGTCATCTAATCGATTTGGATTGGATTCAATTAGTAATGAATTTAGGCCAGTGAAGTCTTTGGTCCAACCAAGCTTAGACGCGGTACTCGTGACATGAGAACCCTGAGTTAATCAATGTCATTCCATCCGGCTTGTTCTAATCTCCTCCTCCCCCCCCCCCCCCATCCACACCTCCACCTCCCACTCCCCCAGGCCACAGAGGAGAAGGAGGAGATGGAGGTGCTCCAGGCCTACAACCGCCGGCTGCTCCACAACATCCTTCCCAAGGACGTGGCCGCCCACTTCCTGCAGCGCGAGCGGCGCAACGACGAGCTGTACTACCAGTCGTGCGAGTGCGTGGCCGTCATGTTCGCCTCCATCTGCAACTTCTCCGAGTTCTACGTGGAGCTGGAGGCCAACAACGAGGGCGTGGAGTGCCTCCGCCTGCTCAACGAGATCATCGCCGACTTCGATGAGGTGTGTGTGGGGGTGTGTTTGTATTTGGCGTGGGTGGGTCTTTTTGGGGTTCTTTAGCGGGGATTTTTCTCTATTACCTACTTTATGTCTTTCTTTAATATTCCATTTATAGATAATTGCATAATAAATACTTCTCATGAGAAATCTAATGATGCCCAGGGAATAATATTTATGGAAGGTTTTTCGATATTGGAACACTCTACAACTTTTAAAAGGTTGCTGAAAAATCTGTTGAAAATCTGCCTCTTCTGACATCACAAGTGGGCATGTCTATCTGGATGTGCGCTGGATAGATCAGCCTACCAGCCTACCCAGTAGACTCTAGCAAACGGCGCTCTATCCGTCATACATCTAGGTGGGCACGTCCGCTTGTGATGGTCGGAAAAGACAGGTCTTTTCAAAACGGCTTGCAACGGCTAATCACGCTCCTCACACCTGGTGCTATGATATGTCACCTTTAACTCTTTCTCTCTCTCCATCCAGATCATCAGCGAGGACCGGTTCCGTCAGCTTGAGAAGATCAAGACCATTGGCTCCACCTACATGGCCGCCTCCGGCCTCAACGCCTCCACCTACGACAGGGAGGGCCGCTCCCACATCCTTGCCCTGGCCGACTACTCCATGCGGCTCCGGGAGCAGATGAAGTACATCAACGAGCACTCCTTCAACAACTTCCAGATGAAAATAGGTGAGTGAGGGTAGATGAGACACCAGCAGGCTGATCCTGCAGGGTGTTTTTTTCTACATCAACATTATCGATGCATTTCATTGCTGCACATAACCGATTGCGTACATAACCGAAAAGTTACTGGGCTTGTTCCCCAATGTCCAGACCTGCAACCTTGAGCCCAAGTGCCTTACCTCTACCTGCTCCGATTTCCCTCATGAAATACTAGTTGCTTTGATGTCAATCTTTTGATATATATTTGATTTCGAGCCTAATGACTAGAATGTAAATAACGGTCCTATTTGCAAGGAAAAGTGGATAAGATTGATCAGAACCTGTGTTTTGGGTATTCCCAGGGCTCAACATGGGTCCGGTTGTGGCAGGAGTTATTGGGGCACGGAAACCCCAGTATGACATCTGGGGCAACACGGTCAACGTGGCCAGTCGCATGGACAGCACGGGACTGCCCGACTACATCCAGGTATCATGCATGAGCAACCACAGGAATGCATCATACTGACCTTACTTACCCTGAGCGAAACGATGCTAGTACTAGTAGGACGGTTAACTCATTATAGTGGTCTATACTTGACCAAAATGGGGACTCTAGCCCAACGAAGGCTGTTCTGGAACAGATATGTATAATATCGTAATATAATAACAAAGATATGATTCATGATGGAGTGGACGGCATGTCAACCACTTTTAAACATTGGAGTTTTGTCTGGATTTGAATCTGCAATTAATCGCTCAAACTTTTCATTTCAACATCTTCGTCGATCCCTGTTTCAGCACATTCAATTAGATACATTCAATTTATTTATTGTTTAACATATCGACGTTGTTAACATTAGCTCTTAGCCTTCAGCCTTCCACAGAACTGTCTTCATTTCGTCAGGAGGCTGTCAGGTCTTACTGCCCGTTGTCCATGTGATCTCCTAGGTGACGGCGGACCTGCAGCACGTGCTGGTGAACCGGGGGTACCAGCTAGACTACCGCGGCGTGGTCAAGGTGAAGGGCAAGGGGGAGATGACCACCTACTTCCTCACCAGCGGGCCTCAGAGCAGTTAGCGAGCAGCCATACCACAACGGCACTTCCCCCTGCACTGACGAGACACCAGGGAGACCCGTGGGGTCCAGGAGGAGAAGGGTGGGGGAGGAAGACAAGGCCATAGTGCGGAGCACTAAAGCATGCTGGGAAGCACGCGGCGGGGAGAGAGACGACGGCCAAGAAGGACACCGGCCGGCCTTGTCTTTTTGCCCTAGCGCTGCGCCTATGCACACACATAGGAAGCCGGGTTTTATTTGAAGGTTGATTCCCCACCCCTCCCAAGCTGCTTGAGGAATCGTGAAGGGGCACATGTTTTTTTGCCTGTGTTTGTCGACACTTCACCCAGAGTTATTTATTTAAATCGGGAGGGATTCTTTTCTTTTTTTTTAATGACTACCTTGTTAAAACAAGACCATTGCTTCATGAAGAAAATATGCAAAGAATACGTGAAGGAAAATAAAATGACCAAAGAACAAATGTTTGAGAGATACACAACCGCGACATGTTTATAAATGCGTGTGGGATGCAGTCGGAAATGTCTTGCATTTTACTCGAGTATAGTAATCTTCAGTTATTTATTGTTGAGTTTGTCCGCTCTCTACTACAGAAGCCAAGGTACCACTGCTGTCGTCGCTGGGGGAGAACTCTTTCTAACTCGCGCAGTGTAGCGTTCCCACACACATGACAGCTTGGATTTGCTTTGGGGTGTTTTGTTTCTTTTTTTTACCAGAATCCGTCCTCTCTTTCAAATGTTAATAAGCAAGATTATAGATGTTTGTTTTGCAGAGAAGTATGACTGATTCATTAATTGCTCCCACCTGACAATGTATTTTTGGTACAACCCCAAATATTTTTGGAGATAAAGGCGAAATGGCTCTATAAGCACTTGTGGTACAAAAGAGATTGTTTTACCTGTTACAGTGTGTGTGTGTGTGTGTGTGTGTGTGTGTGTGTGTGTGTGTGTGTGTGTGTGTGTGTGTGTGTGTGTGTGTGTGTGTGTGTGTGTGTGTGTGTGTGTGTGTGTGTGTGTGTTCGTTTGCGTGAGAAAGAGAATATATAACAGAATGCCTTTTTTGATCTTCGAAGGCAAAACTTTTCACTGTGAGTTTTTTACAAAACTGTAAGACAAATGCTTTCTCGCCAAACTGGTCGCTACAAAGCATATTTGATATTATACTTTGTAGTCGTGTCTCCATTCCTAGAACATGTTCGAGAAAATAATGGGGATTTTCTGACATGTCTATTGGGCTGTGATTCTAGTTTCATTCCGTTAGAAACAATTGATGAGATTTTCATTATTGTTTCAATGTCCAAACATAAGATGGCTGTCCTGAAAGTTAAAACGTAGACTGTTTTGAATGGATACGCTGTATGTAGGAACTTAATGTTCACAGGTATTGCCTTGAGATTAATGCTGTTCTGTGGTCCAGGTATTCTGTTCACAAATGACGAATCCACAATACAGCATTTCTTTCGGAAACATTTTCTGGTACATGGTACATCAAGTCGGTCTTTTGAAATCAATAATCTTAAATCTTGGATCTCTTCTCCATGGTAACACTACTGAGAATTAGCATTCACTATGTTGCGTGTGGTATATAGCTAAAGAGGTTGTGTCACTGAAATGTAAAGTGAGAGATGTAATGATGTAAATGACTTCCTGTTTGCCAGCAGGTTGAAAAGATAGTCAAAACGAATAACACTGAAGCCATGTTTAAAGAGTAACCATATAGGGACCATCATCATCAAGTGTGCCCTTCTTCATTCTTCGTCACAGAAAAATAACTTCATATTTGTCTGTATTCCAGATTAATAAAGGTGAACAGTACTTTGTTCCTTTTACATTAAAAGAGACCCTTCAAATAGAATGATATATGAATAATTGATTCCACAGATTTCCCTTGAATAAGAAATCAATAAATTGCTGATTTGCGTTAATCTGGATGCTTCTGTTTTTATGATGTTGTCATTCATGGATTTCTAATGATAAGGTATATTTAACAATAATGAACATTTAGCAAAATAGATATTGAAGAGAGCCTGTGGCTCATTTTTTCTTATTTTGTGTGTTCTAGTCTCAGACTATTAAATTATTTATGTTCGGATAATGAATACTTATTATGCTATTTATGTCTATATAACTTGATTATTTACAGGTTGAGGGTAATTCACATTTTTTAACTGGCCAAAACAGTGAAACTTACCCTCCTTTGTCGGACCCTTTCCACTTCTGAATGTATCGGTCTAAGGTTTCACCACGACATTGGAGATAGTATGTAGCTAATTGCCTAGGCATTAATAATTAATTTAATCGGCGGTAATAGGAATGTTAACTTACACCACTCAGTGGTGAGCATTAATTAAACTTAGCCGAATTTGTTTTATGACAGTTGACTAGTGAGCGCTGTCTTTGAAACACCATTTGAATGAGAGAGAGTAGAAGCACTTTCCAATAAAGTATTGCCTGCGGGTCACTTGTTTGAACCGGCCGCCCCGCTCGGTCGTGCGGGACGACGGTAGGGGCCCGCCACCAGGGGACTCTCTAAATCACCCCAACTCGTGGCACCTGTTACACTGAGAGGCAAGACGCGAGGCCACGGCGTCACGATATCGCTTATCGCGTCTGTTCTCCATCCTCTCCCATGACTGACTTCCACAACTTGAAGACAGCGTTGGATCCCCCGTCTCTTGTGAGAGGTGATCAAAGACTAATTAATCGAAGAAATAAGTCGAGTCCGGTCGAGGTAAGGAACGTCTCTGGGAAATACGAAACTTGTAGCTGCTGCCTCGCGTGTCGGTTGTCTTCCTCGTTGTAGATGGGAGGCTCAGGCTAGATGTGGACTTATTTTTGTCAACATTATTGATCCACGTTTCAGGATTAAGAGTTACGTTTTTCTAGGAAAGGAAAGGATTTTAGAAAGTGATGCTTGTGAAATTCGGATTCGTTTTATAATGTTTCTGGTTTCTTCTTCAGGGTTGATCCCGCTGTTTTGATCATATTGTCGCCTACAGTGTTTTTCTCTTTGAATTTTGAACGGTAGTCACTAAACTTGAATGTGTCTTGTGTGCCCGTTTGTATTTACATTCAGTGCAGGCACAGTATCGCATTTCCTCACCTTTGGACAGAATGGCGATAAACTCCTGTCAGAAAATCTCGACTTTAAGAATCTTAAACTCTATAACATAACTCACGTTTGCCATACAACCTATTCTATGGGTTATTACTGTAGTGACAAATAGGGCTAGTTCCCTAAAAGTCCATTAACGATTATGTGTTGTTCATTGAGACGTAGCCTACTCAACAGTTGTCTCGTTTGAATCACAAGTCTATTGTTTCTTGGATCAATTATGAAGGAGGCTGGCTGGAGACCAGAGTAAATTAATTATGTGACAATAAGAGTCTCTAAACAGTGATTACTTGAGTATATGCGGTTGTTCGCATAGCAAGCATATCCTGTTTCTCAACCATCCACTTTCCAAATAAATTGGTTACTTCAGTAACAGGGCTTTGAAGGCATACTGAAGTTGGCTTAACACATTTGCTCATTGTAGGCAACATTTTGATTTAAGCCCTGTAATATAAATAATTTGAAGTAATGACACACTTTGTTTAACTTGCTGGAGGACTTTATCTTTTTCTTCTTCTACCATAATGCTTACGTTTCACATGCATACGTGTTTGAAGGACGTTCTTGTAAAGGCCTCCACCCTTGTGTCATTCATTATCGGCCGTGGGAGTTGTACGTTGAGCCTTCACTGCATTGGCCACCTGCTGACACGTAGCTCGCGCAGGGCAGTGGCAGGTGAATGGAGGTGTGTTTCTCCCCACAACCTTTTCCTGTGGGACTGCATTCTAGAGGGGGAAGGCGTGGAAGTCAGATAGACGTGTTTGGTAAGGGCGAACTAGCCGCTGTGTCAGACCGGTTTGAGGTATTTAAACACTTGGCAGAGTCTGTCATTCTCCGCAGATAAACGGCTTAAAGGGTTGCCTTTTCAAATGTAAAAAGGTGAAACGAGTGTATACTCTACTGAAAATGCTTTCTGCCTTGTCTCAACAGTCTTCAGTGCATCGGCCCATTCTGCAGCATGCGTCTGTTTCTTCGACGCCGTGTGTCCCCCATTAAGTTGGCGCTGCTGGGGGGAGGGCTGTTCATGGTGGTGCTGGTGGTTCTCCAGTGGGACGTGAGCTCGGCTCCCACCCAGGACCGCTGGCTCCGGGACCTGGTGGATAAGAGGGACCAAGTCCTGGGCATGGTGCAGGAGGCGGTCAACAACCTGGGCTTCCAGATCAGGGCTCCGGTGCACCCCAGCATGGCGCCCCAGCCCACCCAGAACGTCCGCTGCCCGTCAGGGTTCTACAGCCAGGCTGATCTCCGGCCTGTCCTGGAGAGACCCCCGCAGGACCCCAAGGGATTCGGGGCTGACGGCAAGGGCTTCGTGAAGGACACCATGAGCAAAGAGGAGGAGAAGGAGAAGGCGGAGGGCCAGACGCGCCACTGTTTCAACCAGTTTGCCAGTGACCGCATCTCACTCAGCCGTAGCCTCGGAGAGGACACCAGGCCTTCAGAGTACGCTCCATGTTTTGTGTTGTATTGCAGAGCTACTCGGTGGCTCACTAGCTCTGTTGTGCCATTGTCCCGCCCCCTTCACACGCACACACTAGTCCACATCCACTCCGTAGTTTTATGTTGGAGCATATCCAAATATCATTTATTGACCCAATGCATATCCTTCATCTTTGTGACCGTATTTAAGCCTCAATTAGAATAAATGTTTGGCCAGGTCTCATGTGAGAAATGCTGCGACATTTCAAACGCAGCACTGTCTCAACATAAAGGCAATCATTTCATGATTTAATTTCTAAACCGTGACTTAAATTACTACAAGCATAAGAACATGTCAATGCTCCATATGTCATTGCATTGTAACGTTGGGATGTACAAGCCCAAATTCAATAGTCTACTGAGTTTCTATCTTCCCAAGAATATATTGTCACTGAGTTAATGAATATATGTATTTATTTAATAATTAACTCTGTAACCTTATTGTTCTCTCACTGTAACCGTTTCCTCCGTCAGAGGTGGCCAGGTGGTTTCCTGTATCTGTAGTTCTGTATGCTTAGGGTTGCGCTATATTTGTCTAAAAGCGAAACTGAGCAAACAGTTCATTTTCCCTTTCACTGCTTCTGTGGCACTTGATCGCTTCCTCAATAATGCATTGAAATAATTAGAGAACACTGTACTGTCCTCTTATGTTCTAACTGCTTGTTAAACATTCCACAATGTTTCAAATGAAAGCCTCGAGACTCTCATTAAACGTATCCAAATCATTTTTGTCCAGGTGCGTGGAGCATAAGTTCCGTCGGTGCCCAGCGTTGCCAACCACCAGTGTGATCATAGTGTTCCACAACGAGGCCTGGTCCACCCTTCTCAGAACCGTGTACAGCGTCCTGCACACCTCCCCCGCAAGCCTGCTCACCGAGATCATCATGGTGGACGACGCCAGCACTGCAGGTGTGTGTGTGTGTGGTGGGTGTGTGTGTGTGTGTGTGGTGTGTGTGTGTGTGTGTGTGTGTGTGTGTGTGTGTGTGTGTGTGTGTGTGTGTGTGTGTGTGTGTGTGTGTGCGCGCGTTGTTTTAACCATTGCCTTTGACGACATCTTAATGAGAAATTGTCTCCTCCTCGGACGGAAGCTTGATGTATAGATGCATATGATGAAACTTTATAGATATGTAGTAAAATAAATAATATCTACAGACCTTTTTCAGAAAGCAGACTGATTCTGTAAATCCCTATGCCTCTGGTGGCCGTGCACAAGTAAAGGGGTTTGTTGTTAAGCACTGCCATTCATCCCCCTCCCATTGTACCTCATGAAGAGGCTGTGCAGGATTCTCGTACCTGGTTTCTGATGGGTTGCTGCGATAGTGGTTCTACAGGATACTAACTACGCCGTCCTCTCCTAGAGCACCTGAAGAGCCAGCTGGACGAATACGTGCTTCAGCTGAAGATAGTCCGTGTGTTGAGGCAGCGCGAGAGGAAAGGCCTGATCACCGCCAGGCTTCTAGGTGCCAGCGAGGCCAAGGGTGAAGTTCTGACCTTCCTCGACGCACACTGTAAGGAAATCCCCCCGGTATAAATCAATGCACACACGAGGACGCATGGCTTACTTGTACATGTTTATGTTGTCATTGCAGTATTTGTGGAATGAGGACTGGAATGAGTTATAAATCTGGTTTGTTTTGAAGTTTGTTCACGTCATGATTTTCCCTTCCTGTGTAAACAGCCCTGCGTCCAACCATTTCCTTCAGGCTAGGAGTCATGGTCATGCATGCACTCTCTTATTTTCTTGGTACCTGTGTGTTTATTGAGCCTTTCTACTGTTCCCCGGGATCTGTTTCACGTGCTATATATATATATATATATATATATATATATATATATATATATATATATATTATATATATATATATATATATATATATATATATATATATATATATATATATATATATATATATATATATATATATATATATATATATATATATATATATATATATATATATATATATATATATATATATATATATATATATATATATATATGTATATATATATATATATATATATATATATATATATATATATGTATATATATATATGTATATATATATATATATGTATTATATATATATATATGTATTATATATATATGTATATATATATATATATATGTATGTATATATATATATATATGTATATATATATGTATATATATATATATATGTATGTATATATATATATGTTATATATATATATATGTTATATATATATATATATATATGTGTGTATATATATAATATATATAACTATCATTATTAGCTATATATATATATATGTATGTATTGTATGTATGTGATTAGAGGCCAGAGGAAGTTACATTATACGTTCAAAATAAAAGGGGAACAAAAACAACCATTAGCCAAATTGGATGTTTGTTGGTTTTATAATTTGTCTACTCCGTCCTTGGTCTCCCCAAGCGGTTGATGGTGCACTGCCATGTGTGAACCTGAGGGAGGTCTAACCTTCTGCCCATCTCCATAGGCGAGTGTTTCCACGGCTGGCTGGAGCCCCTGCTTGCCCGCATAGTGGAGGAGCCCACAGCGGTGGTCAGTCCAGAGATAACGTCCATCGACATGAACTCCTTCAGTTTCCATAAGCCTGTGGCCAACGCTCGCTCCTACAACCGAGGCAACTTCGACTGGAGCCTCTCCTTCGGCTGGGAGAGCATCCCAGAAGACGCCAAGAAGAAACGTCTGGACGAAACCTATCCTATTAAGTAAGTGTCCGCCAAGGGTGCAGTTCCCCATTTTACTCTGAGAAGGCTACACGCGTTGCTTTGTAATTGGGGTTGGTTTCTTTCCTGGGAATCCAGAGTTCTCGTGAGAACACAATTTTTGAATTTGCTACTCTGGATTCCTCTGGATCCGAACATTAACAACCAATCACATGGGCGTATTTGACGTAGGCGGGCCCGAAGCGAGCTAAACGGATGACGCCAGCGCTGCTACGGAATCAGTCAGTAAACATTTGCAAGATGGCTACGGATGAACACCAGTTGTTTGAAACGGCTTTGGCCGGTACAATAAAAGTTTTCTTGGCTTTTCCACTAAAAGAGGAACAGACAACGGCGCGCAAAGCTGGCTAGTTTGTTTCCCTATTCATGATTAAAATTTCCAATCAGGGTACTGCTCTTCATATTCATCCAATGTTCTCTTTCTCAGGACACCTGCTTTTGCTGGAGGTCTATTCGCTATTTCTCAGGAGTATTTTGAACACATTGGAACGTACGATGACAAGATGGAGATCTGGGGTGGAGAGAATGTGGAAATGTCCTTTAGGGTTGGTTTACTTTGCATAATCCATCTTCATACCACACCCACGGCTTGATCAATTATCATTCTTAATTCCAACACCCTAAAACTTCTCGTTTTACCTTTTTATAAAATAACCAAAGGCTATTGTCATTCATATTACAAACCAACCAGAATATTCAACTGCCATTGTTCCTATGCATTGTGATTTTAATCTGTCCCAAACCGTTTTCCCCAGGTGTGGCAATGTGGAGGCCAGCTTGAGATCATTCCTTGCTCGGTTGTGGGCCATGTCTTTCGCTCCAAGAGCCCCCACACCTTCCCCAAGGGCACAGAGGTCATCACCCGCAACCAGGTGCGCCTGGCAGAGGTCTGGATGGACAACTACAAGGAAATCTTCTACCGCCGCAACGGGAATGCTGCAAAGATGGCCAGAAACGTTAGTTATTATCTAAAAAATGCTAATGTAAACACATCCAATGGGGAAACACAAGTATTGTGATCTTAACCCATGTACTCCTACAACACCTGCTGAAAAAGCCTGCTAAAATCCTATGCTAAAAAGAACCTCATTGCCTGAGGGTTTTCAGAGAAAATAGTAAGAATTGTCCAAAATGCTGCGCCACGCAGCAGCCGGCAGAAGTGCTAATGTTGCGCTACGCAGCTCCCGGTAGGAGGGGCTAATGTTGCGCGACGCAGCATCCGGCGCGAATGGGTTCTGGTCAACTTGATTATCCCATTGAACTAGTTGTTCAGGGATGATTTTGTGTTGATTTTGGATTACAAAGTTACAGGCTTTACAGCTAATGTCCTCCACTCTCCTATATGGTTTGTCTATATGGTTTGTCACAAGGCTATCAGTCCTAGCATTTTTAAATGTCTGTTTTACAGAACAATTATGGAGACATCTCTGATCGATTGAAACTGAGAGAGAGGCTTCAATGTAAAAACTTCACCTGGCTTTTGGAAAACATCTACCCAGAGATTTTTTTGCCAGACCTACACCCGAAAAAGTTTGGAGCGGTAAGTCCTGGTCTTTTCGACAAAATGTTCAGGTCTCCCTTGCGATGCTGATGATGTAAACTGATTTTTTTTTTTTTTTGTTGATAGATACGAAATGCTGGATCGCTTTCATGCCTGGACGCAGGAGAAAGCAACAAGGGTGGAAAACCAGTCATTATGTATACCTGTCACAACATGGGCGGCAACCAGGTATTGTATTAATAATTGTGTCACCTAAGACCAAAAAGTCTGTCTGTAAAAGAGGTGGGGCTTTGAGCCATTCAGATCTGTGGTATTGGCAGACTTAAACCACACCAGTGACTCGTATTTGCTTCACAACGTTGTCCCTCAGACAGAGGTGTTCAGTCACACCAGGTGACGGGACGGCCTGAGGTGTTGGCCCTGATCATGTGTTTGTTCCTTTTTGTAGTACTTTGAATATACGTCTTCTAACGAGCTGCGGCACAACATTGGAGAACAGTTGTGTCTCCACGCCGCGCCGGCGGGTAAGGCCATCACTCTGGAAGTCTGCCAGCGCAAAGGAAAAGGCACCAGTATCTCTCCTCATCAGGAGTGGGAGTTTATAGAGGTGAGGACACACTGGAGTGATGTGGACCTTCCAGGTTGTTCCCCCCCCCCCCCCTATTTTTGGATCCAGAAGGCAAACCATGCTGGGGGGAGATGACAGAGTACCTTGCCTTGGAAACAGAAAACTTGAAAGAGGCTTGTGCCTTGTGTCCTGTTGGATTATGGCTGTATCTTATTGAAGGGTGACCCATTTGCGTGAGAGGATGAGGGACTCGGAAGGGAATTTTTGTCTCATTTATCCGTTGATCCAAGGTATTGATTTGAGACCTTCAGAAAAATGTTCTGCGAACACCCAGAACGGGATGGACAGCTTGTCCTAATGGGCCAAGTTCTCTAGTAATGGCTGACTTTGTGTTTACTCGTAGCCAATCACACCCTTAATATCTAAGGCCTCAAGCAACTTGATTTGGTCGGAAACAAAAAGGAACCTAAAAGTGAAATGCCGCATTTGCTCTCAAAGAGTGGAGCTAGTCCATTATCCGATTTTAGATGATAACTATTAAGTCTGATCTATGATACTTTCTCTCCCAAGCCATGACAAGAGTGGTATTAACATTTGTTAATTTTCCTCTATCCCGCAGGGAAGCCTCCTGAGGAACCCAAGTAGTGGCCAGTGTTTAGAGCTCAAAGGCAGTGAGCTTAAGATGGAGATGTGTGACAAGGCCAACGTCCACCAGCGCTGGGAGTTCAGTTGACCTGCCTCCCGGCCAACCACTGACCTGTGGCCCACTGACACTCTGAACATCGAGGGGTCATGAACTCGTACTTTCAGCACGTATGATGTATCCTGCTGTAGAGCCTGGGCCAGTCCCCGGTGGGTGCTCTGAAGATGGACCGGGTTGGAAGGGAAGGGCTCTGTATATCATCCAAGGGCGACCTTTGATTTTAAATGTATTTATGGTGGAAACTATGAACGAATGATGGAAAGACAATTGGAAGAGGGTTTCTTGGTACTGACAACACAGACCTTCCACCCACAACGTGGCGCGTAAGACAACTGTCAGGGTGCCTATTTCACACTCCAGCTTTGAAAATCAAAGTATATACATACTTTGACCGACGATGAATGTTTGATTCTCTGCTGCAGTGACAATGGGAATGTTTTGCCAAAGGGAATGATTTTTTTTTTTTATAAATGTGTATTAACTTAAATCATTTATATTTATTTGGTATATTAATTTTATTTCTGATCAATTGCCTGCTTCATATTTATGTGTCGTTTTCGTGTTTTTTTTTTTTTTCTTGAACGGTTCATCAAAACATGCATTACCTAACGTCCGCTGATGACATCACTCTTGTTCAGAATTTGATGGATTCTAGGTTGGTTTGATTATGAAGGATAAATGAACCTTGTTTGATGAATCAGGGTTGGAGATTGACAATTTGGTGTATAAACGACAAATAAATAAGTGAAGGCTTCATGTGAAAAGGTAACATGGTGCAGGTTTAAAGAAGTTTTTTTAACATCACTGTTGATGGGACTAATGTGTTTGACATATGACAATAAAAATGTCTACAATGCTTCACTAGGCTGTAATGCTGCATGTAGGCCTGCCTCCTGGGACGCTAACACGCGGTTTATGATTTAACCGACGAGTCAATATTTCACCAAGTATAGGGCCACTGTTTGTCCAAGGCTGGGCCATCCAGGATGTCGATTTTAAACCATGTATATTAGGCGGTTGTTAAATCAAAACGTACACGGTCTTCAAGTTGTATAGCCAGATATATGTTACTGCTGGGTGTTGGGAATATAGGTTAGGGGTTTCTACTTATTGTGTCGGGTGGGGAACAAAAGCGTTCAAGAATACATTATTTGGACTGACGATAGGGGGCAGCAATGAGTCACTGAGGGGTTTGTTTGTTTTACAATGGTCAGCTGGGACATTACCACATACATCTTCTCTTTGTCGAGTGGTGAAAGGGAAAATTGGTATAGTCGCAGGCAGAGTGAAGCCGGACACTAGGAAAATGAGCTCTGCGCCTTTGACTCGCTCCGAGGTGTTTGGACAGCTCAGGAGGGAGCTGTATGGAGACGCTCCGTCCAATGAGGGCAGCGCCCACCTCTTCATCATATTGGGAGCCTCCGTGAGTACAACGGCATGGAGTGAAATTAATACTTGTGTGTTTCCTGGGTGTGATTTGACTGCAATGAAGTTTTACTGAGGCCTAGGAGAACGTAGAGGTTTTAAAATAAAGTGTATTTAGTCATACACTTAGTTCTCTTTTGCCACATTAGTGACTCGAGTCAGTTCAAGTGAGTTTACAAACATAGCAGATAACATATTTATCTTCTCTAGTCTATTCAAAGCTTTCTTTAAAAACGTCCCTGTCGCCTCTCTTTGAGGACCAGATCCTGTTTATTCAACCTTAATTCCTGGATATAAACTAGAAACTTCCTTGTTCCGCCTTGTACTCCTCCTCCTAGTGGGTGTTGTCTCTAAGGATTACCCAACACTACACAAACAGTACCCTGCTCTTGCCCACATTGTGGCCCCTAACAGTTTAACTCATTCATTCAAACTTTGGACCCTGTTCAATAGCTGTCATGGAGGCAGCAATACAAAACAAAAAAAAAAGCAAACAAAGCCATTGTCAAAATAAGTTGATATGCTATTCCGTTTCAACAGGGAGATCTTGCAAAAAAGAAAATCTACCCCACACTATGGTGAGTGTTACACGTTACTAGTACACCTGGAAATACCCCCTTTTAAAGTAGGCTGGGTTGTTCTATTCAGGGTTCCCACCTCAGTAGGCTGCAGAGCAGCGTAACCTTTTGACCACATGACATTGTTGTGTGACCTGCTTTCCATAGGTGGCTGTTCAGAGACGGCCTGCTCCCGGAAAACACGCACTTTGTAGGCTTCGCCCGCTCTAAATTTAGCGTAGAGGACATCAAAAAAGCATGCCTCCCTTACATGAAGGTAATGAACCCTGATCAGTTTTCTTCCTGTTCTAACCCGTTCTCCAAGAAACCCTGACTTATATTCTTTGACATTTTCCGCGTCCATCAGGTGGCGGGGGATGAGGGTGAGTCTCTGTCGGCCTTCTTCCGTAGAAACTCCTACCTGAGCGGCCGCTACGACGACGCGGGCTCCTTCTCCCGGCTCGACGCCCATCTGTCCTCTCTGCCGGGGGGGGGCGACGCCAACCGCCTCTTCTACCTGGCGCTCCCGCCCACCGTCTACCACCACGTCAGCGCAAACATCGGCACGCTCTGCATGAGCCCCAAGTGCGCACCGTCCCCCCCCGTCCCCGTCCCCGTCCCCATGAATCATGATATACCCGTCTCTAAAAGTCAATGGAAATGACCTCAAACGTTCACCCAACCCCATCCGTGTCTCCTGTGTGCGCGTTGCAGAGGCTGGACCAGGGTGATTGTGGAGAAGCCGTTCGGCCGCGACCTCCAGAGCTCTCAGGAGCTGTCTGTGCACCTGGCCTCCCTGTTCAAAGAGGAGCAGATCTACCGCATAGACCACTACCTGGGCAAGGAGATGGTCCAGAATCTGATGGTGCTCAGGTACCACGGCGACGACTCATGGTTTCCACACGGGCTCTTCAGGGGGGGGTCACGGTTTCTACCCTGCTGTGATGTGTGACGTGTCCTTTGTCGTGTTCGTCGTGTCGTCATTTCTTTGCGGGCAGGTTTGGAAACCGCATCTTCGGACCCATCTGGAACCGGAGCAGCGTGGCGGCAGTGGTCCTGACCTTCAAGGAGCCGTTTGGGACCCAGGGACGCGGGGGATACTTTGATGACTTCGGTATCATTCGGTGAGAGAGAGAGAGAGAGAGAGAGAGAGAGAGAGAGAGAGAGAGAGAGAGAGAGAGAGAGAGAGAGAGAGAGAGAGAGAGAGAGAGAGAGAAGAGAGAGAGAGAGAGAGAGAGAGAGAGAGAGAGAGAGAGAGAGAGAGAGAGAGAGAGAGAGAGAGAGAGCGCGTGTGAGCGCGAGCTTTGGTTGAACTGAGAAGGTAGTGGATGACATGACTGATGTTTCTGATGTGACTGATTCATTTCTAATAAATGCTTGTTCTGTTGCTTATTGTCAAATGGTGGCCCCTTCGTGAATCAGGGATGTGATGCAGAACCACCTCCTCCAGATGCTCTCCTTGGTTGCCATGGAGAAGCCCGCCTCCACCAGTTCAGATGACGTGCGGGATGAGAAGGTACGTGTTTATGTTTTCCTGTCAATCGGGAAGCCACAATTCGACCAATCAAGTCTGGGTGAAATGAGCCAAAGGGGTGATGTGGGCTCCTCTGGGGCACGGCTCTGTTCCGTGGGCTGCAGGTGAAGGTGCTGAAGTGCGTGGCCCCCGTAGCCATGTCGGACGTGGTGCTGGGTCAGTATGTCGGGGACCCCGAGGGCCAGGGCCCGGCCCGGCTTGGTTACCTTGACGACCCCACTGTGCCCCGAGGGCTCCTGCACGCCGACCTTTGCCACAGCGGTGCTCTACGTCCGCAACGAGAGATGGGATGGTGAGGACCTTCTCTTTTTACCGCAAAATTGCTAACGACACATTCACACATTTACAACGAATCTGGTAGACGGCCAACCTTGCGTCATTTTGTCGTGGACGAGAGCATGATGGTTAAATTTGGTCGAGGACGAAATACCGGCAACAGTAGACGGCATTGCTGTTGCAAGTTAAAATATTTTAAAAATTGAAAACGTGCAATTTTAAAAAAAAGAGTCTCTGATCATCTAGCATTGTATAGCTTCTTAGCATTACTAGAATAATCACATAATATCATAGAGAAAAATATTGTATTTAATATATTTTATTCCATTCCTTGTAAACAATACGACATCACCATAGTAACATATCACCATGCGTGTTACGTTTTGGCGCATTGCCAATTCTTTGGGCTATTTGTTCATTCTGTTCCCCTGCTATTTAGAAGGTGGTCGGGCTGCCCTCCATCGCCTGATTCCATGACCAAGGCAGCATAACTCTGCCCTCCGTTGGGCCTCTCTCCCTCTCCCCCTTATGTCTGTCACCCATCGACCCCGCCCACCCCCTGCCCACCCATCAGGCGTACCCTTCATCCTGCGCTGCGGCAAGGCGCTGAACGAGCGCAAGGCCGAGGTGCGGCTGCAGTTCACCGACGTCCCCGGAGACATCTTCGCCGAGCGCTGCATGCGGAACGAGCTGGTGGTCCGCGTGCAGCCCGACGAGGCCATCTACCTTAAGATGACCACCAAGAAACCAGGGGTCTACTTCAGCCCCGAGGAGACAGAGCTGGACCTCACCTACAAGAGCAGATACAAGGCAAGGACAAGGGCCTGCCCACGCACGCACGCACGTAGGCAGACACACACACACGCACGCACGCACACACACACACACACACACGTCACACACAAACAGACACAGACAGACAGACAGACAGACAGACAGATGAGTGTCCTGTTGTGTTTTTATGATTGTGCTTATTGTAAGCAGATGCGACTACCACACAACAACACACTTCCCACACTTTGTTGAAAAGAGAAATGGATTGCGTTGTACCGTGTCGTTAGAGTGTTTTCTAAACACTCTGTAACCCAAGCAGCGGGTTTAGATTACACCAAGCAACTGCAGGTGTACAGCCAGGACACTTGGGGAAGGAGGACAAAGAACCCGCAACGAGTCCCCAATCTCCTTGTCTTAATGTTAACCCCTTGATGTTATTAAGATGGGGTGATGCTAATTCCCAGCATTGAGGAGCAGGGAATTGGCATGTCCATCACTACTAATTATCGTGTGTTCTTCATCTCATCTCCCAGGATGTGAAGCTCCCAGACGCATATGAGAGACTCATTCTGGACGTATTCTGTGGCAGTCAGATGCACTTTGTCCGCAGGTGCATAGAACAATTTTCTACCATAATGTTTCATTAAAAATGATGATCGACTTTATAATTGCTAGTTAGCAGATTCCGTTATCCAAAGAGACATTCAGTGTATTGAGTTGCATGTCATTAAAGGTGCAGTGTGTAGGACGTAGGTGGCCACTAATGGTGAGCTTGCAGAATGCAACCAATTGAATCCATGGATTACAGTGGCCTGTATTGGCCTGTGTAGTGTAAGGTCAAGTGCCAGTAGACACTTTCAAAACTGATGGTCTACAACAGCATCGCGTAGCCAACTGTCAAGTGATGATGTTCCATAAATTGTATAAAATGTGATTTAGTCTTTAAAGTATTGGTCATAGTTGACAACTAAATGTCCTTGTACATTGAACACGATTGTTGGTTCCGATTTTTGGTACAAAACTTCTGTTCTGCAAAAATGCGACATTGTTTGAACATTAACGTTTGGATGGGTTGGGTTGAAGTTGAACACATCAGTTGTGGTGAATGCTGGCCACTGTAGCAGGTGGGAGACGTTTTGTCGATCATTGTTTTCTGAGGGAGGAAAGTAGGGGGAAGCAGGTAGGGGTTTGACCTCTTGCCAAAGGATGCCTACAGGTGAGTATGGGATCGAAACCCACTACCTTTTTCGAACTGGGAGCCTTTACCCCCTCAGAACCACTGGTTCTGAGGGGGTAAACCACTGGATCTGGCCCCCTAATGTCTAGTGTGTTTGATCAGTAAGCAACCTTTTGACGGTGGGTACATATCAACTTCCTGTGACAGTGATGAGTTGCGGGAGGCGTGGCGGATCTTTACTCCACTGCTGCACCACATCGAGAGCCAGAGGATCCCACCCGTCCCCTACACCTATGGAAGGTAAAGACCCATAGCATGGGGTTTCACAACACATTCTTGTTTTTTTACTAACTTACTAGGTTATATACATACTGACATGTATGTAGGTTACTTACTTACATGTTAGTATCTTACTTACACATTTGTCCAAAATCCGAATTGAAAATGTTTCGAAATGAAAATTGAAATGTATATAAAAATAAACAAATTACTGAATTATTTTGATTCTATTGATATATTATGTTCATTTGTTTATTGCACATTTGTTTAATAGACATTTCATAATGTAGAATCAGTAACACTTTACAGAATAATACAATCAGGAATAACCCAACTAAACCTCAACTCCCTCTGTCCAGCTCATATACGTTACAATGATTCCAGGATTCTGAATGAGAATGTGCCAATGAGTCAGCTAGGAAGGGCACCCCTGACTCATTGGACCAAGGGAACCATGCCCCCTCATCAAATGCCGACAAATGGCAGGAAATTACAATGACAGGATGTGACATCCCAACTCAGTAAAATAGAGAACAAATTTGGTGTTTTGCTTTAAAAGTAAAATAAAAAATAAATAAAATCGACGCCACCTTCGCGGCAGAAAGCCGTTCAGCCATGAGAGGCTGGTGTGCAAAGTTTGAAAGCTTTAACCCGCATGTTGCCCTGGTAAATTGTCTTTAGTCTCTGTGCATCTACAAAAATGTGCTAACAGGGAAGCAAACTGTATTGGTTGGATTGTCATTACTGATCACCTCCACCCCCCCCCCCCTCTCTCATCTTCTCCTGGATGTCACGGCAGCCGCGGCCCAGCGGAGGCGGACGCCCTGGTGCAGAGTGTGGGGTTCCGCTACGGGGGAACCTACAAGTGGGTGAAGCCCCACAGCGCATGTCTATAACCGCGGCCACTTCCTCCGACAGTCATTCACTGCTGGTACTGTTGTGTGATTTATTTGTTTTCACTGTAGAAAGAAAATTGCACTCTCCGCTTTCCTGATCCAGGCATTTAAAAAAAAAAAACATGTGGAAATGAGATTCACTACTGACTGATAATCCCAGATTTCTGAAGTGGTATAATTTTAAATTGTAAATAAAAAAAAAATAAAGGTTTATTCAGTGTGTGCTATTTGATCAGTTGTTGACTGCAAAGTTCTCCCTGTTGCCTTTTACTTCCTGCTGCACAAAGCACCTGCTGGATATACTTCGGTTTGTGCTGTTTGCTGACGTAGAAGCTGTGGTTGGTGGTTTTAATCGGCAGGCTACTGTTTACAGTTAACAGAGAAAACATCACAAAGGACAAATGAAGGCTTTCATGGTTGGTTCTGCAAATATTACTTTGCTCCTTCCTTATGCATTAGTCCTGGTTGAAAATAATATTTCGAAAAAATGAAAGTGACTAATAAGTTTTTGAGGTATATTTCCACTTAAATGTCTTTGGTGACATTTTAAGTATAAATCATATTGAAGTGTTTTATTTAGAGCCATGGAGCCTCATAGTATATCAAGCAAAGTACAATATGAATAAATTATCGTACCGAATATTGCAACAAAATAGAAATCATTGAAGTGTGAGTGAAATATGAGGAGTTCCTTGGTCTAAGCAGACTGCCTTGCCCTGAAATCTGTCATTTTAATAACTTTAATCCTGTTCCTCTTTATATTACAAACACAACCTTCATCTTTTCATCAGCTTATATTGTGCTTGCACTTTGGTAACTTAAAAATCCATTATCTGTGAGAACATAACATAACTCCATTTCTCTCTTTCTTCTCTCTCTCTCTTCAGCCCACACAGGCAGCCTTGTCCTCGATGCCTCTTGCATATAGATGGACCAACTGACCGTGAACCCTGGGGGGGGGTGGGGGGTAGAATGAATGGGAATGAGTCAAACACACACGAACCCTGCTGTGTAGGTCTGCAATTTACAAATGCAACTACAATCATTAGGATTTCTAGAATTTTTCTTAGATAATCCATAAAATAAACTAAATAATGTCAAATGCCCATAACAAATTCACCTTTGCTTACAGTGATGGCTGCTGTAAAATGTTAATTTAGTAATATTGAAGATATATGATGGCTCAATGCAAAAGTAACCCAAACATAATCACTATGCGTTTATCACTACGCATCGATATCTGAGATGGCCTGAAAACTGTGAGGATGCAGTAGGCCATGTATCTCTAGGGCAGATGGTGGCAGAGGACCTACAGAACACATCTGTGGTTACCCTACAAACCAACCCTAAATCTCCTCCAGCCACACCGCACAGCACAACACTTGTGTAAATGCCCTCTCACCTGCCCTGGATCTCAGAGAAAGGCAGGATTTCCCCGTCACAGTTCCACACGGAGACAGCGGGGGGCTCGGTGCAGCAAGGGCCACAGAAGAGGGACTTCTTGCGGCTCCAATCGCCCCTCGGCTTGGACCCAACCTTGGCCCTATCGGTGAGCTGCTGCTCGGACCCGGTCCTGCTCTTGGTCTCACTGTCCATCCCGCACTGTGGACTCTCTTGGTTCTCTCGCTCCCTTGCCGCCTCACTCTCCATGTCTTCCAAACTGTCTTCTTCTTCCCCGGGAGGGAGTGAGAAACGAAACGCCTTCACGCGGTGCACCTCCACAAAGGGCAGGTCAAACTGTGAAGAATACAAAACCATATCAGCCCCTCTTTGGAAGGGGAAATGTGTCACCTGTAGCCAAAGGGCATTCACAGAGACATTCTCCATATATGTATCGGGCTCTAGACCTTGCCGAAATAATAAGGTTTTCACACTCCCCATATACTAAAATACTTTAAACTAAAATACTTTAATAACTTTAAACACTATTCTGGTATGGTTGTTCAACAGCAACATTTTAAAGCCTTAAAATTCATTCATATTAGAAAGGCTCTGATGGAGGCGCTCAAGAATGCATACAGGTACCTGTGGACGCTGTGAGTTGAACCCTGAACCTTTGGGTTTGGGAGTCCAACCCTCTCACCACTACTAGACTATCCTGCCCCCCTAAAGTCAACCCGCCAGGCCTTATCAAATATTCAGGGGGCCTACCTGGTCCTCGCTGCTGGTGTGCCTGTGGAGGAACTTGAGGAAGCCCAGCGGGTGGCTCTCCCGCACCAGGATGAGGTCCCCAGTCCCGTCGGCCAGGTGGGCGGAGGGGGACAGGCCCAGAGGGCTCCTGGGACAGGAGCTGGACATGCAGGTGAAGGACACACACCTGAACCTGCCTGCCACGCTGACCCACCCAGCTGGATGACAGATCACACACACACACACACACACACACACACACACACACACACACACACACACACACACACACACACACACACACACACACACACACACACACACACACACACACACACACACACACACACACACACACACACACACAAGGATAAGTAATAAGGTTTGATTTACACACAATTGTATTAATTATTGTTGTTAATATTGTGGTTTTGGGGGGGGGCGGGGGTTGCACATTACCTTCACTACGGTTACTTCTGTATTGGCTGCACTGGAAACTGTGCACCGACTCCGAGACTGTAGAGTGGGGGAACAGTCTTTCTGTGCTTTTGGAGCACACACTGCACCTTAAAACACCCCCCCCCCCCCCGCACACACACACACACACACACACACACACACACACACACACACACACACACACACACACACACACACACACACACACACACACACACACACACACACACACACACACACACACACACACACACACACACACGATACATTACAATGTAGCCCAATATTGTACCAGCTACCTAAAAAAAAAAAATTGACCTTGACTAACAACGGCAGAGGTAGCTACAGAGCCCTCAGACAACGGCGGGACACCTGGTGTCGTCTTTCTCTAAGATCAAGTTTCCCCCTCTCGTGTTGCCATGGCTCCTATGCTCCTCGAGGTTCACCCAACACGACCAAGTGTCTGGGGCGGGTGGCATAGCTACAGTGTTACCAGCATTGCAGAAATGATAAAAACAAATTCCAGATACAGTTGCCTTCATTGTTCAAAAACTAGGTGAAAGGCTTTTTGTTTGAGGCATTGTCTGATCTGATTTGTGCAATCGTATGCCACAGCCAGCAATGTTAGACCTGGTCTTGGTTTGCTAGGTTCACCGAAGGCCTTTTACCTTGTAGCACATCCTAAACGGGATGCACTGATGAGGGTTCCCTGAGGCAATAAAGGACCGGTTCTCACGGTGACATGTACAGTGAGTGTACACATTGTCATTAGGCTGTTGTTAAGTGTAGCATTGAGACATCAGCAGAACTGAACTGAACTATGATAACCTTTACATTGGCTGACCCAAACCCTAACCTCCATAAACAAGCGCTATCTCGAAGCACTTCAGTGTCGATTGGCTTACCCTGAGAGGCAGCGTGTGTTGTCCCGGGGGCTTGAAAGCAGGGGGTCGGCTGGTAGATAATGAACTACGCCTGCATAGCTGCGACTGCTCAGGTAAACCATGGCACCTGTGGAAGGCCGGGGAAGGAAGAGCTTTTACAAAAGAAATAGCATGTAGACGGATGTGGTGATGCGGAGGCTATAATGTACACTTAATCAGTAAATAAATAACATATCATGGCTCTACATCTATTATCGACAGTAGGTTTTTGCACTGTGCATTTTGTCTGGGGAGATTCTTCTCGCTGTCTCTGACTCCATATGTATCATTTCATCGTTCCATTGGCTTCTCGGCTTCTTTGATGCGCGTGCCGCACCTGAGAAGTCATATCTGAGGGGGCCCATCCAGCGATGCCTCTCGCTCTCTGCCAGGACGTCCCCATAGAAGCCGTACCCCAACAGAGACACAGAGTAACGCACTGGCTCCATTGGGTGGTGGGCCGAACACACATCCAGAGGCTGAGAATCTCCTGCAAGGGATTGTGAGATATGATATTTTAAATTACAGATGGGAAATTTGGGGATGAGGAGGACGAAATGTGTTGGACATTAAACAACGTCAAACAAATGATTCAGAAATGTTAATTATAACGTAATTGATGAAGAGACATCACTTTGCTGCTGACCAATGGTTTTGAATGGCAATTGTGTTATTATTTGTGAACCAGAAGAGTTGACGAGTATGAACTCCCTCACCGATGATAATATGCAAAGCAGAAGTAACAGGATCATTCACCCCGACGGTGGCGAAACAGACACAGTCTGTCGAACCTGTTGGTTCCACAAAATACAGCATCAGGAACCTTTCGATACATCCTAAATTGCCATTTTCCGGGTTAACAAATGCTTTATATGCTTTACCAGCAGGGATGATGCCAATATGTAGGTGACAGGGCTGTAGCGTCACATTGGGATCATTCTCAGAGAGGCCCGCCTCCTGTTGGGTTCGGCCAATCATGCCGTGCATTATTTCGCTGAACATTCCATCTCCACCCACACACACCACACTGTTGTGAGCAAACACAAAGGCCTCTGTCATGAAACCATCCACCATCGAGCTTAGCTGCTGTAATCCTCTCGTAGCAGAGTGGTTACATGGGCACGTGTCCTTGACGTGGAGGAGCTCACCCATCAAAGCCTGACAGGTCTTTCTTCAAAAGGTGGTCCCTCGCCTGGTTAGCCCGCTCAGTCACTAAAAACAACAACAAAATGATGTCAAAGAAAAGTACAAACACTGGTGATCATAAGATTGGATGGATGAGAAGATTCCACCTATTTAATTTGACACTCATACTTTTGTATTTTGAATAGGACACAGAAAAAGGGTTTTGTGTGTAATAATGTATTGCTATTGCTAACTTCATAAACAATGGCTGGTCTTACCGATTACATGCGAGGTGATGCCAGCCAGCTCAAAGAGAGGGGCGACCAGAGAGTGGTAGATGTGTCTTCCTTTCTTCTTACCTCCATACGGGTTAATGAAAACCAACAACCTGTGAGGCCGTGAGGGGCCTGATAGATGACCAACGGGTAAGTAGTTTACACAATAGCACCATATAGTTTGCCAACTTAAAGATCATATGTCGATGCATCGTTAATAATTCAGAGATGTATGTACAGTCTATAAACTACTAGGTTTGATTGCTGTACTGTACATATTCTTACTGTGAGTTTTAAGGGCCGCTCTAAGGTGGCTGGTCCACTGGTCCCTGAGGGCCCGACTTGCGCAGCTGAACTGGATCCGTCCAAATTGCCATAGTAACCCATAAGAGCCACCACTGCTGCAGCGTTTCACGTAGAAAACTGAAAGACAAGCGAGGTGACAGGTAGACTCAGACAGATGTGGAATGTGGCTTTATTGGTTGAGGCAGGGTTGTATGCAAGCCATGGATCCCCCTTTAACTTTATCTTCCCTCCAACATACCTGTAAAGTCCTTGTCTGTGTCTTCAACTGATTTGCGAGGCAGTATCTCGACTTGGCCCTTCTCTAATCCAATTAACTCGGACACAGGCACCGAAGCTTTGGGCAGAGATACATTTCAGGGCTCCATTACAGAGGAAGTTAAGACAAACATAAATCTAGTGTTTCCCATTGGTTTTGTAAGTCACTATGAATTTGAGTGATAGGTTAGATTCCAAGGAAGACCATCTATATATATATATATAATATATATTATATATATATATATATATATATATATATATATATATATATATATATATATATATATATATACATATACATATACATATACACACAGACACACACAAACAATATATACATATAATATAGAAGATAAAACATACGTTTATCACAGAATCTATCATTCTTTCATCATGCACATGCTGGGATGTTGTTTCTGCCTTTGTTATGAGTAAGCTAGCCCACGCAGCTTCAAGTTGTGTTTCGTGTTTGTGCTGTTTGACTTGTTTTTCATCCTACTTGAAGGCATTTAATTAAGTAGCTTATACATCCAACCCTGATATGTATCTAATAATATATTATTGTATGGAACAAGCACGTTAAATACCGTACAGGCATTGCTAGGTCTTGATTCAGTTTTTAAATAAAACATATCTCAAGTCAGGCTGTCTGGCTTTTTTTTTAAATGGAAAATAATCCTGATACAGCATAGGCTGCGTGCCGTTCTTATCATTTGATAAGCCTATATAGATCTAATGCAAATATTTTATCAGAAGGATACTTTGGATGTCTGCACGCTTGTCAACACTTGCACGTTCAGGTTCATTATACTTTTTTTTATGTTTCACCAGAAAACAGCATAGTCTACTTACTCGTTTTCTTTTCACGATTGTTCTTGTCAACTTCAGTCCATTGGAAATGCCATCCTGTCAGAACAGCTTTATACCTTTTTTTTCCGACCCATAAGCTTGATTCTAGTCTAAGGTCAATTTCCATTGTACACCTGTTAACGTCTATCAAAGAACGGGCCGTTTTTTGACATTGTGCAAATAAATAATCACACCAGTTTGTTTAAAATATTATCCGATACCAAATATGTCGCTCTCCCGTATTTGATTTCGCATGACAAACATTTATATAATAATCGTTAATTGCATCGCACGCACCCTAACCTACTGCAAAATTGAATAGAATAAAGCCTACTTATCTTTCTTGTAGATACGGTGTAAATCGCGTTATTAAGGTTTCTCTGTAAAGTGGGCTGTAGAACAGGTGTGTTAACCAAACACCACCGGTTGTCAAACGTCCCTCCCACTTTTACACCTACACATTTAAATGTCCTTCCTAATTGGATGCGAATAGATGGCATGCAAGTCTCGCTCATAGACTATATAAAATCAAATACAAATAGGCCTACATTAAAGAAAAATAATGGCTCCAGTGTCGCTGGATTTTAATAAGGATATGTTTTTTTTGCAGAAGAACAATGCGTGAACACACAATGACAAAGGAACCAATAGACTACAATTATAGAAAATAAATCTCGTCAGGGGTTAATAAAGTACCCTTTTAATTTGGGAACAGAGAAGGAGGCATAATCGAGAACAGAAGTCACATCTAGTCGCTCTTAAACAGGCTTCTCGCGGCTTGAAAGTTGCCATCGACTGCCTTCGCCAGAGCGCAGCAATTTTTTATTACTACTTCCGGCTCTGTACTAACGTGAAACGTCCGGAAAGTAAAAGCGTTAGTTGGATTTTATTATGCGTGTAAATGTATGATGTCGATCGATTTTCAGTCTAGGGGACCTTTATTGTGATGTTGAAGTATTGGCTTTAGGCGGAAATGCGCTCCATTATTGTGGCACGCTGAGGAAGTCAGTTCTCTCTCCCCACCTTCGCATGCTAACGAAATTACTTAGCTAGCGACATAGCACTATAGAACTAACAGTTTCTCACAATAGTATGACTTTTGCCCCTAATACCTTTATCGGATTTTCTAGAAGCGGACACTAAACAATTTCAAAATGAACATACGAAACGCAAGGGTAAGTTTACTATCAAGCGGCGCTTTAACACGCATGGCATTTTTGACCAGTCAGGCATTGCTAGCTACTTGACTATGAAACAGCTAGCTAACGTTTCTCAAATTGACGTTCTCAACATTGGGTGACATGCTATTTATAATGCGTATAAAGTCAGTCTTTTAATGTTTTCTTCTCACACAGCCAGAAGATCTCATGAATATGCAGCATTGCAACCTGCTGTGTCTTCCAGAAAACTACCAAATGAAATATTACTTCTACCATGGATTATCTTGGCCTCAGGTTAGTTGTAGTATTCATTGTGCTTTTACTGGTTTACTATATAAAACAACGTTTTATTTTTCGGCTGCATCTTATTTCATTGTACTCTTCTCCTATTTACAACTTTAAGCTCTCCTACATCGCAGAAGATGAGAACGGCAAAATAGTAGGATATGTGTTGGCTAAAATGTAAGTATCCATTACCCAAAAGGTTTGCAGCCAAAATGTTTCTGAAGATGTCCAATGGTTGTCTTATCTTACAACTCTTAGGGAAGAGGACCCAGATGATGTACCCCATGGACACATCACATCACTGGTATGACTGTAGAAAAGACAATACGTTGTTAATATTCCTTGTTATTGTTTCAATGCTATACGTTGGTAATGGCATCATCGTTTTCAATAACAATTGTTACTACGTTATGTGCTGTTCAGGCTGTAAAGCGTTCCCATAGACGCTTGGGTTTGGCTCAGAAGCTAATGGACCAGGCCAGCAGAGCTATGATTGAGAACTTCAACGCTAAATATGTCTCCCTCCATGTCCGCAAAAGGTTTGTCTCCTAGCGTATCCCAAACCAGCATTTTCTGACCTGTTGTGTTGTGTAGCAATGCAGCCACTTTAACATAAGTATTGCACTCTTCTGTCATAGCAACCGAGCTGCTTTGCACCTCTACTCCAACACACTGAAATTCCAGTAAGTCTGAAACTTGTCTGAAACCCAGGATGTACTATCAAATTGTCCGTCTGTGTTCAGGTAGTCGATAACCTGTCCATTTCTTTTACCAGGATAAGTGAAATAGAGCCTAAATACTATGCCGATGGGGAAGATGCTTACGCAATGAAGAGAGACCTGGCGCACATGGCTGATGAGGTAACTTTTAGCGATTTGTGGCCACCATGACAACGGGTTGTGGTGGTGTCTTTGTCGTCACGGTTGTTGCCTGTTCACAGAGAAAACTACCAAAGCCAGTCGGATCCACCGCGCCACAACCGATTTCTAATTGTGTTATATGTGTGGGTTTGTGGTCTATAGGTCCCACAGTTGAGAAAGGCTGGAGCGCGCATCGCAGGCCAGGAGACGCCTGCCCAGAGCCTAGCAGGAGACCAGGAGATTGAGAGGGACAGTGGAGGAGAGAGCAAGGAACTGAGTGAAGTCAGCGAGGCCACGGAAAGCACAGACGTCAAAGACTCCTCCTCGGATTCACAATGACTCTGCCATCCTAGCTATTTTTAAAATTCATCCTGCACCTCTTTTTAGCTTCTACCTGGCAATATTTATGGCCCCAACCCAATGGCTAATGTACATCAATCTCTATTTTTGTGTTACTCACACATTTGTTTTCAGATAACTTCACTATTGGTGAACAACGAGGAGACTTGGGGAATGAATGAATGGGGAAGTTTTCTAATTGAAACGATATTACAACTTAATAACTGCCGTCAGAGTTTTTATTTGGACTTGCTGTTGTCACCACTTTTAGGAGTTGCCCCAGCTCGGGCTATAATTTTGCCTGGATCTTCAATTGTCACAATCAGGTTTCTTGAAGTATTCATAGAAATACTCAAAATAAAAATTTAAAATAATTCCTTTTGTTTCCTTCCTTTGGTGCAATCCTTTCATCGGTATATAATGTATATAAAAAAGCAGAATATTCTACATAGTTGGCTAGTCTGTTAGAATTCATTACTAAGGATCAGCTGATGCAGTGTACAGATCCATTCTACATAACGTATACACTACAGTTTGAAGTAGTGTCATGCAAACCATTTTTCTTGTCTATGCTTCCCTGGTTCCATGAAAATCATTGAGTCATTAAGGGACATCAATCTATGATTTTTCATTGATTAGGTTATGTTAAGCAGTATGCCAGGCAATATTTTCAACCAGTAAGGTAGTGTACTGCTGGTTATTGGAATCAGGTTTCCTTTATCGTGGTTCTCATTGGGTGCAGCAGGGGGAGGTAGTGAGTAGGGGGAACCTGTTTGACGGCTTTTGCATGTTCAAAAGGAATACACAGGCACTGTTGCTTACGACGCTGTTTAATACCCTATCGGAAGTGACCGTTTAAAAGATTTAATTGTGCCGAATGTACTCGTCACTGCAGCACATTCTTCGAACAGGAGGAATAACGTAGCCTTCGTTCAATCAGATGTCTTGATCCATCTACGAGCAACAATTAAGATGGAGATGTTTCCTTCCTCAGTTCCCCTTAATGTTGATAAATATCAGCGGAGGAAGAATAACTGCAGTGTGCAACCGCATAGAGGAAGGAAGGGCAGAGAGGAGTCACAGTGTTCGATATTGAACATACTGCTCAGAGATGAGTGATGCAATCTGCACTTAGGCCATTTTTATATTTGTAAGGTTTTCATGTTTCAAATTCACCATCCAGTTGTCAGCTCTTGATGTTTTACACCATGTTTATCACTTTCTTTAAATCAAGTACACAACTTTGTTGAAACATGTCATGTTTTTTATCTTTTATATGGCTCCTAGTAATTGATATAGCTGTCTTAACAACTTTTACTGTCTCTTTTGTTGTCACTAAACTGTTACTAATACTGTACAGGAAGTTAAGCATGGTTTCATAGATTCAAAAAGTAGTGGTGATCTCACAGCACTCACGGAATGCAGCATAGCTCCTGAGTCAAGAAAAATTATGAGAGCAGATGCAAGCAGCTTGACTCCGGGACCTACCAGGCACTCGTGTCTCAAAGGGATTCTTTGAAAGCAAAAGAAGACTCTGGGGAATGGTCAAAATGACAAAGCGAAAGAATGAGTTTGTGCGTCATGTGCTGTTTGTGTGTGTGTAGGTATCTCTGTTTGTATGCAGACAAGCAACACAACAGAAAGGAAGATGGTGAGTTCCACCCACATGTGCCTGTGTCCAATGTGAGGGGGAGGTGAAACAGTTGAGGGCTTACTGTGCCATCAACTGGCAGCAGTTTGCTTAGTCTCGAGAACAAACTGGTTTGGACTACTCTAATGCTCAGGTAGGAATCCTATTTATGAATATTTTGTTTGGGAATGATTTCAATGTTAAGTTTTTATTTGATCCGGCTGTGTGGCCTCTAATGACATGTTATTATCTTCAGAGTTTAGTTAACTTTGTTTCCACTACTACTACTACTACTACTACTACTACTACTACTACTACTACGACTTCACAGAGATAAGTTCATGAAATATGCTCCACGTTTTCCCAGCCACACACATAGCATTGTGAACTTGTTAGGAGAGCTCTGCTCCGGTATTCAGTACGAGACAAGCACAGACTAGTATTCAATAATTATTGTGACAGCAGCCTCCCATGCTTGAGGGGGGTGAATCAGTAATGATCACATAGAACAAGAATGAAGTCTTCTGGAAAAGTCTGACATAGTAAGGAAAAATAACATAGGCCGACAGTTTTGGGAGTGGTGGGGTGGGGGGTGTTGCAATATAGCTGTCATGTTTAAAACCGAATTTGTTGCATTGTTGAGTGGGGAAATGCTTTGAGTTTAGCTTTTGAAGAAAGGGGAAGGAAGTCAGGGCAGAAAACTGTGAGCGGGATAGGGATGTGTGTGTGTGTGTGTGTGTGTGTGTGTGTGTGTGTGTGTGTGTGTGTGTGTGTGTGTGTGTGTGTGTGTGTGTGTGTGTGTGTGTGTGTGTGTGTGTGTGTGTGTGTGTGTGTGTGTGTGTGTTAAAAAGATTAGAACTGTATAAACACACTGAAGTGAGTTCCATCATTGCGGAGCTTCAGGGATGCCGGTTCCCGCAATATTCATTAGTCATGGGGTTTGATGTTGAGGTGAAAATGTTTGGTAATCTAAGGCATTTACAAGCCTGTCTAAAGCGTGTAGCACACTGCAGATTATGGCTGTCCACTAGGTATCGCTGTAGCCACAGTTAATCCAGATTACTATGTTTTGAAAATAGGCCAATAGATAGCTTGTTTAGTACGTTAAACTCAAAGTTAAAGCTCAGTAACTTTCAACTCTAAATTGGTAAGTCATATTTTTAAGGAGTTTAAAATCACTATTACATTTTCGACAGCTGGACGCAGATATGAATGATGGTTTCGCTTCAAATTGTCCAAACAAATCCAACTAGCGTTGTGTTTTTACCATAATCACGAGGAGCGCCGAGGCAGGGTTGAGTTGTGAATTATGGAAATATCCACACGACTAGCTGCAAAATAGCTAACGTTAGCTACAGGTAGCAGGTAACAGAGCGTAATAGGGTGGCCTGCCTAGCTATCTGTCACTGTAGACAACAAGCACAAACAACAGGTGCAGCCGAAGTTCCTGTTATCATTAAAACGGCGGTAATTTGTTAACTTGTTTTTTGTACACCTAAAAAAAGTCCATATTCAGCAGTTGGAGGATTTGATTTGCTAATCTTAGGAAAACGCCCTTCCCTTTTCAGAAGGGCACTGAATTGATAATCCTCGTCTTTCCGGCAAGACAAAACAGAGCTAGATATTTGCTGAGTTTAAATTATTAGATCCGCTAAACGGTCATGTGATTGCAGGGGCCTCTGGCACCTAACTGTAGGCCTGGGAAGAGAGCCAAGACGCTAATGTTACACACAATGGCTTCTGTTTTCTCTTCCATTTGACAAGTTTGCACCTCCCTTCTTAATCCATATGGAAAGAGGGAAGGTCAGGTCATTTGTAATCGATGTAAATTATTCAACCGAAATATACCAACAACACATTGGTGAAAATGCAAAAAATAATATAAAGTTCCATTAGGTTATCTGTAGGATCTACATTTCAAATGTAAGTTATGTTTCTGTACTTCTTAAGAAATAAAACGTAATGTCAACATATCCTTGCCTCAATTGTTGAATACAAAAAAAGTATCCTAGTATCCTCTTGCAGGATATGTAGTCCTGTAATTTCTTCAAAGCGCTTCAGTACAAAATTATCTCAGCCAATGTGTATTCTTCAACACACTACAACGCGTGTGCGTTGCGTGTGCGGTGGGCCTCTATTTTAAGGGCAGCCGAAATGTTGCTGGTGCTATTTTTACACTTGTGCAGTAACGTTACTAGCGACGCAGCGGACAACACATGCCACCCAGCTCATTAGTGGACTTCCCGTCAACGGGCAAGAGCAGAGGAAAAACCCGCTCAGGAGATGTGTTACAGTAAGAAAAAAATATCTTTCTGTTGTAGGAGGAGACCGACCGTATCAATAGGAGGGGCAGACTGGTATCAGTGTGTTTGAAGTAGGTTGTGCGAGATAGAGCCTGCTTCATTAACAGATATAGGCCTTGGAGTTTTGTTGTGCTGAGAAAAGGTCCATGCAATGCATTGTGCCTCACTTGCACACATATACCACAGAATTGTGGGTTTCTTGCGTTGCATGATGATGTCACTTAAATTTGTTTTGTTTAACAGAATCTCACGCTGTTGGAGCCACGATGAGTTCCCACGTGAAGCTGAGAAAGGATAGGGTCGGTGTGGTGACCTACGACACACAAATCAAAGGTATATTACAATGACGAGCTTTGGGGCGCGGCGCTTGTTTTAGGGACAATAGTCCTTACAAAATCGGTCTGAGCATGACTTCCTATCCTGTCTGGCTTGTTTTTCTTTGTTTTGTTTTTACTTTTGTCTTCTGTGTTCCCCTTTTCAGAGGTCCGCAGCCAGCTAGTTGACCAGCTGAAGGTTCTAGACCTGCAACTGGAGCACAAGAGCCAGCAGATGCAGGACCTGAGTGAATACCTACGGCGGCGTGGGGAGATAGAGGGCGACTACGCCCGCTCACTGGAAAGACTCGCCGAAAAGTTCACGTCCAAGATCAAGAGGTTAGACTGTGGCCCAGCATCCTTATCATGTGCGAAAACCTCTTGTATCAAAAGCCTGCGTCACACTTGATCCTTGGCTTACTTCCTGCCACGGTGCCACCGGTGGCTGCAAATGCAATGAGAGGCGACGTGCCCGATTTACTGTACTTTAAGTTGGAGGTGTATTAGATGTTTGGCCAAAAGATCACAGGACAGCTTAAGTCCAGTACGTCGACTTGCGACACCGCAGAAGAGCGTGACAAACATTGACCTTTGGTCAACTTAGGACATGCAGTGATCAGGGGCTGACTTGAATTTCATTTCCTGTTTTTAAGCACTTTGATCGACAGTCTTCTTGACTAGACTTGACTAGTCTTCTTGACGCTAGCCTTTTGCCTCTCATATTTGGAGCATCTTATTGCAGATACAACGAGCTGCTCCTGAGGGATACAAACCACAAAGGCCTTTTCTGCATGGTCATCATAATCACATTGATATGATTGTTCTTAAGGGCCATAAAGAGTATCGGCTCTCCCTCTCTCTGAATTGACCACCTCCTCTCCCTGTGTGTGTGTTTCCCAGGAAGGAGCCCAGTGGCCAGTCAGTAGCCCAGGTGTGGCGGTCCCTGCTGGCCCAGACCCGCCAGGAGGCCAAAGACCACAGTGGTCTGAGCGAGAGCTGCAGCAACCTGCTCATCCAGCCGCTGGCTAACTGCCTGGAGTACACCCAGCGCCTCTCCAGAAAGGTACAACATCGGTTACTTGTCTGGACTTGTCTGGACTATTTGGAGGAAGCCTGCAATTCCAGCTATTCATGTGGCAGCACTAGGGATCAGCAGCTCCTATTAATTGCATGAACAAACCTAAAACTATTATTCAGATATTCTGAGCAGGGTGACTGTTGGCATGTTTGCATCTTCCTACAATCCCTCCCAGGCACAACTCTACAGCTCTTGAGCGAACACGTTTGTTACTAACTTACGGGGTTTTTTGTTTTGTCTGTGTATTTCCAGAGTAAAGAGGTGTGTGCGCAGCTACAGGACGGACTGTTGAAGGTCACCACAGAGCTCCAAACAGTGCGTGAGCAAATGCAATCACCGATCGAACTTCCATATGCAACATGCAAAACAGACAAGCTTTTAACTGAATATTGGTTGTGTGTGTGTGTGTGTGTGTGTGTGTGTGTGTGTGTGTGTGTGTGTGTGTGTGTGTGTGTGTGTGTGTGTGTGGTGTGTGTGTGTGTGTGTGTGTGTGTGTGTGTGTGTGTGTGTGTGTGTGCGGGGGGTCTCCTGTGTCTCTTTAGGCATGGAGGACATACTTGCAGTACTACTCAGACTTTATGTTGGCGGATGGGAAGCTGAGGGATGCAGAGAAACAGGAGGAAAAACAGAAAACCAAGAAAATGGAGAGGTTGATAGAAAAAGTAAAACGCCATGTTTAACCAACTTGCCGATGCGATTCTGACCAACCTCTGCATTGCATTTTTGCGTACGCTTGAATCTGTCAATCGTCTCTTACGCGTCACTGTTGATGTCGGTGACACAGAGACAGGGCAAGGTCCAGGAGATCCAGGTGAAGTGCAGCAAGGCACGAAACGAGTACCTTCTGAACCTGGCCGCCGCCAACGCCTCAATGAACAAGTACTACCTTCAGGACATTTCCACGCTCATAGACGTGAGTGTCACCCTTTGGTTGAACCTGTGTCAATTCTTACCCATTATGAATAGATTTGAAAGGATTATAAAAACGCAACGCACTTTGTAACACAGTTCACGATGTATGTCGGGTGGCAGGATCGTTTTGTGGATATAGATACTGGGCAATTCTCCATAAGTCATAAGGATGTGGGTTTGATTCCCATGTCTTCAGCCTACCTGTAGGATTTCAAGAGCAAGGTGCCTAACCCCTTGGATGAAAGCATCTCCTTATGGTTCAACATTCCAACAACGCAAGGGGGTTACGGACCCCTTACGTCCTTGAGTACCCTCCTTGCGTCCACCGCAAGGGCCAGACGTGTGGCTCCCAAAAATCGTAACCTTCCGTTGAGGCGACGCAGCAGCAAGGGCTGTGATTGGTCCGCTTACTAACACCCGACGCAGAACCATAAACGTCCAAGACTGCGTCAAAGCGTCTGCGTGGTCATTGCGTTGCGGGAACATGGAACCATAAAAAGTCCTTAAGTGACCAAATGGTAATTCTTGCCTTCATTAGTGTGCAGACACGGGTTACCATCAAACGGTGGGCCGCGTGATGCGGAGCTACCTGTCACGGTGGAACCAGGCCCAGAAAAACCTGAGCACCGGGCTACAGCAAATCCAGGGTACCGTTTCTGGACTGGTCCAGAACCTGGACCGAGACAACCTCCTGGAGACTCACAACAACACCTTCTGCCTCCCCCTCCGCTTCCAGTACCAACCCCACGACGGAGACCAGGTGTGTGTGTGTGTGTGTGTGTGTGTGTGTGTGTGTGTGTGTGTGTGTGTGTGTGTGTGTGTGTGTGTGTGTGTGTGTGTGTGTGTGTGTGTGTGTGTGTGTGTGTGTGTGTGTGTGTGTGTGTGTGTGTGTGTGTGTGTGTGTGTCCATTATAATAGGGCATACTTTTGTATGCCCTATTTGAAATAAATGTTCTTCCCTATGTTTACCGTTAACAATGCGGACTGTAGATTGTCGCAGCTGTGTCATTGTATATTGAAAGAGTTGTTTGCTGTCGAGTTATTTCTGCTGCTTCGAGCACAAACAAACCAAATACCATCGGCTCCACTGTAATAAAGTACTGGCAGAAAGCCCTGCTGCAGACAATATTCCAAATAGGGCAAATCACATAGACGCCCAAAACACAGAGGCTGAATGGACATTTGTGTTGTATGTTCTTTGTTGCATTGAACCCTTAAACACTTGACCCTATGGCTCTCAGGTGTGTGAGGTGAGCACAGAGCACGAGCTGAGCACAGAGCTGGAGACCCGGTTCAAACAGATACAGAACAGGCTGACATCCATCTGCCAGGAGACGGAGGAGGTACATTGCAGCACCCGCATCCCCCCCCCCAACCATCACCACCACACCCGCACAGCCATCGCATTTAGCTCCGCAAGGTCTACCGACGACTTGGGGTGACCAGAGAGATTCAAAGCTTTGCCTCACTCTGTCTCCCACTCCAACCTTCTCTGTCGGTCCCTCCTGTCCTCTCTGGCTATCCCGACTCTCATCTCTGTGTCCCTCCTCCCCGCTCTCTCTCCCTCCTCCCTCTGTCTCATTCCTCCCCCCTCTGCCCCACACTTCTTATCCCTCTGTATGCCTCTCTTCACCTCCTGCGTCTCCCACCTGGCTCCCAGGCTGGGAAAGGCCTGATTGTGGGCCACTCCTTGCTGCTGGAGATAGTCTCTGATGACGACCTGGAGCCTAGCGGCGGTGGTGGTGGTGGCGGCGGAGGTGTTGGTGGTGGCCCCGGTTGCCCTCAGGAAGAGGGCGCAGAGAACCAGGCAAGCAAGCCCAGCGCAGCCCGGCGGAGAGCCAACCAACAGGAGATTGAGCAACTCTATATCACCGTGAGTCCATAATGCACAGTATTTACAATGTGTGTTGTTTGTGGGAATGTACACATCAACTGAAACAGACAAGTTTTCCTCCTAGCACACGAACAGTGAACAAGGATGTTCAACTAACAATTTGCAGATTACAGGAAACATTAAATGACTGAAAAACAAATAAGAGTAGTCCTTACTTGCACATCCCTATGTAAGTGGAAACTATTGAAACATTTATAACCTCTCTGCTCTTCTGCTCTGTTAAAAGCATAACCCAAGTGTTGCATAGCCCAACGATTGCAGCCACCGTATTTGCATGTCAGCATGCAATTTTAGCAGCATATATTAATAGATGTGAATTGGTAAATGCTGCCTTTGCTTACTGGTTATTTATGCTGTCTAATGTTTAAATTCTTGTATCTTTGGTGACAAATTTACTTTATATTAACTTGTTTCCGTGTGTGCAGAACATTTGCATGGGCTGGAATTTGTTGAATTACTTTTGTGAGTATTTTTGGAAATGATAAATAAGGATGTGTTGAAGATGGAAGTGTCTTCAGTCACAGCAGCAGGTGTTCAAACGGCTTTTTTTTTCGTCATTTGAATGCGTATTTTCATTGAAATGTCACCATTAGCTCTCGGCCGATGGATGTGTGCCCAAGTGCCAGGTCTAAGCAAATTATGTTGATACATGTTTTATGAAAGTAAAGTCCTAAAATTCCAATGTAAATGTTATGTAAAGCTTATCGGCTAAATAATTATTAAATGCTTGTATTATATTATACAAATATCTTGATATTTGTTGATATAGTACTAGGTTTTATGTACAAGATATGAAGCAACACTGGCTTTATAAACCTGGCTGCCACATTTGAAACAAATGTGTGGAAAAAAAACTGGACAATTCGAGGCAGAGAATCACCAATCAGTATCTTTGTTGACCCATTTGCTTAAAAAAAAAGAAAGAAAAAAAAAAGGCATTCAGAATTGTCCAAGATGAACCGTGATCGGTATTCGGTCATTCCTTGTTGCTTGGTAAGGGTAAGTGGTTGATAAGCTGAAAAAACTGACCATTGCTAACCGCGACAAATTGTTTCCAACTTGTTTTTCAGAGAGTAAAGGAGTACCTGCTAGGGAGTTCGTTGGCATCCAAACTTCAGTCTAAGCATGATTTGCTTAAAGTAGCAGTTGAAAAAGGTACTGTCTGATATTTACTGCGGTGTACGTTAAAGTTTGGTTCCCCACTATTGACACATCTCAAGTGTTGCCACATTTCAGAGAATTGTATCATTTCCTTAATTCTTTCTTCCTTCCAGCTCAAGCAACAAATGGTCAACAGCGCAGGTGAGCCTGCCTTTCTTTGCAGTCTTCTAATCAAGTGAAAGGGGAAAGCACAAATACAGCCATGTACTAGTGAATCTTGTTCATTGTATATATGGGCTTAATAAAAATACTTTAGGAGATTACCTGGCTATTTAAGATAATATTCTGTCCATCTACAGGCTTAATCCAAAGTCTGTGCATATGAGGAGGAACCAGTCAAAGGCCACCTTGGGTCACAAACCTTTCAGTAGCGACATCCTTCCATTCATACACGTAAAAATCAACTCTTTATCATTATGACTCACCATGGATGCTGTTTCAAAACCTGAATCTGTCAAAAACATATCAACGTGTTCTTCAAGGCTTCAGGACAGGAAATCCCAGAAGTTGTTGAGAGCTGCATTCGCTTCATCAACCTGAAGGGTGAGTCAGACCTTGTAGCTCTCTGGGCTTCATCAGTCGGTTTTACTTTGTATTGTGATCATTTACTTACTTGACAAATATTAACTGGATACCCTACATCCGGGGTCACCCACCTTTCTGAACTTGAGAGATACTTCAAGGGTACTGAGTAACACGAAGGGCTACTTGTTTCATAGAAACTTCCTGAATAACAAAAAGCGCATGATCTTGAAGTGTTATTGATTCAAAAAGAACGTCCACACATACCCTGCCCCTAGAACATGCGCTGGGGGCGAATCGTGTGGTCCCTGCTGGTGACCCACCTGGTCGCTGTGGGCCGTGTGTTGGCTACCCCCCGCCCTACATCAACCATTTCCTGTTAAAACCACAGTGTCACCAAAACATAGCACAAATGCTTCTACAACAGACTCGTTTGCATACCCTAGCTTAAGTACGCTTTCGTTTGTTTGGTTATGAATGATATGCTGATTGACAAAAGTCGCTTTCTGTCAGGTCTCCACCATGAAGGAATCTTCAGAGTGCCGGGTTTACAAGCAGAGATCATCAGCCTGAGGGATGCCTTTGAGAGAGGTAGATGTGTGTGTGTGTGTGTGTGTGTGTTATTTTTGTGTGCTTTTGTGTCTCCTTCGTGGTTTGTGTGTAGTGCTTTTTCTGTGTGTGTGTGTGTGTGTGTGTGTGTGTGTGTGTGTGTGTGTGTGTGTGTGTGTGTGTGTGTGTGTGTGTGTGTGTGTGTTATTTTTGTGTGCTTTTGTGTCTCCTTCGTGGTTTGTGTGTAGTGCTTTTTCTGTGTGTTTGTGTGTAGTGCTTTGTTTGTGTGTGTGTCTGTGGGATTTTTGCACGTTTTGTGTGGGTTTCCCGGTGAGAACCATGCGATGTAGCCGCTCTCTTTGAGAGCGTGTAATAATGTGGGGCAGTGTGCTTTGGGGCTGTGCTGCAGGAGAGGACCCCTTGACAGACCGGCCAGTTGACCTGGACTCGGTGGCGGGGGTGTTAAAGCTCTACTTCAGAACCCTGAAGAACCCCCTGTTCCCTTTAGAGAGCACCTCACAGCTGCTGGAGGCCTTCCGTAAGTGTTTGTTGTGTGTTTTTGTGTGTGCGTGTGTGCCAATGTGTTTTGGCTTGGTGGCTGAATTTTTGATTAATGGATTTAGACTTTGTCCATTTTGATCTGTATCTCTGTAGAAGCTATTTTATAATTGCTCCCCACAAGTTGGGAAACAAACTCGTTTGCCTGTTTTTGCACGTGCTTTGAGCAGCAACTTGTTTTGTCATTGATTTAATCTGTGTTTGCTGAATACTCCTTATATGTCGCTCTTGGCGAATGGGGAAAATGTAAAGAAAGGGAATCGGTGAAAAGAGCACCTCTAGCAATTTGCAAATGCAGTTGTTGGGGAAGCATGATTCTTAGCCATGCTTGGCCCTGTTACTGTGTTGAAACATGTACGTGTGCATGGGTGTCTCAGCATGCAAACGCTTGCTCAACGTTTCCCCTCATCTCACTCTCTCGCCTTTCACAGAAATGGAGAGGGAGACCGAGGGAGTGGCTCATCTGAAATTGGTCATCTCCGCCTACCCTGCTCCTCTCGTCGTCGTCATGAGATACCTCTTTGCATTCCTTAACCAGTATGTACCCTAACGCTTCGCACCAAGCTCTGGGAACTGGGAACCTATAACTGGTGTTCAGCAAAACAAAAAAAAACATGCAACTTAAAGAAACCGCAGCAGATGTAATGAGGAACCTGGAGGAAGAGGAAGAATATATTTTTAGCGCTGTGGTAGAACCGCTACCGTTTCTATTGCACACTGTGGCGAACCAGTACGATTATAAATAAATGCCCAAGATTAATTAAATAAAACGATTTACTCAATTAGCAGACATTCTACCATTTCAGCTCAACACATCAAGCATCAACTGACATATATTTCTCCTATCTTCCTCTCTCTGATCCCTTTTTAATTTCTCTAAATTGGATTTGGGAAATCCTATTGAGTTTTTAACGAAAGTCCCTGCCCGCAGCTTGTCCCAGTACAGTGACGAGAACATGATGCAGCCCTACAACCTGGCCGTGTGCTTCGGCCCCAGTCTGTTGAGGGGGGCGCAGGACGAGGACGTGGTTACGCTGCAGCCTCAGATCAACGCGCTGGTGAAGAGCATAATCCTGCAGCACGAGAATGTGTTCCCCAGCCAGGCCGAGGTACAGGGACCCGTGTATGAGAAATGCATGACACTGGAACAGGACGACTGGTGAGACCACATGCAGATTTGTATTGTGCTCACGCACACAAAGTCATAGCCAGGCAATTTCTTAAGGACTACCTCCTAAACGTCACTTTGTTCTTCAGTGAGGATGGAGACGGGGATGCAGAATGTTTACAGGGTAAGGGGGATTTGATCCTCTACATCTTTTAACACTGATTGTGTAGCCGCGCTTCTGCTCTTTGATCTGACCCTCGGGCACCCTCTCTCCATTCCATGCTGTCACTCATGCTTTCTTCTTCTTCGTAGTCGTGCTGTTTGTTTCCTGTGGCTGTTGTTAAGTGAAACGTGCTGTCGATTTTAGATCCAGGAGACCCAGTACCGACGCAGAAAAAAGGAGAGCGCTCTCGCTCCGTCAGCAGGAGCTCCTCGGAAAAGAGGCTGTCCCGTCACGAGCCAACAGGGGGCAGCTGCACCAAGGGAGCACAATTCTTCAACTTGAAACTTCCAATCGGCCCACAGGCCAGGCCCTCTCCCCAGTCCCCCGGCTACATCAGACGGTAGGTTTAAGGCCCAATCCCATTTCTACCCCTTACCCCTTCCCCTTACCCCTCCCCCTTGTTTTGAAGGGGTAAGGGGAAGGGGTAAGGGGTAGAAATGGGATTGGGCCTAAGATTTGTTTCGGCTCACTTTGGGATTTTGTGCAAATTTTTAATGTAAGCTTTAGTTAATTATCAATGTTGTTTTCTTCAGGGGACAGAACAACTCGCCTTCTGAAGAAGTCCCTGTCCTCGTTGACACGGTCTGTTCTTTGTTTCTCAATGAAGTTGTTTTTTTTCCAAGTCAATTATCCCTCGAAAGGCTGGCAGCAGTGTATTGCCATCCATTATTGGAAACCCACTGAGTTGAAAGTAATAAAAGGCTCCCTGGGGGAAGAGGTAGCCCCAATAATAATGGGAGCCATTGTTTCATTACTCCCTCTTCATCATCCTATCATTTGTTTAATCTCGCAGGAAGTCTGGTCCCAGATGGACACAGTCTTTAAAGAGCTTCTCAGTCGACAAGGGCTCCAGGAACCCCCCTCCTCTTCCTCAACCGTGCCCGCCGCCGCCTCTCTGACTGCCCAGAGCCAGTCGAAGAAGAAGAAAGCGTGAGGACAGGATGGAGTGGAGTCTGAGGGGGCTTTTAAGAAGGGCAGATCAGCTAAACATAGCAGAGAAATGGATATAAAGAAAGGAATCAAAGAGCGACATGTGCGAGCATCTGTTTAAGTTATTGGAGAGAATGTGTGTTGTTTGTTGTTGTGTCTTTTGTATTTAAGAGACGCTGCTCACTGTTTAACGATGACTTCCGTGGATATGTGTGGCAGGAAAGCTTTAGTTTATGTTTATACAGCACACCCTTGTGGTTACTGCACAGAACAAGATGGTAGATTTTTCAAGCTATTATTCATACAACAGACTGGATTGAGATATTGAGCATTTATTTTTTTTATTTTTTTTTACCGTTCTACATGATAAAATACTTGACATGCACTCATTTCTTTCAGCTGTTTGTATGGGATTATAATGGTGTTTTAGGCCTTTCAACACAAATAGGCCTTGTGTTGAACTTTGAAGGCCAAACTATTAAAAGTGCTCTTAATCAATATTTTTCACTCAAGACCATGAAGGGGTGTCACTCTAAGCAAACGGAACTAACACATACACGCATTAATTCAATCTGCTGGCCATAAAGATGGGGTCACTTTTACATTAGATAAACTGTGAAATTTTGATTTTGTATTTGTACTGATCATTATACGATTTTATTTTCACATAGTGAACCGATGGATAATAAAACAATATGCCAAGATATGACTTGTGACTTTTTATAGGATTTTAAAAAACAATTGATTAGCTTAAATACATTTGAGGGTCCAACAATATAACAATATTGTAAATGTACTTATTAAATAACTTTTCAAAAAATGTAAGGAAAAAGGATAGTATGTCAGATCGAGATCAAATGACGTGTCAATACAAATCCTACCCACAATGCGTTTCGCGAATGTTGTACACGTCATTACAGTGCACCGGTCTGAAAGCTGAGGTGGACTTCAGGCAGAAAAAAGAAACAGACGTGTACCTCAAGTTCCAGTGAAACATTACCAGAAATCGTCATGTTCAGAATAGCAGCTTTGGTCGCACTTTTAGTGTGTGCCTGCTCGGGTAAGTTAACGAAGGCGATACTTATTTTTGTCGATGAAATGCCTCTTCTTGCTAGCGCTCGTATGCGACACGTATCCTCAGTGTGTTACTTCTGTTTACCGACGTGTTTAACCAAGCTTTATGTAGGTTGACTATAATATAAACATGGCATATATTATAATACACAAGGTAGCATTACATCCGAACAAATGCCTTCCTTTCTTGTGTTTAGCTGATAGCTGCACAGATCCAGTGATCAGCCCCTCGGCCTACACGACCAACGACGCTGTTATCTCGTCCGAGTCTGTCTTCATTGTTGAGCTGAGTCTGGCCTGTGCAAACGGAGCACAGGTAAATGTTCATCTCCAACATTCTTTTGTTTGAACCTATAATAAAGTGATCTTCTGAGGAGCGGCTACTTAACCTTTTATGCTATGTGACACGCAATATCCTTTGTCACCAGAGTGTGGCGCTGTATGCTGACGTCAATGGAAGACAGTTCCCAGTGACAAGAGGCCAGGATGTTGGCAAATACCAGGTAGGACTCTAAACCGCTATTCTTTGGTCAATGAACCCAGCACTTAATTTTTTTTTATTTACAAATATTTGGTTGCACCACAACCCATGTGTCTTAGGTGTCTTGGAGCCTTCCTCACAAACAGGCCAGTTCTGGAACTTATCAAGTGAAATTCTTCGATGAGGAGTCCTACAGCTCCCTGCGCAAGGTATGTCTCTGCGTCACATGTCAAACAATGTACACATCGTGATGTACGGCCAATGAGCTGCGGATACGACCTTGACCAAGACAGCCGGTAGTCAATGTCTGTACCTCCTGTTTTTCAGGCTCAGAGGAACAATGAAGACGTTGCTGCCATCCAGCCCCTCTTCTCCGTCAACGTTGATCACAGGGTACGTTTTCTCTACAGTAGTCCCTGTAGGTAGGCATTCACAATGAACCAGGCTTATTGAGGGGCCAGACTTTTGTTAATTGACCAGTTGTTGGCAGTCTAGACACTGGAGGAATGTGTTTCCATCTGGATAAAACTCCACAGTTGGCTTTGGGGAGACCCATTGCAGGACTAAACTTTAAATGCTGTTCAAGTTTGTTACTATATTAGGACTGAGAAATTGTCAGACTGAAATTACTAATGAGAGAATTAAAGAATGATTTAATTAGGAAAGAGTCATTCTTCCATCATAATATCCACCATGTGCGCTGATGGCTGCGCATGGTGCAGAATGCATTACGATATAAATTGTTATGTGTTTGGATATAACACAAAAACAATGTGGGCCTACTTATTTTATTAGTAGAATTATTCTATTGTTTAACTGGATCTTTTGAAATGTGAGACTTTATTTTAGCTACCACATTATGGCAATAAACAAAGCCAGACCAACTTACGAATGCAAAATTGGAAAGCAGGTTCATAAGGAAGATGGAATATCCCATGTTGTCCATAGTTGGAAGAAATTGGGTGCAATAAAGGAAACATTTTCACATTGACCTTGAGTGGTCTAGAATCCAAGAAATGCTTTAAATGTATGTTTGGATAGCTGTGTTAATTTGAGGGCTTTATTTCTGGTGTTCTGTTTTCAATTTTCTAACTCCTGTTTTATTTATTTTTTTCCCTTTTTGACCGCAGGGTGCTTGGAATGGCCCATGGGTGTCTACTGAGGTGCTGGCAGCAGTCGTCGGTATCCTGGTCTACTACCTCGCCTTCAGTGCAAAGAGTACCATCCAGGCATAGAGGAATGAGACAAAGCAATGTTAACACCAACGGATCTTTACAAAGAATATTGAATTCTGGCGGGACGTGTCCAGCAGTCCATGGTCCAGAATATTGTCATAAGTCTCATTTTCTGAGATGTGGAGATAGAGCAGTGGTCATTTTGTATTTTTTATTTTTGTTTTCTTTCACAGACCGTGTCTGTAACAAACTTTTTTAAGATTTGGGCCAGTATAGTTATTTCGGAAGACTACAGAAGAAAAAACACGTGCATGGTTTACATGTGTTTTTATCGTCTCTCAATAGCTCAAAATGTCCCCGTTTTAAGCAGGTGTCTGAAATGATATGCAAACTAATTCCCTTCTCTGTGTGTCGGCAGCATTTGGGTTGAGTTCTGTACAGATATGCTCTAAACCAATTAGTCTACATGGCTGAGATTTGACATAAATCCATGATCAAAGTTGTGACTCCACTGGATGGCCTAAAGAGGTCAAACATTGTGTTAGTGTCTCATGCTCATTGCGGTTCACTCAATAAATGGTCTGTTTTTGTCCAAGTGTGATGTGTTGATGTTGTGTCTTGAAGTTCAGCAACAGGGCCTTCCAATTTCAGTTTAGGGAGACCAGAAAAATTTTATGGTCTCCCTAAATCTTTGTTCCATAGCAGCATATTTCATAAAATGTTTTTCGTTTTGTTTTGGGTAGTTATTTGGATTGTGTCAAGTGACTCTTTCAACCCTGTGGTCCAGAGTTTTATTCCACTCATAACTACTAGAACATGCAGCCTCCACTCAAGCTGTTGCGATCTGCAGCAGGAATGTCTTTAACACGAGTTACTGAAAGAGTCCAAAACCTATTCTAAAATAATTTCTCCTTGGATTAGCCACTCTTCTTTATGTAGTGAAGTATTGACACTTTTTTTGTGCACTTGGTAAGTCATGGCCAAAAACAATCTTTGAAGTACAACTTTGAAAACGTTGAAAGTACACGAAAAAAATAAAATAACGTTTATCCCATAAGGACCTCCCCTGAGGGTAAGAGGGGTAATGGAGTCTTGAGGGGGAAAGCTGCTTCAGCCACTGTTTATGTACATCAGCACAACCCAAAAGAGTAATTGTTTTCCAGCTTCCTTTTATTACCGTTTGTAATGGTCTGTTTACACGTTGATGATCCTTTGGTTCCATCAATATACTGTAAGATATTTTATGAATTTCCCCTTCAACGTCATTATAGGCTAGAGGTTAATTAAGCTCAAGTTAATAACCGCACCACATCCAGTGTTATATTTAGGCTTTAATATTCAAATGGAAGTTTTTTTGGTCCATACTGAGGCAACCAAAGTCAACACGTTGTCATTGACCTCCGATTTAGTCAGGAACTGACTACACGAAAAAGTGCATAGATTCCGATATTGAATTGCCTGCAGTACTGCACGTTAAGCACTAAGTGGCAGCTGTGAGCTTCATTCCAAGCTTCCTAGCTGTCACCCTCCGAACACATATCAATGTCTGGCAGATATCTGTTATTGCTATATCATGATTCCCCCTAGCATGTATAATACCACGTACCCTTATAATGCATTGCATATTTGGCCTTGTTTCATGAAGATTTCTCAGTATTACATGTGTCATGTGTGTAATTGCCTCACACTGTACTGAACATGTTTATCTGTTCTTGGCTGAAGCAACGACGTAAACTTAGCATTTCTATTTTTGTATTCAGCCAGTGGGAATGAGTGTGTGCACACAGGGTAGAGCTGAACTTAAGTCTTCAGTGAACTTTCTTTGCAGTGCAACAGTAATTTCTCTGCACTTCCCTTGAGTGAAATTGTTTAAATTAGTGGAAATATGGGAGGCAGACATTACACGTCCCATAACAAGGAATATCCATAGATCATATGAACTCGTCCATGTCATGGCCCAAAGCCACAGGCTGGATACACTCTACATTATGTAAGCATATCTTAGCTTTTGTTTTGTTACCTTAGTGAAGTAACAATAGAGCCATGACTATGTTACTGGTTCAAGACAAATGCTCCAGGAACTTCCTCATGGAATCCTCTTTCACACTGTGGAAAGACGGACAGAATGGTAATGGTCAACGTAAAAACAATGCATAAAACAAAATGGTTTAAAACCATCACAGGAAAGTTTTAGGCTCTGAGGTGGTGTAATTTATATGTGCCATTTGGCTTGCAGTGCGGTCCACAAAACAGGAAAAACAAGAATAACAACAATTTACAAATTAAGGAATTTGGCCAACTCAGATTAACACAGCATGAAGATCGCATGAAGCAGTCCTTCGGAAAAAAAAGGCCCTTATTAACTCTAAAACAGTTTGCTAAAATACTGAATATGGAATTATCTTGGAGTAAAAATTGAGTGTGTGTGTGTGTGTGTGTGTGTGTGTGTGTGTGTGTGTGTGTGTGTGTGTGTGTGTGTGTGTGTGTGTGTGTGTGTGTGTGTGTGTGTGTGTGTGTGTGTGTGTGTGTGTGTGTGTGAGGCAGAGCAAAGCGGGCCTGTCAGAGGTGTTTGAAATGTGGACTTGGGGTAAGAGTCAGACCCCGATAGGTTAGCGGTACTCAGCAGTGTCGAAACCGGCGTCAAGCAGTCTCTCACATCATGCTTTCTTGGGCTACAGTAGCGTTTACCCGCTGCTCATTTTTCACACGTTAGTTCGGCGGAGCAGCCCTTTGTAAACAGACCTCCCTGACTAGAGAATGGGCCGAAACAGCGTCGGTCACACCGGGGTTCTGATCCGTGAAATCCAAATGAAAACTGCTTTTGCTGGAATTACTTCAGGGCTTTACACAGGGAGAAGGCGAGACATGTTAATACCTTTTTTCGAGCGTAAAAAATGTCAATGTGCTTAGCATCACAGTCTAGGGTCTTTGTTCTTGTAAGTCGTTATCCCTTGCTTCCTGTCTTCCTTTTAGGTATGGTTGAGGTCCGCTTTGAGTAGGAAAAGGGGCGATGGACTTATGAAAACGAACCATATATGGGGACAGATCTTTTTTCCCCTACTTCTTTTTGAAAACAACTTATCACAGCCTTAGGGCCCGAAAATCTCTCTAATGATCTCCCCCCCTCAGGTCAGCAGCAATAACACAGCATTGTTCTATAGCATTCCTTCCGTTGTTTCATTGGATAAGAGCGATGAAATACTCTATATGGGAGACCATGATGAACCACACCTTTGTTGCTCATAAATTTTGTGTGTCTTTTACGCTCATAAAACAATACACATCCTGATTCTGCCGACACAACCCGACAGGTCATGTCAAAATAGAAACAAACGCATGAAGCAAAGTCACGTACATTCCGTCCTGTGAAAGAACAGTGAATGATGTAAGTGCAAGTGGTAAACCTGAGAATTATTGTTTCCCTGGGGCAATAACCTTTTCATTTACCTCTATCCCTCATTATTAGTGAAACGTTTCTTTTATCGGCAATAAAAAGAGACCATATGGCTAAATGTGGCATGAGATCACTCTGCAAACAGCTGCACCCCCTGCCTATTCACCTCCCTGGTGTGTGATGCCTTTAATGGGAGAAAGTGTATTTGCGTAAATAATACACTCCCAAAAAAAGAAATGAATGGGTGTTCTGACAGCAGCCACTGGCCACGATACCAAACACGATAAGGAAAGGTGAAATACTTTTATTTAGATTTTTATGTGTGCCCGCCCAGTGTTATGAAAACATTAAGACCGGGGCGCGGCTCCTCTGGGGTTAAAGAGGATGGAGAAGTGTATCAAGGCCAGTCTCGGAATGAGCTCAGAAACAGACCCAGCAAACACACACACACACACACCACACACACACACGCACGCACGCACGCACGCACGCACGCACGCACGCATGCACGCACGCAAGCACGCACGCACGCACGCACGCACGCACACACACACACACGGGGGGGGGGGGGGGGATCAGCTTTGAGAAGCTCCTCGGATGCGGATCTTATTTCTACTGACTCAGTGAAGACTGCTGAGCAGGATCCCTCCCGTTGGCTCATGCAGGTCACGTGGATGACAATAATGGATTTTAATTGCCCTGGAGCTCACCTGCAGGGCCCTGTCCTTGTGTGCACGGCGGAGATCAGGCGCGGTGTCATTCATCTGTCTGATGCCTTGCCCTGTCACGCAGCCAGCATGCTGGCAGGAAGTTGCCCCTCCTCTCATAATGAAGCGGCGACCTTGAGTTTACACATCGGCACTGCATCGCCCCACATGCCGTAAAAACACACGGAATACGAGAAGCGTACACACACACACACACACATGTACTCAGACATCCACTTTCCGCATGCACTGTAAACACACACCCACCTACAGCAAGATTCCATTAACAGAAGGTCAGCGACTGCATGAATTGAGCTCCAATAATTTAACACTTTGACATCGATGGAGATAAATAATCAGTCCGTTGTTAAATCACTAATGTCTGGTCATCCTCTGTGATCGAACGATTAGCCTTTTCAGGAATTCATATTTATAGCCCCTATACGGCATGTAGGAGCACTCTGTGGGTATTTGCGTCAGTGTTATTTTCAGGCACCCAAAGTAGACTACATTTATTATGTAGTCGTTGAAAGCCCCTCTAAAAGGCTGTGTAGGCAACTTAATGCAAAGCAGAGTGTGTCTCTTTCCTGGCCCATCACTCTGAGTGATCGCCTCGCCCCCACCCTCGCCCCCACCCTCGCCCCCCTTCACCCCCAACCCCCCCACCCCCCTTATTTTTTTCCAGACAGCAAAGAATCATCCTCTGACCTTTGAACTTCCTGCCAGGAAAGAGGAACACACACCAACACACAGACGGGGTTTGTAAGCCGTCGCTCCGTTTCCTGATCCGCCAAAGACAGAGGCACGCAGCACTGTTGATGCTGCGGCGACCCCTTGGCTTGGCACCGAATCAAAGAGCCACAGCACCACTCCTTCACCCTGACCTGCTCAGAGGAAAGGTGAGGCGCCTGTTCTCGTTCGACCTCCATCCCCCTTGGAACCCTTGAGACCCTGAAAAAGCATCCCGTTGGCTGACCTGCTGAGTGACTCTCAGCCCCCCCCCCCCCCACCCCTGTTTTTCTTCCCTGCTTTTTTTTCCTTTGACGCATCACACTGTACTCATTGGTTACAAAAACAGACAGACACACACACACACACACACACACACACACACACACACACACACACACACACACACACACACACACACACACACACACACACACACACACACACACACACACACACACACACACACACACACACAAGGTTTTTTTCAACTGTTATCTAACACAATGCCGGTACAATAGTATGAACATTAAAGTTACATTTAATCTTGTTTTATACACACAGGGAAATGATAACAGCTTTTTAAGAGGTGACCGTTAAGAGGTTAACGATCTTATGAAACGATAGTAATAACTTTGCTTTTGTAAGTGTTTTCAGTGGAAGAGGCCTATACAGCACTACTTTTCAAAGACAAAAAAGACAAAAAAAAAAAAACGTCTGATATAAAAACTGTACATAAACGACATGGACAACATGGATAAAAGACAACTGAAATGTTAAGATATACAGGATGCATATTTTTATCCACACGAAAATAAATATGATGGAGAAATGGCTCAAGTGGTGACACAAGGTGTCTAAAGATCCCTGCTGTTGCAGTAGCTAACTTCTAAGAATAACATGTTTACATGACATCATAGTCAAAACACATTTAGCAGGGGTAACCAGCTACCAGCAATAAGGCACTTGGAGTTCAATGTCAGACAACGGGGCTGAGTCGCTGCTTTAAAAAAAACATGATAATAATTGGTAGCACTTTTCTAATAAGGTAACATGAACTAACCATTGATTTACATAAGTTAATGAGCAATATTTATTGACTAAGTTATTAATTAACAGTTAACTAATGGTCAAGTAATCTTTTACTAATTGTGTCCATACTAATGGTGTTCATGTTCTAAACTAAGATATTAAGTTACGTTATTTCATAATGTTAATCACTAACTCTATATCTAACGCAATATAATAATCATTAACTAATTTAAATGAGTGGTTAATCAATGTACTCTTAATGTAAAGTGTTACCATAATTAGGCTATACATGCCGACCATGTTTTATCAAGCTGAGTTTAAGTAGGCCTACCTGTTAGTGTATTGTAAATAGTGTTAAGTTAAGACCTGAAATTATCCAACAGTACAGCACTGGCAATATACGGACAGAGAAATATTAAGTTGTGGCCGTGAAATACTAATTTATGGCCTCGGAATACTTGTTCCATGGCCTCGAAATACTTATTCCATGGCCACAAATTAGTTTTACATAATTTTATAGTCCTTTTGCTGACTCAAAATGAGTTATTCACTTCCATGCCAAGCGCGGGACTGCATTCCTGCTCTTGGCAGGTAATAAATAATAAATCAATAGCAGGTGTGCAACCCGCCGCTGGGCATGGAAGAGATGTCATTAATAAGATGTCACTTCAAGGATTTCGAGGACACAAAATAAGTATTTCAATGCCACGTAATAGGCCTAAGTATTTCCAGGCAATTTTTTGGAAAAATATATTAATATTTTTTATTTTTAAAAGAAAGGAATCCTCTGTCACCTCCGGGGGTCCGTAGCTCAACGCTATATGGTAGCCTTGCCGAAAAATACAAATCGGTCTACTTTAACATGGCATGGGGAGTGTAGGCCTACATTCAACATTCATGTTTCTTACTTACTAACTTGCAAATAATCCACACATACAGCAATGCGAGCGAACCAACAACCGGACGACACGTAACAAAAGCGCTGGAGGTAATTTAAGTGAACTTAAGGTGACTGCGTTCAGCATGCGGAGCGAGGAGCGGGGGGGGGATCTGTCCCATATGCTCCCGCCCCGCTCCCCCTTATGGCCCTGCAAGCACGCACGTTCCTATGGCTTTTTTATTCTTATTTGTTTTTTAACATTTTTCCAAAAATATTTAATGACAACTACCGTGTGTGTGGAATCAGTGAAGGCCGTGCAGCCTTAGAAAACGGTCGGTGGAACGACCTTGGTGCCGGCGCAATAACTCGCATCACTAGACATAAGCAGAAAGTATTTTATCTATAAATATATATATATTTATGTAAATTGATATATATATATATATATAGGCTACACAAAATGTGCCTCACATTCCAGTCTCTCAATAAATACATTCTGCCACGTTCATTCTCTGTAAATGGAATGCTGCTGAATGACCTTTCCACTCCTGCGTGCGTTTCTGCTGCCTTCCCCTTAACGTGTACGTTCTGCTTTGGTGGACTGTTCATTACAGCAGGGAGTCGCCATGCAGAATGAACCATGCAGGGTTGGTAGGCCTACTGAAAGTAATCCCGTCATTGTGTCCTTGCGGAGACCCTGGACTGTTTGTATGTTCTTGTAGCCTCCGTACCCTTATGTCTTTTAATGTGTATGGGTGTGCGTGTGTGGGCAACAGGGAGTCGGTATTCCAATTAGTGGCCAAACACATCATGTCCCCATCCCCCCCCCCCCCCCCCCGCCCCACGCACACACATGGTTTTCCAGGGTTGAATATGTAACTTACCTCGGACATCCATCTTTGTTCTATTTACTTGGATTCAGCAAAGTTTGCGCACATTATTGTTTTTAACCGCGACGGAACCCCCGATGTAACAGCCGTGTCATCCTCTGTCTAGCCTCTATTAATCACGAGAGTCTCTCTGTCTGTCTCTCTCTCTGGATCCCTCAGCTCTGTCGCGTCCGCAAATCACACGATCCCGGGCCCCGCATTCCTGCAGTTCTGTCAGAGCAGGGGAGGAGGAGGAGGGGGGGGGATGCAGAGTTTCCGCGTTATGAATCATGAGATAGAGTTTCCCCGCTGTAGTCACTGCAGAGAAATGCATTCTTGTTTTGTTTTCTCACTCCACAGAATGCCCGACATTCCAGCTGGGTGCCGTTGACAGCTTCTGTAAATTCCTCCACGCGCCCGCTGGTGTTCCCGGGCCGCCGTCCCCCACGGGTCCCCTCGGTGCAGGGCTGTAGCGACAGGTGATGCTCGTTACGGATCCCCCCCTGGCGACCGTACAGCGGCTCGTTATTATTCCACCCCGTCTGCTGGGGCCGGGGGCCGCTAGGTGATGGGGACGATGGTGGTGGTGGTGGAGTGTGTGTGTGTGTGTGTGTGTGTGTGTGTGTGTGTGTGTGGTGTGTGTGTGTGTGTGTGTGTGTGTGTGTGTGTGCCTGTGTGTGTGAGTGTGTGTGTGTGTGTGCGTTGTTGAGTTAGTAGACGGTATCCTTGGTGATGGAGGTGTGTGTGGTGGTGGAGTCGTCGGGCAGCGAGCCCCGGCGGCTGGCCCGTGGTCGGCAGCGCAGCAGGCTCTGCAGCTCTCTCGACACGCTGCTGGAGAAGGCCGTGTAGATCCAGGGGTTGGTGCACGAGTTGAGGCTGGCCAGCAGCATCAGGATGGTGAAGGCCACGCCTGCCATGGGGCACACACACACACACACACACACACACACCACACACACACACACACACACACACCACACACACACACACACACACACACACACACACACACACACACACACACACACACACACACACACACACACACACACACACACACACACGAACCCACTGTGAGGATATGAGGAATGGGGTTAGCTTCAGAGTGCTTGGGGTTAGAATGAGTACTGACATCACACAGAGGGGGTGGTGTTGAGGTGCTAATTAGCGGTAAATGGCAACAGCTGAGGCGGCAGGTGAGGCTCAGCAGGTGAGTCTCAGCAGGTGAGTCTCAGGAATTGAGAATCTGGGTAGGGAGTCTCTCAAGGTTCTGCAGGTGGGACTCAGAGTCTGTTGGACCTAACACGAAGGACACACGTTTCTGTTAAGGAACCGCTATGAGAAAGCTTTTGTTTGAACTTTGTTTTGGTAATACACAGGGAGACTGAATGACAGGGATTCAAAGCGCGAGGCTGGTCACCTGGAGACCAGGTGCTGGTGTGGCGTGTCACGGAGAGAGCTGTTCGGCTACGGTGGATGTGGACATGGGGTGAGTACACCAGGGGTGAGTACATCTAACCCCGGCCCCTAGTTAGGGAAGATTGCGCTCTTCCAGGGAGAGTTTAGGAACATACTTTGAGTTCGAAGCACCAGGTAGGGACCGACATAAGGTAACGGGCTGTCTACTCAGGTAATAACAACGAGTACGGTAGGGCTGGCGCGTAACACCCAAGCACAAACACATACACAAATGCATGCACACAAACGCATTCACAAATGCATGCACACATACACACACACACATGAACGCATCCACACACACACACACACACACACACACACACACACACACACACACACACACACACACACACACACACACACACACACACACACACACACACATGCACACACTCACATGAACGCACGCACACACACACATACACAAATGCATGCACACAACACATGAACGCATCCACACACACACACACACACACCAACACATATGCTAACACTCACATGAACGCACACACACACGCACACACAAATGCATGCATACACACACACACGCAAATAGACCCATACAATCGCATGTACACACACAACACGCACGCATGCACACACAATAATAGACCCATACAATCGCATGTACACACACAACACGCACGCATGCACACACAATTGTACAGACACATTCACATGCACACACACACGCACATCCTTTTAACAATATTGTCATATATACAAATGTGCCCCACAAGAATGTACATACAAGAAACACGCACAGCAACAGATCTCTACGTACAATAACATGCCCTTTCAAGGGAGGCAAGCATAAACAGCAATAATTCCTCATTCATTTAAAATTAAACAGTTTACGATTATTGTTGAACACTCTGGTTATCCCTGAGGCCAGTCACATGGACAATAAACATTGTTCTGCTGGGACAGTGTAATTTGTTTCTTCCTTAAGCCATTTCCTCTCTTCTATTAATACATTCAGACGTAATAACCACAACATCAATATTGCAGTGTTGCCAATTCTCATTGCCGATTTGCAAACTGATTTGATTGCTGATTCACGACTAGGCATTGTCTTGTGCAAGGGGTGTGTGTGTGTGGTTTGGTGTGGGTGTGGTTGTGTGTGGTGTGCCTGTGTGTTGTTGGTGTGTCAGTGGCTCGCTCTGGATGTCTGTGTGTGTGTGTGTGTGTGTGTGTGTGTGTGTGTGTGTGTGTGTGTGTGTATGTGTGGTGTGTGTGTGTGTGTGGTGTGTGTGTGTGTGTGTGTGTTTATGACATCTGACCAGGTTGTACTGCGTCGGGTGGGGGGCCCACATATGCTACATACACTCATCTCTTAGGTGTGTGTATTTGTGCTTCAATGAAGGGGATAACACCCATAAAGTAACAATTAGCTTGTGGCTACGTTGTTCTTTCAGCTTTACTTGTGGCAACAGCAGAACAGACGTCAGAAGATCAGATGCTTTCTTCCTGACCAAGAATATAAATACCAGAGAGGGGCCTGCGATCCTACCCAGAGGGTTCTGGTAGTGGATCAAAGAAAACGTTTATTCTGGCTGCATCGCGCCAGCCGTATGTTATAATCACACCAACCGCAACTTAGCGAGGCGTTGGGCTATTTTCTGTGGAGTAACAAGACGGATCACTTTTCAGGCAGCTGCCCCGCACCACATGATTTAGATGTGTTGGGTGGAGACCATGAATGTGATTGGTGTAAGACGGTCATTTCGGGGGGGGTTGGGGGGGCTGGGCTCACCTTGGTCTGGAGGTTTGGGGTCCCAGGCCGCCCACAGCTGGACGATGAAGTAGGGCGACCAGCAGATGGTGTACACCAGGACGATGACCAGGGTCATCCTCACGGTCTTGGTCATGGCCTTGGTGATGCTGGGGGGCTGCTGGCTGGGGGGCAGGGGCGGGACGTAGTCCATGGAGCACCCGGGGGAAACCCCACCGGGACGGCTGGCGGTCTCGTCGAAGGCCGGGTACGAGGACCCTTCGCAGGGGCAGCCGTTGCTGTCCTGTGACGGAGACCCCCCGGGCGGACTGGGGGTCCCAGCGTGGCTCTCAGAGCGACACGGATGTTGTTGTTCTCTCGTCGCCGAAGATATCGTCGTTTGTTCCCCCTGACCACTGTTGCTGTACTGGGCAGTCGGGGCGGCCAAGTCGTAGCATTCCCCCGCCTTACTGCTGGGTGTGTGGGAGCCGGAGGGGTTGTTATTCACCGCCTTCAGAAGCGGTGCTCCTCTGTTCCCCACTGCACCCCCACCTCCTCCTCCTCCTCCTCCTCCTCCACCTCTTCCTTTACCTCCTCCGCTGGTCCCCTGCCTGGCTCGCTCGCGGGCCCGCTCCGCGTCCTTCTTGAAGCTCTGGAAGCGGAAGAGAACGGCGTTCTTCTTCTTCAGCTCCGCCGTCACAATCCTCTCCGACTTAAGGTAGATGTTGTTGTGGATCTCCCGGAAGATTCTTATCTGTGAAGCAGCATGTGGTGTGTGAGGGGAGGGGCAGTCGTTCGGATCACGCCGCCATAAATATAATCTCCCCAAACCTGAGGCGTGGAGGAGTTACTGGTTTGATATTCAGGATTTATTGACCAATTTTAAATTGTTTCCCTGTTGCAATGTATCATGGAAACCGCAGGCTTATTGATTTTCTGCTACATCAATGTGGGGAGAGAGGATAAACGGGTGCAAAGAAATAAAGAGCCACAGAAAAGCACCGCACGTTCAATGTGGTGCTTTGACGTTCGCTGTTCCTCGCCACTAAGTTACAATGCTGGCTCAGACATTCTCCCGACATATCCTATCAATATTACACCCTTATTTAGTGTGAATAAACAATTACAGCGTTTTACAAGCATGAAAATGTTCCCATATTGCTGAAAATAATGCTGTAATCGTAATAAATGGCTGCTTTTAGTGAGGTTGGCACTCTGGTGCTACTGGCTTCGGTCGATGACAGCTGTATGAGCGCAGGTGTGACAGCGGCTCTGATTCATGGAGAATAAAGGTCAGGATGTTCCACTGGGAGACCTAATATCTCACGGCAGGGCAATCGGCTCGGCCCGAAGCCGCGCGCCTACAAAGTGCATCGTGCGCATCTTAGTCTCCTGCAGTCCGCCGATGAAATGCAGCGCACTCAAAACCCAGAGAACACAATCACTTCCATCTTTTTGATCTACTGGTGCCGTGGCTCTGCTCGGACCGGGCCTGTGCTGCAGAACGGCCGATGGCTTGGCCTCTGTTATTGCCGCTTGCAGCACTTCAAAGAAACCGCTCATCCAAACAACTTCCCACTCGACACTGCACTTCACCCTCGGTTCCTCAGCCTCACACCCGTCACGAGCTTGACGGCGATCGGCTGTGGGTGTGTCGAGAAGAGGGAAGGACATGGATACGGAAGGGCTCAATCCATTTCCGTCGGACAAAAACGTATAAACAAGCACGGGGTGACGTCACTGCATGTGACATGTAAACATTAGCACAGGGAAATAATGAACATCCATAAACCAAGTGCTGCGTAGGATGCTGTGTATATGGCGGAGATTCTGTTCCCAGGGGCCCCTCGGGGAGGAGGGCAGATTTTCTGGCCAGCTGGCCCAGCAGTGGTCCTTCCAGTGTTGTGTTAATTAGGGAAAATAGCCGGGGCCCCTGGACATATCTTTCCTTAAATAGAGCATCGGATCCCTATGGGAGGCAGCCCAGAATGTCTCCTCTCCGGGGGGATTCTGGACAACGCCAAACGGCATCGCCACTAATCCACACACACGGCTACCTTGAGGCGTTATCAAACGACCTGACGGCTCCTTTCCATAAGCCTCCCCACAACCACCCTGCATTCTGGTCATTCCAACGGGGCCCCCTGTGGGTGTGCGGGGCCCGCCAGCCTGAGCAAGGGGAGGGGAGAGGGGAGGGGAGGGGTGGGGGAGGGAGAGATTATTACCTGGCAGACGGTGATGATGAGCGCTGGCAGGAGAAAGACGGCCACGGTCATCCAGGTGATGTAGGCCTTGAGGCCCCACGTCTCTGCAAATTGGCCCCAACAGTCGTACTCCCCAGGGAAGATCTCGGTGCGGGAGAAGATGAACACCTGGAGAGAGAGAGAGAGAGAGAGAGAGAGAGAGAGAGAGAGAGAGAGAGAGAGAGAGAGAGAGAGAGGAGAGAGAGAGAGAGAGAGAGAGAGAGAGAGAGAGGAGAGAGAGAGAGAGAGAGAGAGAGAGAGAGAGAGAGAGAGAGAGAGAGAGAGAGAGAGGAGAGAGAGAGAGAGAGAGAGAGAGAGAGAGAGAGAGAGAGAGAGAGAGAGGTAATCAGAGATTCCCGGTCCCCCCCTCGCTCACATCAGTCACACCCTGCTGACCGTACTGGGCTAAATTTAGGGCCACCACCTCTTGGGTTCTAGCGTGTGGGCACCGGCGATAACGCACCGCTGAGCTCTCGTTTCCTCCAAGTGGCAGTGTGTGTGTGTGTGTGTGTGTGTGTGTGTGTGTGTGTGTGTGTGATAGTGTGCTGAGTGTGTGTGTGTAAGTGGCAGTGTGTGTGTGTGTGTGTGTGTGTGTGTGTGTGTGTGTGTGAGAGAGAGAGTTTGTGTGTGTGTGTGTCACTCACACGCAGGCATGTACATGTCTTGGCCATGCATTCCTTAGCAAGAGCTCTTGCCTTGATGTATGTCATGCGGAAGGGACGCACACGCTTGCGATCACATCACGCATGCCGGGTGAGCGTGTCACCATTTCCCGTCTCCCGAACACCTCGTCCCCACCTCACCCCCACCCCACCTTCCCTTCCCTTCCCTCCCCCTCCCGTCTCCCCCCCCCCCCCCCTTTACCTGCGGTATGCTTAGGATCAGTGCCAGGGCCCAGGCCACCATGATGGGGGTGTTCCACCGGGACATGGATCCCCCTCGATAGGCCTGCAGCGGGCAGCAGATGGCGTAGTAACGGTCCACCGTCATGGCGACTATCATGTAGGGCGACGCAAACATGCCGACGATCTGCATGTACTTGACGGACCGGCAAAGCAGGTCCGGGCCCTGGAACCTCTCCGTTATGTCCCACACCAACTGGGGCAGCACCTGGGGGGAATAAACAGGTTGTGATGCGTGTTGTGTGGGATACACCTGACATCCTAATATAACATCCACGAGATCCATTGTCGTTGTTCAAAGCATGACTACTGGTTCCCTGCGTTTCCACTGCAGGGTGCGGTGCGGTTCGGTTCGCAAAGGTGCGGTACGGATTGGGTTTCCACCGCCAAAAGTGGACGTGACCCGGACTGAGCCGTACTCGTTTGGCCCTCGTCTTCGGTACTCCTCCGTTGGGGTACTGAGACGCCTGAAAGGGTGCCGGAAAATTTGAGCTACACACCCCCTTCGTTGATTGGTCGACAGAATCGTCACTTCCGGGCAACGTGGGGATAAAAACAAACAAACAGTAGCCTCGAGGTATTATTATTTATAACTACCGTCAAACAAAGGTTGCATTCGGAAGTTGATTAACTGCCATATGAAAAGCATAAAGGCCAGGAACTGTTGCTGTATGACTTCCATGGTAGCTCTTGGTTTAATGTTTCACGTTCAACTTTTCCATTGTTTTTATTCGCGCTGCTATGATGTCACGATGTTTACGTAGCTGCCGCGGCGATCGACATCCGGCCTACCATACAGGGTACTGTCGGCGGCGGAAACGCGACCTCGGAACTGAGCTGGGCTATACCGCCCCCTCCCTACTGGACTGAGGCTTACCGAACCGTACCGCACCCTGCAGTGGAAACGCGGCATAAGTTATCAGGGTATTTGCAAAGCTGTCCTTGCCGACATCCACAAACAAAACAAAAAAGCGCTGAATAGCTATGCTGACTGATCGGTCTGTAATCCGACTTCATTGGAACAACTCAGCACCCCACATACCAGAAGCCCTTGTTGACAAAGCAGGACAATTTGATCAATGTCGCCGCCGCTGCCGCTGACCTCACTGACCTGAAAGAAGGCCACCACCAGATCGGCCACACACAGGTTGACCATGAACAGGTGCATGGGCGCGTTCTGCTTCCTCCGCCGCAGCAGCACCCACAGCACAAAGCCATTGCCCAGGGTGGTGAGGGCCAGGATCAGGGACAGCACGGTGATCTCGGCCCGTGCCAGGCCCACGTCCCTCACCCGGGGCTGGGCCAGCGTGTGAGGGGTGGCTGTGGAGTCGTTCCCCGGAAACACGCCGAGGAAGGAGCCATCGCCGCCGACGTGCGACGTGTTGAGGGTGGTCAGCTGGGACAGGAAGGAGGAAGCGTTGGTCCCTTCGGCGTCCACCGTGGAGAAGAGCCCTAGCCCATCCCAGAGGGTCTCGCGGCTGATGCTTTCCATGCCTGCGGGACGGACGGAGAGCTAAGCATGTTAGCCGCGGGAGTGTTGCTATGTGTTCGTAAGGAATAACGATACAAGCACAGAAAACCCTGTGGAAACAATCCTACGTTTTCCCGAGATGGGTGCCAAGTCCTGGCTTTCTCGTATGCTCCGATTTCACCAAACTCAGACATTATAGACGCCGCTAATACGCTCTGATTGCAATCATCAGGGATTAAGCAGCAGCAGCGGTAATACAAATGTTTCTGATGGCTCGGAGGGTTTGGGGTTGGCACGGGGCCTCACCAATAACTCCCTGTTTGGCTGCAACAAAATAAAAGTGTATTCTGAGATAGTGTTGATGCATGAATGATATGGGATTTCTGTGCATTTTGGAGGAGGTAAGGGCTCCTACATAACTGCATCAGCATGTGTCTGTTGGTTCATCTGTCTCAGCATCCCACTCGGTTTGACACAAGGCCGCGTTTGGCTTGTTGTCTTTTTTCATACTTTCTCAAGAGTAATTTGACAGCTTTTGCCTCTATCCCACCCAGCGTATTCCTTCACCTCCGCCCTCCGCTTTCGCATCCCTCGCTTACCCCATACATTCCTGTGGACTCTTCCCCTCGGTCTCCTCTCTCTCTCTCTCTCTCGCTCTCTGTGTGTGGTTGGGTGGGTGGGTGGGTCTCTCTCTCTCTCTCTCTCTCTCCTCTCTCTCTTCTCTCTCTCTCTCTCTCTCTCTCTCTCTCTCTCTCTCTCTCTCTCTCTCTCTCTCTCTCTCTCTCTCTCTCTCTCTCTCTCTCTCTCTCTCTCTCTCTCTCTCTCTCTCTCTGTGTTCTCTGTGTCTCTCTCTCTCTCTCTCTCTCTCTAGGTTTCTGTGTGTGTGTCTCTCTCTCTCTCTAGGTCTCTCTGTGTGTGTGTCTCTCTCTCTCCTAGGTCTCTCTGTGTGTGTCTCTCTCTCTCTTCCCTCTGGATGTACTATTCTATCTCCATCCGTCTCTCCGTCTGATTGCAATGAAAGTTTATTTTCCCTCCTTTTTATAAATACATTGTTGAACAACAAATAAAAATGGTTTTGAATTAAAGTTAGTAATTCGAGAGCCCGAGTCGTGGGATTGGGGGCAGCCGACGGGCAAGTAAACAGTGAGTAGCAAACGGTCTGAGAATAAACTGGGGGGAGGACGAGGGGGGGCAAGGACGGACTTGTGAAAGGGAGGGCGACCCACTGTCTAAGGGCGGCCAGGGAAAAGGTAGGAGAATAAGCAGTGGAAAGAGCCCAAAGGAAGACTGGTGAGGCTCATCACGCGATGATTGAGGCGCCAGGAACGTACGGCGGCCAGGATACTGCCCTGCCGCCGCGTGTGTGAGTCAGGCTGGAGGAACGCCTGCCCAGGGCCTTTCCTGTTCCTCTTAGTAGACACAAAATGAAAACAGCTGAAGTAGACCCTTCTTTTCTAGTATAATTTAATGTGGGCGATCAATAGGGTGATTGGTAGTACTGCGTCTTCCTCTACGCCGCTGCATCCAGCTCTGGTAGTCACAGAGTCGGGGGGGGGGGGGCCCTAGCAGCCGCTGAGGCAGCAGAGCAACAAAAAAACAACAGTTACATTAGCAAGTGCTAAGTGCGGACTTTGCCGCTGGAATGTATGAAGATGATTGCATGACAAGCCAGGCCAGCTGGACGCCACTCCTAGCATTACGCTACGGCGGTGGGGGGAAACAGAAGGAAAGCAAACTGGAACCACCATGAATCCTTGCTCTGGAAGCATCGAGGCATGGCCAAAGAGCACCCCTCTTCATTTGTCTGATTGCTTCTGGTCCAACTCTCAGGTTTTAAGTGATTGTTTGAAAGTCGCTGTGTGTGCGAAACGCGTTAGCCGTAATAATAACATCAATGCTTTGACTGCTCGGATGTGCTTAGTTGTAATAATATTTAGACTTCTTTATTTGTACAGCGCCCTTTGAAATTGAAGCGCTCGCACAACAGTCAAATCAGAGAGGTAAACATAGAGTGATAGAAAACGTAGTATGATTCCCCCCTTGCATCGCCGCAAGGCCCCTAGCCAGCTACGAGGTCAGCCAGGTCCAGACCTCCTTAATTTACTTGGAGCTAAAAATAAATATGAGGACTAACTACAACTGTATAAAAAATACGCGATGGATGTCTCGCCCGGCCTCACTGGTTTTCAAATCCTGGCCCTGATCACTGCAAGGGAACTCCTTGTCGTTTCGGTGATATACTGCTGTTGAGGTCAAAGAGATGTTGCGCTATCTAATCAGTTAATTCATTGCTTTCCCTTTATTAGGGCTGGACTATGGCTGTGCACTGTAATTTAAGACACGTTTTCTTATTTCCTACTGCAGTGCTCCACAGTGTAATTCAATTTGCTGTACATTTGCCCTTGTAGGTAATTTCCGATGTCAAATGGAGATTGAATGTAGCTTGTGTGTGGAACACTTGACCTCTCTGCCCGCTGTACAAGAATGGTTTCTTTGCCATAAACATAAATTGGTAGAACACATGTATTAATATTCTCGTGTTTTTTTTTCATTGGATGTTTATTTAAGAGACGTTTCTTGAAGGATGTTATGTGTGTCTGACTTTCTATCCAGCTGCTTGAGAAGTATCCTTTAGGGAAAAGAGTTAAATGTTAATTCAATATTAGTCTAGATGTTTTTCCTGGGATCACATGATTTATACATGGGAGCACTACAAACAAACCGTAGTTTACCGGAACCCACTGGATCTATTCTATGAATAATTTATAGTAGACACTTAGGAGAATTACTCAACTCTAGAGGGAACTATTGAAATCCCTCCAAATATATTCAGGTCCCATTCGCATGATGGATGCATCCAAATAATCAGGTTGTATTGTCTTCAAATTGCAGTCATCCAGCCATCATCCATGGCTGCTGACAGTAGACCTGCGCAAAAAAAACTATTTGGCTCCGCCACGGGCCGGTCCTCAGAGGAAAATTCCTTGAACTGAAGTTACACGGCAAAAGTAAATAAGGTCTGAAGACTAATACTGTGTCCACATTAATATAATCCTGCACATGTGCTCTAAATTTGGGAAAATCTATTATGCAGAAGATGGATATATATATATATTTTTTGTACGTTCTTTGACACGGTATTACCCGTTCTTGACCCAGCTTTCAGTACGGGTGAACAAAAAGGCAAATGATCTGATTTGATTCCCTGGACGGACTGTACATAGAATCTGGTTTAGTGCAGTGGCTGCTTCTGTTCAGCCTTTGGAGCTCCCATCCCCTGAGTGATGAATCAGTCAATATTGTCCTTGCCATCCCTCAATCCAAACCGTGGGTTCCCCCCCCCCCCCCCCCACGCAACACCGCTAAATCAGCACAATGCCATCCGCCCTGAGACTCCTTCCGTTCTCCTCGCACACCATCCCTCGCAGTGCTCTTAAGCTCCCACAAACCCTTTGCAAACGCACACGTCCCTAGAGATCCAGGAGTGACCACAACACATGTTGTGGGATCGCACAAGATAACATTACAGCAAACTTTTCCATCCGCGTTTTTGTGCTCTTCTTCTGTCGTCTTTGTTTGCCGACTTTACTGAAACAGGGGAAGTTGTTGGTGTTGCTATGCACACACACTACTGGATAAGGAGCTGTTATCCTGGCCTTAGGTCTTGGTAAAACTGTATAGCATTCACTCTGGGCCTTCTGTTTTTATGGCATTTTATTTGACCGAACTGAACACAATCTGTACGGTGATGTGTCCACCCTCATCCTATGTGCATTCTTTAATATCATGTTTAACTGTAAACTCTTCTGATTGTGGGTTGATCGTCCACAGAATTTTACAACTCTTTCACACCAATGTTGAAACGGACCAACACATCGGTCAACTGACATAGGTTTTAAAAGTGCTCTATAAATAAAGGTGACCCCCCTTTTATTCATTTATTCTATTATTTTATTGGAAGTTGATGTATAACCCTGCCTTCTTTTGCGTGATACCCTTGCAACAATGGTGTGTGTGTGTGTGTGTGTGTGTGTGTGTGTGTGTGTGTGTGTGTGTGTGTGTGTGTGTGTGTGTGTGTGTGTGTGTGTGTGTGTGTGTGTGTGTGTGTGTGTGTGTGTGTGTGTGTGTGTGTGTGTTGGACTGGATGGACCTGTTGGCAATGCTTGGCTAATCCGTGCCCTAACCTGATGCCCGGGCTACTGCAGCACAAAGAACAGCTAGGAGAATTAACGCCGCCCCAGTTGTTGTTTGTTCCCGTCAGTATCAATATTAGCTCTCTGCCCTGAAAACCCTGACATGGGGCTCGCCAGTCACGGCTCTGCGTCTCCCCACTCCTCATTGTTCTCTAAACCCTGTAGATCTCTCTCTCACTCACTCACTCACTCACTCACTCACTCACTCACTCACTCACTCACTCACTCACTCACTCACTCACTCACTCTCTCTTCCCCTCTACCGTCCCTTTAACAGATGGATCTCGTGTCATTCACGCCTGGAGAGGCACATCAATGCTCCTTTCGTTCTGATTAGCCCCCTCATTGGTGGATTTTGACAGCAGGTAATCTATTGCGACGACACCTGGGAGCTCTGCCTTCCAGACCTACGCCATATCCCCAAGTTATGACCTTATTTACATACCGATCAATAGTGCATTAGTCAACACTGGCCCGATTGAATCACGCTGTCTCACATGCTAGGCTGTGAACTGTCATCCACAAGATATAAAAGGTCAAGCCTTGCTTTCTTTTTCAGGCAAAGATTGAACCATGCATGGCTCCAACCTATATAAAGCATATAGACACAGGCACACATTCAGGAACACACACACGCATGAACGTATGCATGCACGTCACGCCATGTACGCACAGACACACAGACACACACACAGACACACGGACATTCACAAATACATGCATGCACGCACCCACATTCACACCCATTTAATCTTCGATTTACCCTGTCGGAATGAGATCCTTTAGTACCGAATCTTTACGGTATTATATTCCAGGAATTTGGCAGGCGAAGCTGTATGATTCTAGAGTGAATTCTGAAGGTGGCCTTGTCGCGTGCCCAGGGGCCTCCCATGATTTATAAGCTCCCTCCCTCCCTGCTGCCACACGGTAGTGGACCAACCCTGCCGGGAGAACCAGGTGGACGACCATGTCATTTGGCTTGAGCTTTCCAAACATCTCGTTAAAAGCCACTCATAGGGGGCCGCGCCCCATTTGTGTACACACTGATACATTCAGCACCTGACCACATCTCCACACGACGTCTTGGCCATTGTGTGCAACCGCCGCCGTTACGTACCCAAGTAGCTTATACCTTGGGACATTAAGCCCTGTTCATTTCCACAACACAGCCCCCCGCTCCCGCCCCCCCCCCCCCTTCCCCGGCCAATGGACAGTTGGAGATGGTCCAAGTCCTTATCTGTACCGGTAAAGGACCCGTTCCCACTCAATGTTTTCTTTGTTATGTATCATTAACCAGCCGACGGCCGGCCCACACGTGCCTCCCCACTGCCACGGCGTGTCTGTTGGAAGTCCTGCTGAGCGGCTCGGAGGTTAATCCCCCGCGCTCCACACAGAGGCACAGTGTGAGCCCAAACAAACGACAAACTACAGGCCAGACCCAACCACCCCCCCACCCACCCCCTTGCCAACGCGTCTCAGATCTGGTGGCACATTTATACGGTGACGAAATAAATCACAGAGCGGAACCAACAGAGAGGAACGGAAGAAGAACAAGATGATGATGATGACGATGATGGTAATATCTTTTCTCGATGGAAAGTTCTGTCCGCAATTACAATCAAGGAAGTCGTTTTTGAGAATACTGTGCAAACGTGCCAAACTTAGAAGAGGCAACCAGGGAGCCGTGTGGTTTGTGGAAATGAGAAACAAGAGGGAAAACACAGAAACTTGGCTCTCTTGAAATCCAGGTGGTCCGAAGCAGACAAATGACAATGCCGTACGCTGAGTTATCGACTGGATTCGCCTTCTGCTAAGATTGTGTTTAATGTCTGAGCAATCATACTCATGGGACAGGAAGACACTGTGTGTCTCAAATTGCTCTACTCAAGAGTTGGAGTGGTGCCTTTGTACACACGTTGACGTCCATATGAATACAATGTAAATCATGACCCTGCCTCCTTTCAGGCCTGTTTATACAGCATATGTCAATACTGAAAAATCAAGGAGTATCTTCTGTGTTAATTTATTCCAGTTAATCGATTAAAAGACCTGACTGATCTAAGTGTAGGGGTGTAACAAACACACTTCCTCTTCACAACAGCTGCACCTTTTAAAATCACAACATACGGCCTAAGACGTAATGCATTCACTGTGGAATATTATTCATGCAAATGTGCATAGACAGACACAGGAATACACTCAATCACAGCCATCTACATACATGGACATTTACATTTACACACACACACACACACACACACACACACACACACACACACACACACACACACACACACACACACACACACACACACACACACACACACACACACACACACACACACACACACACACGCACACAGGAGGTAATAAGAGCACCCCAAGGTGCGTGCATACCTACCACCCAACTCCCCCTCACCTTGTTGTCAGTGCATGGTAGTCGTCCAGACGCGGGCCCCTGTCTCACTGGCGTGGGGTGTCTGAGACGGAGACACGGCAGTGTTAGAGCCCATTACATCAGCTTGGATTACACCGCACACCGCCTCGCCTAGACCACTTATGACTGCTGTCAGCTTATCGTCATGTGTCGGCAAATAATTGCTCCCAGTTCATTGTTTGATGTGTGCCTTTTGATGGCATTCTTGTATGAATTACAGTACATCTGAGCATTGTGCGCTAATGTGTGCTGTGATTCATGGCCGTCGGGCTTGAATTGTCGAGCAAAGTACTTATTTAACATGTCAATTTGTTCTGTTTGTTTTGTGATTAGGGGGGAAAACCCTTGTTTTTCACCTGATCATTGGATAACCAACACCCCTGTAGCCCCTCTCAGGGTTAGACGAACCCCTCCATGCTCAGTGGATTAATGCAGTCATATCTAGACCCCTCCATGCTCAGTGGATTAATGCAGTCATATCTAGACCCCTCCATGCTCAGTGGATTAATGCAGTCATATCTAGACCCCTCCATGCTCAGTGGATTAATGCAGTCATATCTAGACCCCTCCATGCTCTGTGGATTAATGCAGTCATATCTAGACCCCTCCATGCTCAGTGGATTAATGCAGTCATATCTAGACCCCTCCATGCTCAGTGGATTAATGCAGTCATATCTAGACCCCTCCATGCTCAGTGGATTAATGCAGTCATATCTAGACCCCTCCATGCTCAGTGGATTAATGCAGTCATATCTAGACCCCTCCATGCTCAGTGGATTAATGCAGTCATATCTAAACCCCTCCATGCTCTGTGGATTAATGCAGTCATATCTAGACCCCTCCATGCTCAGTGGATTAATGCAGTCATATCTAGACCCCTCCATGCTCACTACATTAATGCCGTCATATCTAGACCCCTCCCATGCTCAGTTCATTAATGCATTCATATTCAACTGGACACACCACGTTGATCAGAACATGGGCTTTCTAAATGTATTACAATTACAGATTGTCTGTTTAGGTTTTTAGTTATTGACGTTTTGATGGTGCTGTTGAATGTCATGCTGTTCATTTGTGTTAAATTGTATTATTTTGAGGACATGTTAGCAGAGTCACATGGGAAATATCAATTTAATTAAATCACATTTCCTCTGAAACTAATGTGAGAGAATAGACATGTGACCTAGCTAATGGGCTTAAAAAAACGATTTCGCACTCGTATTTATTAGATAATTTGTAGCAAACCGCAATCTATCTTTTTTTGTAATCATTTTATATAAGAATAATAATAATTATTATTTTAATAATTGTATTATTAATATTATTATAATTATTACTACTACTACTAATGCTTCATTAACATTATAATTATTCTTATTCTTAATGTTAAAATTATTATTATTATCATTATTATTATGATAATTAAACAACAACAGCAATATCACAAATCAAGCCATTTACTTACTTATATAGTGCCTCACCAAAAGACCACCAAAATCCCAAGCTTGCAAAATGTACACATCCTCAGACACCAATGTGAAGTTTGAATGTTCAGAAACAGTTGATTTGTGAATGACTCGGAAATCCAATCAAAAAATTTGGAGCTGTAGACCGACTATTAGAGCCCGCTGGTTGTGAAGGAACCTGCTCTCTCTCTCTCTCTCTCTCTCCCCCCCTCTCTTTCTCTCTCTCTCTCTCTCTCTCTGTCTCTGTCTCTGTCTCTGTCTCTGTCTCTGTCCTTCTGTCTCTGTCTCTGTCTCTCTCTCTGTCTCTCTCTCTCTCTCTTCCTCTCTCTCTCTCCAGGTGATGGTAATATCCCACTGGATAGGCTTCCCCACTCGGCAGGGCTCAGACAGGAATCAATATCTGTATACATGTGCGTCCGGGGTTCCGAGTGCGTCCCATTAGGGCTCCTCTGGTGTGTTGTGTTTTCTTCAACGCCGGCAACACTGAATGTGAGCTCCGTCTACACTCAGCCAACCCCTCCCCTCTCCCCAACCCAGCCCCTCCTACTGGCTCAACTTGCCTGTCCTCCCAACGTGTGGTGGGCGGGGCCAGGGGGTGGGGGGCGGGTGGGGTATGTATGGCGGGCTACGCACACAACATACCTATGAAGTGCTGGAACTGCACAAGGACGGGGAGATTGAGATAGAGCACGAGAGAGGGAGAGAAAGAGATATATAGACAGAGAGCAGCAGCGCGCGTGTGTGTGTGTGTGTGTGTGTGTGTGTGTGTGTGTGTGTGTGTGTGTGTGTGTGTGTGTGTGTGTGTGTGTGTGTGTGTGTGTGTGTGTGTGTGTGTGTGTGTGTGTGTGTGTGTGTGTGAGAGAGTGAGTCTGAGAGAGTGAGTCTGAGAGAGTGTGTGTCTGGATGATTGAGAGTGCATCATTTCAAGTGTGCATTTGGGAGAGAGAAAGGGATAATGGGAAGCAACTACTGACGATAGATATCTATAAATAGATGTATCAATCTATCTATAGAGAGAGGGAGAGAGATGCTTGTCAGATGAAACCCATAAAAAACAGGTCACAACTGTAAATCAACACGTAGTGATATCGCTCATGTTCGCCTCGTTTCCTCCTCTTCTGGTGAAGGTAGAGCGCACGTCCTCTCCAGGGTTCCCCTGTTGCCCCAACCCAGGAATGCATCTGGCTGACTCAGCTCTCGGTCAACACTACTCCACACCCTTTGGAGATACTTGCACCATTATGAGAATAAGGTGTGAGTCTCCCACTTCAAACAACGACCACTAATACGGTCCAATTGCTGCAAAATTAAAGGAGCGCAAGCATACAAGGGCATTGTCCGCGGCCTGGTGTGGAACCGGCCTCAGGAGGGCATGTGCTGGGTCCACGTGGGAACATAATACGCACGTGGCCTGCATGGGCACCTGTGCAAATTTTCATTGATGCACCTCGATGGCTGTATGCATGATTTGCATAATGGATGTATGCAAACAAACCGTGCATAAACAAGGCTGTGATTTGTATGCTATGAGTGAATGCGCTTGTGAATTGAATGTCTTATTCTGCTATTGCTGAATCGTTGTAGTGTTCCAATTAGCGACATTGGAATATACACACACACAGGAAAATACATACACACACACACACACACACACACACACACACACACACACACACACACACAACACACACACACACACACACACACACACACACACACACACACACAGGAAAACACACACACACAGGAAAACACACAAACACACACAGGAAAACACACACGCACAAGCACATGCACAAACATACACACAAACCTGCAAGAAACACACACACACACACACACACAACACACACACAACACACACACACACACACCACACACACACACACACACACACACACGACAAATCCGCCCAATGCAAACAAAATAAAAGTAGATTGAGAGTGAGAGCGAAAGAGAGCGGGGAGAAAGGAAAAGTGGCACAGGGAGAGTGAGCTCTTCCCCTGGGAGGACTTCCTGTGTCTGTGCGCCTGTCCAGCGTCACACCATTGATCCCAGCCTAGACAAGCCTAATGTGTCCCATGATGTCATCAAACCTGTCAAGTGGCACTGCCAGTGTCTTGTCAGATGCTGTCCCCCCTTTGAACAAACTCACTGTCCTGCTACATCAGCCAAAGACAGCTGGCTGTGGGGACGTGTGTGTGTGTGTGTGTGTGTGTGTGTGTGTGTGTGTGTGTGTGTTGTGTGTGGTGTGTGTGTGTGTGTGTGTGTGTGTGCGTGTGCGTGCATGTGCGCGTCAAGTGGGGTTGGGTGAAGTGACGCAAGGAGTGGGCTGGCGTTGGAGTGAATTTCCGGCCGGTCCTCTGAGAATCACCTTAATATGATTGGGGCCTGACGTTGCAGAGTGGTTGGGCGTCACAGCTAATCCCCAATCTACCGTCTCCTCCACTCTCCTCCTTAAATGTCCGCCGCTGCCGCCGCGCATGACATTAGACGGGCCAGGCAGCACCCAGGAGGGGAACGCCGCGCGGAGATTCATCAGTCATGTCGTAAGAGGAACAAATATGAACGCAAAACGGAGCCAAGCGTTGGCCCCTGGGGGTCACTGAGTGCTAACTCGTTATTTGCTCATATTTGGTGTGGGGTTGTCCGACTGAGAAAATGTTCAGACGGCTCCCTTACACGGGACATCTTGTGTAACCTGTTCTTTGGCCGTTCCCCGGGAGCCCCGTCCATTCCATTCCAGTCTCCCATCAGCCAGAGGCCTCGCTGTGTTCGCTGTAGTAGCATCCCAAAGGTTTGGCTGTTCGCTACACGCTGCGATAAAAAACAAAACAAAACCTGACACAGAGAAACAAACATGGGGAGCTCTTCAAAATGTCTCCATCTATTCTCCGCCCTTGCTCCACCAAGACGGTCTTGCGGGCCGTGTTCCCACATGATGGCTTATTTCCAGCTCATCACGTCGCAGCCGGTAATTAAGAGGACAGCTGTTTTCCTTCGAGAAGGAGAACCCCTATCTCACAGAGAGCTTTCAGCGGCTCCTCTCAGGGACTTTCTTTCTTAGCTTCCTAATGGATGTGGTGACATCGGGTCACCCTTGCTTAAAGGTCAGGCGAATCATTGGGGTGGTCAATCACGAGAATATCCTGCCGGGTGAAGATGGACGGGTGGGAGGCAGAGAGACGGCGACAGAGGGAGGGAGAGGGAGAGGGAGGGACAGAGAGGCAAATGGAATATATCGAACGGAACCCAAAGTGACTCACCTCGTCGAGTTCACATCTCGGAGGTCCAGAATGTTTCTCTTGCATCTCGTCCAGGAACCACAGGAGTTCACTAACATGGCTGGTGCCACAACAGAGAGTGGGGGGGGGAACACACAATTTACTTTAACGTACACTTAGTGGGGCAAAAAGTCCTGAAGAGCCGTTTGTCACGCGTCATGACAGGCTGAAGCATGCCATGGGTCTTGACACATGCAGTGTACAACAACACCTGGTTGGACAGCGCTGGCAGAGGGAATGCTGGGAAAACATCTGACGGAGCCATTAGCTGTCAGCCTCTCCATAAATAGCAGAGAGAGACAAGGAATTCTGGGCTCTTGTGAGCAGGGCCTTTGTAGTTGGCCAGATAGAACACGGATGGATCCCAGAGGTTAGTTTTCCGCCAAAATAAAAAAGTGGTTTTATTTCTATCAAAGAATATATTACACACTGTTCTACTTTTTAATCGGAGACTTTACGTTCTGCTTCCGACCCTGTCAGCGCCCCGGTGACGAACGCTCGATCATATTTCCCTATTTTCCGTTCCTCTGTGTTGAGTGGACGCACTTCAGCAGGGCCACTCAGACCAGGAGCCTTTCAGCCTCAAGCTAGCTTCCCTCAACGCGGCGCCTACCTGTTCCTGTACCGTGCCCCCAAACGCATGATGTCATGACCAGGCTCGGGTTCACCCGCTGTTCATTTGGGAGATGCATCACTCACGAGGCGTGTTTATAGCGTTTCGATGTGTTAGAGCCAGGGGGACGTGACATTCATTCATCAGCTCACATGGAGCTCTGCATATAGACACGGTATCGTAGGAATACACACACCTATCACAGCAGAAGATCTTTCTGTTATTTCTTGCGCTCTGTCACCCTAATAGCCCACGAAGGATGACAGAGATGGATGGATGAGGTTGGCAGGCCTGTGATTTCCCTCTTTGTTGAAAGAAACCTTAAGAGACCCCCCCCCCCCCGACACACACACCCCCGCCCCCAACCTTTAGATGGGTATGTCTTACACACAGACACTTTACTGACCAAAACACACACACACGCACATGCACACGCACAGACACACACACACACACACACACACACACACACACACACACACACACACACACACACACACACACACACACACACACACACACACACACACACACACACACACACATACACACACAGAGACATACACGGAGACATACAGAGACATAGACAGAGACAGAGATATGTTAACTACCAACTCTGGCCAGGAAGTTCAGAGAAGCCGATGAAGAGTCGATGAGGGAACGCTGCCGCAGGCTTTGGACAGCCACATTTATGAGACATGCAAGGCTCATGGGTTGGCCGTGTCCGTGTACCTGTGTGTGTGCCTGCGTGGGTGTGGGGTTTTTCCTAAAATAGTAAGACAGAAAGTAGGAGTGGAAAGACTCAGAGTGTGCACAAGACTTTTTCTTCTCAATGTGTAATGGGCCTTGGAACACATGTGCACATATTTAGGGATCCTGAGAACGATCGTCTTTCCTGACGGGGATCTTTCATGACTTCTCCTGGCGGCGGGGCAGCCCGCTCCAGAGGAACCTGCAAATGATTCCCTTGAGGTTCTCTCCTCTTCCTCTTCCTCTTCCGCTTCGCCCTCCTCGCCCCGGGCCTCTCAGTGCATTACTCTGAGTTGCTTTATTGTGCTGTTTGTTTTTCTGCCTGGGTTGCTGTTGTCCCCCTCTTCCTGCCTGATGACAATGATGAACACTCTGTGGACACAGCAAACAGACAGAGAGCCCCCGATAAGGCAAGGCTCCGGCCACGAAGCAAACCCATTGACAGACAGAGAGACAGGGAGGGAATCAGAAGAATTTAAAACACAAAGGTGTTGAAAACGTGTGGGACAAACCGCCAGGAGTAATGAGGATAATCACTGACGAAAATGTGTTATCTTTTACTCGGCCAGAGTTTACTCCAGTGAGCTGTTGTTGAATCCGCCAGGAAGGTGTTGCGTAACAGCACGTGCCGTCCAAACATCGGTTGAGGGTTTTGCTGTAGTCAAAACAACTTGGAGGGATTCTAGAACAAACCAAGCATGTAATTTGCTCCGCTAGCGTTCTGTCCCCACATTTCCTACCCCTTCTCCATGGCAGATACTGTGGTTAGGGACAGGAGAGATACAAACTATAGGGTCTGGGGGCTGTGCAGTGGCGATGGTTGAAGACGGATTAGGCACCCAGGAGAGGAACGACGGTAATCTACATCAAGGAGGCGCGACGCCAAAACAACAGGACAACAAATTAGAGTAGTTAGTGGGGAAGTGGAGAGGAAGGAGAGTGGGAGGACAGTGCTCTCCATCACTGCTCGGTGAGTGGAAAGCAGCCAACGGACGGGACACTGGTGGCTTTCCCTCCGCGCAAGGAACTCCCTGTAAAATCATCGTATTATCGCTCTATTGACGTTCGCCAGCGATGACTGCAACCCGCTTTGTGTGATAGCTGTGAGAGGCAGGGGTGCGGGGTGAATGTGTGTGTGTGTGTGTGTGTGTGTGTGTGTGTGTGTGTGTGTGCGTGTGCGTGTGCGTGTATATCATTCCGTACACAAACGTCCATTTTGGCCAGGAGTTTCCATGCAGATTGAGGTTGTTTAGAGTAGTAGTGAGTGTGAGGAGTGAGTATGCAGATGGAGATGCAGATGTTGCGAGACTGTTGTGAATAGGACTCTGTGAGCGCTGCACGGCGACTTTCGGCAAAACTGGCACCATTGAACCGTTTTGCCCATGTTGCTCTCGCTTCCTTCCAATTGCTCAATGTCAGCCAATACCCCCGACTGCCGTTGGAATCACAACCCACTCTGTGTATGTTCCTACATGCGTGTGCATGAGAGAGAGAGAGAGAGAGAGAGAGAGAGAGAGAGAGAGAGAGAGAGAGAGAGAGAGAGAGAGAGAGAGAGAGAGAGAGAGAGAGAGAGAGAGAGAGAGAGAGAGAGGAGAGAGAGAGAGAAGAGAGAGAGAGAGAGAGAGAGAGAGAGAGAGAGAGAGAGAGAGAAGTGAGAGTGATGTAATGGAGTGGAACATGATGGGGGGATTTGTTTGGATGGATCTCTCCGAATCCCATTACAATCCCCTCTGTACCTCTGAGGATATAGTCCGAGACAATATACGACAGGCACGAGACAGATGAAGAGAAGAAGAAGCTGTGGGGGGAAAACTCATATTCAGGGATGAATCTCCCCCCAGCGCCCTCCTATTAAAAGGGGCTGTCAGAATCCAACAGAAGAATCCTGAGCAGGGCCGTCCACCAGCCCACAGATACACTACAACAACAACAACTGAGCCAACAAACCGACTTTACACAACCCAATGTGGCGTTGTGGTGGTGGTGGTGCCTGGTGGTGGTGGTGGTGGGGCGGCCGTCAGTGGAATACTTTTCCAGCCGACCTCCGGATGGAGGAGGGCTACAGAGGCCCGTCTATAAGCCAGCATTCTGTCCATGATGGATGGTCACTGGAATCTGAAGTGTGCTGGCCCGATGCACGCTCTTCATTTACAGCCTGCTGCCAGTATGCGGCGGCACTGCAGGGTGCAGTGTTTTCTTTGATAATAAACAGTTGTTCAAAATAAACATGGTTTTCCATTCTGAGGTCATCGACAACGCGGTGTCATGTCAAGCAGGCGGAACCAGCCACAGGATCTGTGTTTGCTGTGTGTGTGTGTGTGTGTGTGTGTGTGTGTGTGTGTGTGTGTGTGTGTGTGTGTGTGTGTGTGTGTCTGTGTGCGTGTGTCTGTGTGTGTGAGTCCTTTGATATGTGTGTGCACGTGTGCGGCATGCATGAATGCCCCATGCGGCGGGCAGTGTGGAAGTGCATGCCTGTGAAATGCATGCCCATTGCCATGTCTCTCGCGACGTCCTATCATTGTCCGGTAGGGGGGGGGGGGGGGGGCGTGTTTGTGGTCTGCGTGCATCGGAGCGCTGACGTCACTGTGTTAATGATGATGATGATGATAGTGTTTATTTATCTGTGGAGGTGGAAAATAGGTGGACAGGGTTGAATGAACACAGTGTCACCAGGCCTGTAGAAAAAGCCAAGAGGGAGTCAGGGAGCAAGGGCAAGTGGGGGAGAGGGGGGAGACGGGGAGGGGGTGGAGAGGTGGGAGAGCGGGAGTGGGGAAGAGAGGAAACCAGGGGGGCGAGAGCAAGAGAGAGAGGTAGAGGTAGAGGGTGATCAGTAAATAGTGGTCTGTTTGTAGAGTGGAGAAAAGAGAGAGCCTCTTGTGGTATGTTTACATGTCACTGCGGTTCCTGGGTCTAATTGATCGTATCTGCGGATGCATGTGCGCGCATGTGCTCCTACCAGCATTTTGCCTTCATGATTGTCAGCCCATGACGGCAAGTGTCAAGAGCGAGTGTCTGTGTGTGAAACACTGTGTGTATGTGAATGTGAGCAGCTGTGTGTGTGTGTGTGTGTGTGTGTGTGTGTGTGTGTGTGTGTGTGTGTGTGTGTGTGTGTGTGTGTGTGTGTGTGTGTGTGTGTGTGTGTGTGTGTGTGTGTGTGTGTGTGTGTGTGTGTACACTTTACACATTCGGGTACACTTAAGTGGTTGTTGGTCTGGTCAACCGTCCTCTGAGCGTTGCACCACACGCCAGACCGCTGGGGGGTTCCAGGCAGCTCTGTTATATGTCGCTGTGTTGTATGTCAGGACTCCTTTTACCTCCAGTTCATAACTCACTGGTGATCTCTTTTGGCCAATGAGCAGCGGGGGCGTGCGTTAAATACCCTCCTCACTGGCTCCTCACTCCTGAGATTTATCGCAGCGTTACCCCATAAACCATACACACTCGGCAGGTGTAAAACATGAAACCTGGCCCCGTTCCTGTCTTGGATAGAAACATGCAAATAGGGGAGCGTGTGTTAAGACTATTGTCCCGAGCTCACCTTATGGAAATGGAGCAGATGGGGAATGATGGTGATTTACTTTTGAGGGGAAATAAAGACACCATTTGTGTCTACCCCCGCATGTAAACATGTGTTTTTACTATACTAATTTACTACTATTTAATATATTATGAACAAATGGGGTGATTTTCTCATGTTGAATTGAGGCTAAGTAGAATAAGGGGAACAATTCCTGTGGGTAATAGGTTCTAAGTTCTGGGAGCAGATCTAAGCGTCTGGTAAGTGGTCCTGAAAGCAGACTGAAGATCCGTTTAAAGCGGCTTGTTTCTCATTTTTCCACCCGTTGAGAGAAGGTACAGTAGGATCCTGGGTATGACGGTTTTGAAGGAGGCAGAAGAGGGCCATTGGAACGACTCTAGAGGCCAGGTTTGAAGAAAGAGGAAAAAAACAACTGTGAATAGACTTGTTAGTGTTTTCTTGTTTTGCTTCTTTCTCCGGCATAAATGCTTTGCCAACGCGAAAATAAGTGACAGGACTGCTGGGAGGCCGGGGTGGTAGGAAAGGTTCAGATGGTAAGGAGGATGAAGAAACACACCCCCGCACAGAGAAAAGACAGTGTTTAGGGAGATTATGGCCATCTCCTATTACAGCAAATGAAACATTAAGGATGTCACTCAAAGCTGTTTGCCTGGAAGGTATCAGGTTGGTGCTATTTGTAAAATGGGCTCTTCTCTGGGCTTGGTTGAATTTTTTTATGTGCCTGTGTATTTATGTGCTTGGGCACACATGATTGCTTGGCACTGATGCATGAGTGAGTAACTGCAGGGGCTAATCTGATATTGAATCCCATTTTGTTTGACTTTATCTACGCATACATATTGAACTCTAATTATAGCAGTAGAGTAAACTTATTACAGTCCAGTGCCTCGGGTTGGTTCACTCCATGTCGAAAGGTTCTGGGTTTGATCCCAGGGGTCCTCAGAAAGGTGCTTAACACCTACCTGCTCATGGATTACCCATAGTCACATTGGATAAAAGTGAATCCTATAGTGACTTTTTATCCTGAGTTAAGCTCCAAACACATTGACACGGGATCTGGGTAACTGAAACCCAACCTTGTGGTCTATATAAGTTGTCACTGGTTAACACAACAACGTTTGAATCGCATTTCCAACGAAGCTGTTGACGCCGATGCTAGCTGCCGTGATTCATCATGCGCTGTGTTTACGGCTCTATATTCCCATTGCTTCCTGCAGAGCGTGACCCCACTTTTTTCCCAGGCCAGGACATGGGGCCATGGAAAAGACTGTCGCCACAATGTGGTGACTGTTCTCAAGCCATGAGCTGTGATCCTGTATTGAGCGAGGGCTCTGCTTCTCTTCCCCGGGGAGCGAGGTGCCACATGGAGTCAACATTTGAGACCCTGGAACGGGGGGAGACGCCATAACTCTAAGGAGCATGCTTAGCATAAATCGTGACTGGCAGCACTCGGCGGTTGCCATTCCTGTTTCCATCTGCGGCTGATCAGCGCAGGCGAGTTCTCCGCCCTCCATGGTGACGAGGGCTTTGACAGGCTCCTAATAAAGCTGTATCGAAGGGCCTTACGCTGTAAAAATACCACCGATTGATGGTGAATTAACTGTTCCCGCCCTCCCCTCCTCCCTTCACCTCCAGACGACAACCATCTGATCCGTTTGAAGGAATCAGAACAACCTGTTCAAACCAACCCTGCATTAAGTCCTAATGACACAACTCACCGGGCCGGTAAAATTGGACTGTATTAGGCATGGGCACAGTGGGTGTCTGCACCATTGGAACCATGTAGGGCCATCCTCCTGGCTAACAGGCCATGGTTTACACGGTGTAAACCATTACAGAACATAAACAACTCGCACACGACCGCCGTGGCTCAAAGGTCAGACCGGTGGCGTCGCTTTTAGACAAATAAATTAGCCCGGAATCATGTGGCCATTCCTTTGCATAACACACTTAGCCATCGCAGCCAAAGGATGTGGGGGGAGGCCTTCGCTCCATTAGCTTTTCATGAGGCCATATCGAAGGAGATAAGCTTGAATAATGAAACGACACGCTTTGGTAATGAAAGCTAGGAAGAGACCCATTTAGACGGTGCCCTTAGTGTTTGCGAGCCCTCGTCTTTTGGCACAAGTGGTTTGCCGGAGCGGGGATCAGGCCGATTAGCCGACTGTATTGTGTTTCTATGGAAAAAGAGCGGTGGATGCACACAGGGAAGGGGGCATAATGGGAGGTCTAAGGCTGAGCTATCTGGTAAACAAACCTATCCATTCTCCTTTAGCAAAACAGAGATCATTTCTTCCCAGACGCGTTGGCTTTCATCTGCTTTCTGTTTTTCCTTCTTTAGTGTTCGTCAGTGTTTTATGGTAATGTGGGTCGGCAACTAAAATAACTGGCTCCACATTGCGTGGACATCGTTTATGAGGAATCCTTTACCAAGAAAGAGTCAAAGAAACCTGAGACACTGTAAGTCTGAGGCTGTGGTGGCGGCCCTGAAACGAGCCCGAACACAGACATGGGTTTACACTTGCGCTTTACTGATGAGGTCACTATCTCGGCTTTATGTGTTTAATGGGAAAAACTGAGCCACATGTTGAACACACTTAGGTTCAACAGAAGACTCATTCAGGCATTGCTTCAGATCAGGCCATGGGGCTGATTGGAAGCCATGGTTAATGCAGGTAGGGAGCTCTTCTGACGGAGACACCAGGTCTGCAAAAACCTCTTCTCTGGGCTGCTGGCATCGTTTCTGCTGCCAAGGGCAATGAATGTTCAGACTCATGATCTATGAACCTTTATTACTTATCGGTCTCATATCAGGACCGGTGAGGTTAAATAAGGATGACCCAGACAACAGTGAGCCCTTCTGTTCTTTAATGTTTAATTCCAGGATTTTCTAGCTTTGTTTGGGATTCCCGGGGGCTGTTTCATGAGACCAAAGGAAGTAAACAACATAGAAATGCACAAAGTGTCTGCACAACATCAATGGGGACATTTGTAGTTTGGAGAATATTTGATGTTATTACTTGAACAACAACATCAGGGACATTCCTCACATTTTGCCAATTTGTATCGTGGTGAATCTAGTACTCTAGTAAATAATTTGGCAGTGGTTAATTACGATATATAAAGACAAGCCATAGTGGACACGAGATTAATTACCATTACCTCAAAACCAATATTTTTCTCGAAACCAATAAGCAAACTAGAACGATTGCCATCTAAAAATATGTAAAATTCAATAGCATAGATTTCTTAAATCCTATTTATTTTTAAAGGCGACATTTCCTGGAACAGCTCCGACCAGGGACTGGCATCAAGCCTGGGAAATGGGGACTTCTGGTCGCCCTAGAACAGCAACCATAACCTTAGGTGATGTATTTTGGTTATGGCATTGTGTTTGTTATATCGTTTGAGGATGTTTATTGGTCTATTTAATCCAGAGATTTAAATGAAGGAACAATTTTAGATGAGAGGGAAGCAGAAGTGCATAACAATTTTCCCTCATTATATTCGTCTAAGAATCTAAGACAGTTGGCTGGGTCTCCGCAGCACGGTAGAGACAGGTATGCCGCCGCTTAGCTTAGCCCCGGGGGCCTAGCGTGAGCTTGCTGTTAGCCATACTCGGTTTCTTGCTCGGGGCCCTTCACCCAGGTTCCCGACACCACAATGAAAATGAACCCTCAATTAGTCCTTTTTATTTTTTTTTGCCATGTTTTGCTATAGGCCTACCCTTTTTTTTAACAGAGCAAAGAACATCTGCCTAGCAACATATGTGGTTACGACAATGCCCTGAAACTTTTCCATCGAAAGCAATTTCACGCAGCATCAGGAGACCTTCGTGCAAAGCCACTCAAATATGCAATCCACATTGCTGTGACAGTGAGGGGAGAGATTTATTCAAAGTTGGGTTTTTTCTCCGGTGGATTTTCAGATATTTTGTTTGTCATAGAAAGACGCTTTTGAGGACGGGAACACCTGGGTACAATAAAAGCAGATACGCAGACGTGCATATCTTTAAGCTGGCGTCATCTACCAGCATGGAACAGACCTGAAATCATTATTAAAAAAGAAAAGGACTTCCAAAAGCACACCATCTCACTTCAGGCTGGTTAGACAGGGTATGCACTGTCATATGATATTTAATATGATACCTACTTACTAATTGGCAGAGTCAGCCTCGACAAGCTCCTGGCAACAGGTGTGGGATAAAACCAGCCCAAAATCGAGGTAAGATCTCTAAATGCCTGGACTGGAAGCGAGATCATTCGTTTATCACACTCCATTAATGTCACTGGGAAATGACCAATGCACAAACAGGGATTGGGTTAAGAATCGGAGCGGTGTAGCAAGCAGAACTGATCAGGCAAAGGGGGGTACGGAGCGATGGCGCCGTGCCAAAACCCGCCAACATCAGGGGGAGCGATCGCCGGTGATGTCAGAGCCGTGTTATGCAGGTTGTCATGAGCACAGCATGCCTGCCTTGATGTAATGTAACTCTGGTACTGCCCCCGTTGAACCCTGAAGCAGAAGGTTGAACATTTAACGACAGAGAGAGCTGGAGAGAGAGAGAGAGAGTTATCAAGGGAGGAGAGAGAGAGTCCGTATAATTTAGCGAAAAAAGTTAAATGGAGAATAATAGGAAAAACTGAAGTAAACAAAACCAGACACATTGGAAGAATATGTTGGACTTCAGCAAGCAGTCCATCAATATCTAATCTATCACCATACTTAATTTTTTCTCTCTGGGCTTTCCATTCTTTGCGGGCCCCTCTATATATCTGGTTGGACAGCAGCGCTGTCAAAGCCAAATGGATGTTTCTTTGAGGAGTGACTACACATCAACGTCCAATGTACTACCCCGTGGGAAAAACTGATTCATCATGAACCAAAAGTAAATAAATAAATCAAATAATAAGCGTCCCACAGCTAGGCACCCCCGACCCAGATGGAGCCTCTCAGGACGGGGGGGGGGGGGGGGGGGGGGGGAGAGAGATCAGCCATGTGAATGCGGAGAGAGGGGCACAACAAAGGGAATCTAAATAACGTGAATCTTTCCAGGTTTGTGGGTGTCATGTAACAGGACCCACCTTTGGCCTACTCGAACCCCCACTGCACAGTAATACACAAGCAGACCAAGCGCACACAGCACTCTCCAGCAAGGTCCCCCCCCCCCCCCCCTCATACCCTCCACCCCTGACCTGCTATTATATTTCAACCCTCACCCGGATCTCATCTCCGTGCTCACCCCCTCCTGGATCCTTGTGAACCATTTTCAGGTGGTTTCCACTTCGCTGTCTGGGGCAGACATATGTCTGCTAAAAACACACACAAACACATGTACACACACACACACACACACACACACACACACACACACACACACACACACACACACACACACACACACACACACACACACACACACACACACACACACACACACACACACACACACACACACACATATATACATACACACACACACATATATACACACACACACACACACACACTACGTGATGAATGAATGTGAGCCCATAGAAATTCGAGCAATGCAAAACACACACACATGTTGGCTATATGTGGAGCCCGGACACAGTTCCCCAGAGGGATCAGATAAGAGCCGTATGTTCACCATATTACGGAGAGTGCTGACATAAGGTAAACAGGATAATTGCTGGTTGTGTGGGTGGCGTGCACTTATGCAACGCATCAATTCAAGGGATGTCTGTTAAAAGTAGGGACTGTTAACTGGGTTTTTCTTGTGTGCTCATGCTTGTGTTTGTGATAGGGGTCTATGTTTGGTTAGGATTGGACAAGAGAGCACCGACCGTATATTGCAGACCACAATGGGAGATGTTCTAAGTTGAAACTTTGAAAAGTTCACACAATTCAGGGCGTTCTCAGTGACACATTCTCTTCAACGCTTTGACTGCACATCAAAAATATTCGCACTCAGGCAATCGAAGGCACTTTGAATGAAAGAGACCACCCAATTCATGATTACATATTTGATTTTATTTGACGTTGGATGTCTGCCCACCTGGCACCTCCTGCACTATAGCCTGCCAAGAAGGGCACTTCTCTGGGGTAGGAGCCCCCCTCTCAAGTGGCCATTTCCCAGGTCTCTTTCTTTTCCCTAGCTGGGGGGCGTTGTTTATTTTCAACAGAACATTTCTGCCACTTTCAGTTTTTATTCATACGTGCCTCACTTGAGACTGTGACTGGGATATTGGGTTGCAGAAACAAACGTGACCCCACGGTATCTCCAGTGTTGCACTGCGGCAGCAGTGGCCGACCTAACGATAACAAAACCACCAGTGGTCAAACAACTCGGCCTGAATGTAAACCATGTCCGGCCCTCGTGCATTCGGCGGCTGACTCGCAGCCCGAGCAAAGAAGCGTGTTCAAATTGATTGTCCCCCTCTTTGCGATAGAAAAAAAATCAAGCATGAGAAAGCTTTTTGGAACCGAGATACCCGGCAGGCAGTGAGGGTGGTGAGGATAAAAGCTCTAGATACGTCGTGTGACCCTCTGGATGGAAACACGGCACCAGATGGAGCGGATGAGAAGATGTCCGATTTTTCTTGGCAGTGGCTGCAGCTGTGGGGGACGGCTCGCAGTCTCCCCCCCCCCGCCACGCCAAATGACCCCCCAGGCATTCAACCTACCTCATCTTTATGTAACACTGCTCCCCCCCCCCAATTTCTACCCCGACCTTACCACCATGACCTCCCATCAATCAATCTCCAATCTCCAACGTTGACTGCGCTCTAGCTTTTTACCCCTGTGCATCTCCTCCTCCTCCTCCTCCTCCTCCTCCTCCTCCTCCTCCTCCTCCTCCTCCTCCTCCTCCTCCTCCTCCTCCTCCTCCTCCTCCTCCTCCTCATCCCTCTCCTCCTCCTCCTCCTCCTCCTCCTCCACCTGCTACCTTTCCTCTCATTCCTTCTTCCTCCTTCCTCTAGAAGCGCATCCTCCCATGTCAGTGTCAAGTGACATGGGAGGCTCCGCATGGCTTCTGCCACCATAGGACATCCGGGATTAGGATTGTCCCTGTTGAACAGCGCCCTGTGAACGCGGCTCCTTTAATAGCACGCCAAGGGAACACACAGAGTTCCCAAACAGGCGGTCTAGGGGCTCCGTAATGGAGGGAAATAGCGAAGCAGTGACGTAGCGCAATGTAACTAAGCCATCGCTGAGGGGAAGGAAGAAAGGCCCAATTAGCAGAGCCCGGCGCTGGCTGACTGGATGCAGCTGTGCAGTGCGGACGGCTGATCAGAAGCACAGTGAATGATAACCATCACCTGGGCGGTGATGCTGCCAATATGAGAGTGGGATAAGCACATATGCAAACACACACACAGACGGGGCTACATCTGTAGATGCACGTTCTCATAAATTTACACACACACACACACACACACACACACACACACACACACACACACACACACACACACACACACACACACACACACACACACACACACACACACACACACACACATCACAAAAGCCCACACAGATGACCACTCCCATAAACACAAACAGGCACATGGGTCGTGGTAATTGCAAGGGGCTTGTATTACGAAGGATAGATGGTATGCAATGAAGAGAGGCAGAGAGTTTGAGAGAGACACAGAGACACAGAGAGGAGAGAGAAAAGGAAAGAGAGAAATGAAGAGAAAACGCGAAAGAGAGAGAGATAGAGCGAGTGAGGTATGGCAACCGACAATAATAATAAATAATAAAACACACTTTCATTGTCGCCTTCTTAACTCACAGTTAGTGTCATCCCACTTGATTACTTCATTTATCAACAGAAAGGCAGATGAAAGATTTGAAACAAGCTTTCAGAAGAGGGAAAGATAGGACAAGGGTGGTTGGACAAGAGGGAGGGGGGGAAGGACATGTTAGTAGAAGAAAAATGATCTGTTATGAGATGTAGAAAAGGGCAAATCGTATTTACAAGACAATGTAAATATCGGTTCTTAGAGATGGATGATGTGAAGCCAAGGCAGTCAGTCAACAAGCTTGATTGTATCCGATACAGAATGGCAGTGTGACTAATAGTGTGTGGAGATCAGGTTGTGGGCTAATGGCTTCTCGTACAGGCCCTCCCCTGCGGCCACACAGGTTTCAGTCTATAGATTACTCAGAAAGAGCCGGAAATTACGAATAGGTGCCAGTGAGTGTTACGTCACCAGGGCCTTTAATAAAATGCAGTACAGAATATTCCTTAAATTTGATGAGGTGTACTAGAAGAAGCACACACACACACACACAGACACACACACACACACACACACACACACACACACACACACACACACACACACACACACACACACACACACACACACACACACACACACACACACACACACACACACACACACACACACACACACAGCAAATGGAAATGCTTGGTGGAAAGCCAAGTGTCTGTGTACAAACCTGTGTGTCTTCATTACAGCCTAACAACAGAGACAGTCTGGGAGATCTACGCAGCGTAGATCTCCCAGACTGCCCCCGACCTTGACAAGGAATGACAATGCATTGATTTACCAACCAATGTTCACAATTTCTGCCCATTTTTTCCCAATACCAACCTGGCCTTCTCAGAATGAACTCTTATATTATTTGCTTGTTTACTGACTGGATTTGTGCGGTTTACCCCTTGTTGTCGGAAGATCTTGGGCTGGAATGGCGGATGGGTTAGGGGCTTATTTGTGTGTTTTGTGTGTTTACGTGCGTGCGCGCATGCTTACATGTGCATGCATGCGTGGATGCAAGCGTGTATGTGTGTATGCGTGGGTGTGAGCGTGCGTTTGTGTGGGTGTGGGTGTGGGGGGGGCGGGGCGGGGGGGTAATGAAATGATCGTGTTAAAGGTGCCCTGCATAGCTCCGTGGGGCTGTTACCGAGATAAAGAGCTGTATAAATAAACCTCCCGGGAGTGTTTAAGGGAGCAGAGTATGTGCAGTGCAGCAAGCACAGGGTGTCAGGTCCCAGTGGGGCCGAGGCAGGGGGGAGAGTAACACACACACACACACACACACACACACACACACACACACACACACACACACACACACACACACACACACACACACACACACACACACACACACACACACACACACACACACACACACACACACACATAGATCAGCTGGATGGACGGCTTGGCTTCCTGCTCAACATTAACAGGGGCTTCTGACCACATAGCAGGCTACGGGGGAGAGCAGTAATGTTCAATACAGATTCGGGGGTAAGGGGGAGGCGGTGGGGTGTGGGGGAAGGGAGGTTGAGAGGAGGTGAAAAGTGTCATGGTGAAGGGAGCTTGAATTATAGCAGCGTGATTTTAGTTGATTCAATGGTTGCCTGGTTTGAGGGGCGCACTCCAGGGGAGTCTGACCGCAGCCCAGGGGATGGGAGAGAGATCACTAGTTGCAGGCCCTGAGAGGACGCTGTTTGGGGAGAAAGGATACAGTAAATCTGAGGTCGAGTGGGGTGCACACAGGCCAACTTAGGAGCCTCCATGGAGTGAATAAGTGACAAAGATGGAGAGAGGGGGGGTGCAGAAGAAACAGTCGGGCCGAACCGCGAGAGGCCAAAGAACACACCTGAATAATTCATTGCACATGTTACACTCGCGGCAGCCGTCATTTTGGTTCCACAAATCTTTGAGGACGGATGGCCATCCCAGAACATGAATTCATGTTCAACATGTTTTCCATAACACAATTATTATCATAATTATATGATGTACTATTTTTTGCTCTTTTTTTTATTGTGAGACTATTCTAACTCTACATCTGTGTGAGATCTTTCCATACGGTACATGTGGACGTTGTTCCAGTTTATTAAGTCTTGATATGTATTAACCGTATGCCGTATATGCTGGCTCAACGTTTAAGGAATGGTTTTAATTTTAAGTTATTATTCATGCTTCTCGTAAATATTTTTTTGGGGTGGGTGAGACAATAATAGGCATGGTTTGGTTTAGGGACAAACATTCCAGTTTTACCTGGTTACCTGGTTTTAAACCAAGCTGGCTGAGCTAGAACAGATTAGCTTTCAAAAACCACTCCATACAACCCCAACCACGAAATGCTTTGAACGATGACCAAATAGTTTCTCAGTTACATGCCATTGAAAACATATTTATGGTCTCAAATTTCACTTTCTCACACAATTCTCAGGTCCTTCCAGCAGCTTTCACACTAATCAAGGCAACAGTAAAATCTAAGCTTATTGCAGACCAAAATAATTACAATTTTCTTGTCAACCAGCTGTTACGGGACACATGCTGCGAGACAGTTGCAGGCCCGCACCGACAGTTCCCACGTTGATGTAGGAGAGGGCGACTGTACTGATGCCACCCAGTGGGCACGCAAGGAACCGCTGCTTTCACGGGACACGGGACGGTCATGCATTTTGTGTGAAATTTAGAACAATGCTACTTGCTACTTGTAGTTCTAAATAAAAAGATACAAATAAAAAATAATACTGTGTTGAAAATCAGGATACAATAGTATAACTAAAGTCAAAACGTTCATCCAAAATAGCTTCTGTTGTGATAATAATTCTATGCCAGTTTTCATTTCATACAGAATTATTCCACCCCACAATGGTCCAAAAAGGGATTTTCCAAAGTACTTTTGATAACCTCTTTATTATATTCATGTTGTACATTTACACACAAACATCATGTTGATGTTATTTTAATAACTAGATTTAAAAAAATATTACATATAGCATGAAACAAACGGGAAGTGTAAATGGGAAACCACCCAGCTATTACAAATAGTGATGTGTAATCAAATGATCTGATCTCCACTCAGTCACATGAGAGATGTCAAAGAACTTCTTGTCAAACATAGCCTTCAGATATCCATTCTCCAGAGAAAGCATGTGGGGACAGACAATTTCTCCCAGCAGACGAGGGGTCAGTAAATTAGAAAAGCATCACTACCTTAAGGCCAAATGGAAACTCCTTGTTGAGATTGAACGGAAAGGCTGAATCAGATTGGGATATCATATGACTTATAATGCACTACTGAATGTGTACGTAGATAACATCAACCACTCCACCCAACAATAAAGCAATTCAACATGTACTTAGTCCAAAGCCTTGTCCACAATGTCATGTGGTTTCCCCATGGACACCATTAGATGTGATACATGTGATCACAGTGATTGCATGAAAAGTTGTGTTTAATAAATATGTTTTAAGACAGAATGTGGGAGACCAGTAAACTGAACACAAACACACCCAAAAGTAACAGTTTCTTAAACCATTGATACAATCCGCATGCATATACATTAACCCTCCCGCCATTTATTATTGTGCGCTTAACAATAGCAATATAGACGCATGTTGGTCCACGTTTATTTAGAGGTTGATGATTGGCTGCCTGGGAGGTCATGGTATTTAAAGGTCGGTGGTGAGCTGTCCCTTACTCTGGATGAGCTTCATAATGGACTGGACCACCTCAGAGGTGGTGCCCTGCCCCCCGATGTCAGCAGTGTGCAACTGCAAGGACAAAACACATTTACACAATTCAGGCACTTTCTTCCGAGTACGTACATTGACAAAAAAAATAATTTGATCAGATAAAAGACAACATCATCTTTGCTCGTAGATCTGGCCCCAAATCCAGACTCACCCTGGTCTCATTCATGCAGGTGAGAATCGCAGTACGGAGCAGACTGGCATACTCGTAGAGCCTTGTATCAACCAAAGAGAAAGAGTACAATTGAAACCCCACTGTCACATATGGGAACACATTTTATTTATTTATTTTTTAACTTTATTTATCCCAAAATGGGCAATTTCGTTCACAGTTTCCCGTCTCACATAATAAATTACTTAATAAATACAATAAATAGCAATAGGAGATAGACAAAAAAAACATATATCAAAGGCAGTCCAACACACACATTTAACTCACAATTCACAATTCATTTCAACCCGTCAGTAACAACCACCCTGCCCCCGGAAACACCCAGCAACACTGGTGTGCTCTCCACCTACTCCTGACTTTTGTCATCATTTAGTAACCTGATGGTTGCAGGGATAAAAGAGTGGGACATGCACTGTGAGAAAAGCACCACCACTGAACATGTATTAGACGCAGGTGGCCTCTTACTTGAGGTGGTCCAGCATCATGCAGCTGGCCAGCAACATGGCAGTGGGGTTGGCGATGTTCCTGCCGGCAATACTCTTCCCCGTGTTCCTTGTGGCCTGAGAGATAGAAGCAGAGTGACGGGCCTCAGAGAAACAAACGACCGGAGACTCTCTGCGGGGCCGAGCAGCCATACTTTGCAGATGTTATATTTTGTGGATGTTTGAAAATAAAAACCGCAAAAGAATGGATCTTTCTTCACTCCAATGGTTCTTTTAAGTGTGCAGGCTGCTTACCGTTTCAAAGACCGCATAGTCCTTGCCGTAGTTGGCCCCAGGCACCAGGCCGGGGCCTCCGACCAGCCCGGCGCACACGTTGCTCACCACGTTGCCATACAGAGTTTGGCATCACCATCACATCGAACTGCTCCGGGTTGGACACCAGCTGATGAAGGAGTCCACATGGGTGCGACAAAAGTTTGGTTCCATGTTTCCCTTGAAAAAATAACCATTCAAAACCCTTTACAGCTACTTGTCCTAACTGACTGTTACCTGCATGGTCGTGTTGTCCACAATCATTGCGTCAAACTGAAGATCCGGGTATCCAGACGCAACCTCCCTGCAGCACTGCAAGAACAGACCATCACCAAGCTTCCTGTTGGGGGTATACATTTTTTAATACCAAAAAAAGACAGGCAGTTAAGGTGCCTTAATCTAAATGGCATGGGCGGCCCCCCCAGTAGACTCACATTATGTTGGCCTTGTGGACTGCCGTGACCCTGCGGCGGCCTTTCTCCCGGGCCAGTTTGAAGGCATAGTCTGCGATCCTGAGGGAGTTGGTCCTGGTGATGATCTTAAGACTTTCCACCACCCCGGTGACACTCTGCAGAAGGACAGTGCCACGGCACAAGGGGCAACAGATTCATGCTTGAAAAAAGCAGGCATGGCCCAAGCAGAGAATTCAATTACAGCGTGCATGTTGACCATTAGAAAACCTATAATTGCATCATGTTACATTCGGTTAGTCAATCATTTTGGCTTGGCATCAAACAAAAAAAAATAGCCACATTTTCTAAATATGTATAGACCACAAAGTCAGGACTTGGATAGAAATAGACTAAAACCCACACACAATTTCATTGTTTGCATTAGAAAAAAAAAGGGTGTGTGTTTCAGGGTACTGACCTCGTGCTCCAGGCTGCTGTATTCACCCTCGGTGTTCTCCCTGACGATAAGGATGTCAATATCCTTGTGTCGGGTCTGGACCCCTGGGAGGGACTGGCAGTGCATCACGTTGGCATACAGATCCAGACTGGTGCTGTGGATGCACATGAAAAGAAACCGATTCAGAGAAAGGGAGACAAGCTCTGAACAATAATAGTTTGACAAAAAAAGGCTTTTGTCCAATGTACTGACCATTCCACCAAATCACTCACCGAAGCAGATTGTTTCTGGATTTGACCGAGGGTGGCATGGTGTGGTTTGTCTCTATGTTACCTGACAGAATAGGTAAATATAAATGCCATATATTTGACATGGGTTATGCACATTGACTATAATGTAAAATCTTGTGTATTCCTTAACTTCTATTTTCACATTCTCCTACCTTTAAGGGCAACTCCATTACGGCGGATGGCGGTGATGGCATTATTTATGTCATCTTCGCTGGTCATGGCAGAGTTGACGTTCACAACCTCAAAGTCAACAGGCACGCAGCTGAACCTTTTGACGCCAAAAAAAACCCAATCGTGATCTAGTCAACCTGAATTTCCCCCCCAAGCACATTCAACACTATACAAAATTGTTACTTACACAGTAGACAAACGATGACATACCTGAAAACTTCTCTGACATGATTCAGCAGCTCAGGTCCGATACCATCTCCTGGGATGAGGGTGACCGTGTGTCTGCCTCCATATTTTGCCGGGAGTGGCTGAAAAAGTGACAAATCACACATTATGGAATTCAAGACTTTATTGATTTGATTATTAAGAATAACATATAGTGGTTGAAAGAATGAAAATTAAGTAATTTGCCATTGAAGAAGTGCCCCTCAGAAAAGACTACCGTACTTACTATGTTCTCTCCCTGTTTATTGAAGATGGACAGCAGGAAAAGCAAAGCAATAGTTAGTTCATTTGAGAGCCATGATAGACAGAAGGACACACCATTTAAAAGGCCATTCCCAAGGTTAGACTAGATGTACTCCTCTCCCAAAGGGAACCCATTCCCGCAAATAAATAATGAAAAAAGGGGAGTGGGAAGCTGGAATGAAGACCGGCACCGAACCACAACACAACAATTCTACCCTTATATATGATAGAGACATTATCGCCTAGTGATATGCGACCAGGAAGCAAGTCGATTTTTTTCTAGTAGTTTTTTTAATGAGAAACTGGTTACCTCTTGTACTGTGACATGTTTCTTGATGAAAAACAATGTATTTGTAATTTGTAATCTATTATGTGTTATGGCATATATCTCCAAGTATAAGATTCAGTCTGGCTTTTGTCAAACAGCTGTCCATTAGACCATGAAAAAGATTCATGGTCCGGGCCCATTCGGGTTGGACTGGGGATATATGGCATAACACAGAATAGATAACAAATACATTGTTTTGATTGACTCGTTTCCTGGTTGCAGATATCAGTAGCTGATAATAGGGAGCTGCGAATCGGGACCTAACATCAGCTTCGTTGCGGGACTGAATAAGAAAAACACAGGGCTATGTTGTTATTGATATTGTATTGCTGGGATTAGAGGTTATTTGAGACACTCACAGCAGCCGATGACCTCTCCCGACAGCTAGTCAGCGTTGGCCCGAACACCTAAAATACGTTGCCATTATAAAAGGGAAGCAGAGAGGACGGATGTTAAAAACACTTTCTTATTACACACTAGGTATTATTCTGTTATTACGTAAAGCTAAACGACAGTTTAAAAAAGTGAGCTAGCTCACTTAGCTGGTAGTTAACCAAATGACCTTGTATACAGAAAAAACATATAGGATTTTAAACATCTAACTCAGCTTTGGAAGGCGACCAAAAGCGTAACAGATGTCTTTTCTTACTTTAACCGTATTCCCCAGTCGTCCACCCCAAAGGGGTTTGATGAGTTTGGACATGGAAAGCACAGAACTGGAAGCAGCCATCTTGGTTTCTAAACAGGATGTAAAGTTCAGTGTCGCGCCGCAATGCTCGCAATCGCTCGCTTGTCCGTAAAGCAATATTAATATCATTTATTTTTATTTCTGAATTGAAGTGATATGGGTGTGTGCAGCACCACTGTAAAGACACATTGTCACTTTTTTGTTTTATTTTAAGTAACATTTAATTTCATATTCCCTAGATACTTGGGCGCAGACTCAGTGGGCTCCCGAGGTGTCGTGTACCTTATGTTTCAGGCTCGTGAGGCTCAGGCGGTCTATTATTCCGGAAGATACTTGATTACCATTAACACAGTCTATGGGTTTACCTCAAAGATTTACACTTTGCTGCTCAATTATATGTCAGTGTCGTTCGACGAATATACTAGACCAAACCTCGACGTACCAGAAATGGCTCCGTTATTTCAAATATCCAATAGTTAATTTACAATAGCGTTGCCTCGATGAGAAAACCACGGAAGAAATAAACTCCCAGGTGGCAAGTAATTCAGTAAATCATCGTCTTTAACCTTGACACAAGAGGTAGGAATCTCTTCTTTTATACATTGTTGTGATGTTTTGCGCTGGCTACGATTGTGCTTGACAGTTGTTCAGTTTTAATTTGTGAAATTGGTCGTATGTTTAATCCGTGCCGCCTTGGCTAGCCTCGCCTTTGCATAATGTAACCAATCATTGCTTGGCCGTTTATCGCAGTATCTGTTTTTTCTTACGGTATTCTCTTATCTATATTTGCAGGACTGTGTACGAGTTAATCATGAGATTAGCAGGTTCGTAGTCAATAATTATAATAATATTCATTTCAAAGTGTTTGCCGACACTGGTTGATTGGAAATGTGTACCTCTGTGACAGGGCCACTAAGAGGAGTAGCAGTGGTACTATTGGTCGGACTCACCTGGTTTTTGGCCAGCACGATATTCGGAGGAGACAGTGGCTCATCAGTGCGACATTTCTTTACTGGTAAACAAAATCAAATGGACACAACCTATGCTACATGTCATTCATACGTGGTTGTTGTGCTCCAAGCCCTGTGTGATTTTGTTTTTGTTATTTCAGGCGCAAGTGAGGAGCCAACAGCCGGTCAGTCAAATTACAACGACCATGTCCAATCCATGGAAAGTAGTATATTTAGCTGACTAATGTATTGTGTTCTTTAGCAGAGCCTCGTCCCCGTAGGTATAAATGTGGCCTTTCGGCCCCATGTCCGCCAAAGCACCTTGCGTTCCGTGTGGTGTCAGGAGCTGCCAATGTGATCGGACCCAAAATCTGCCTGGAAGACAAGATGTGAGAAGCGATGCATATCCTCCTCCTCCTCGACGCTCTCTCTCTCTCTTTCTCTGTTTGTCTGTCTCTCGCTGTCCCCTTTGATCTTTATTTCTCCCCTTTGATCTTTATTTCTCCCATCCCTTTTTCTTTTTCTCTGTGCTGCCTTAACCAGGCCTCACATCTTTCTGGGGAGCTAAATGCAAGTATTCAAACTCTCGGTTTGTTTATTTGTTTGTGGATACCTCACCTCCATCTTTTTCTTCCTTGACTCTAGTCCTGGCCCTCGTTTTCTTTCCAATGTTGTCCCTCATGTTCCTGTCACTGGCCATTGGTTAACAGATACTGTTGTCTTAACCTTGCCTGGCCCTCTACCTGAAGCTAATGATTATATGTCTTCCCAGGTTGGTGAGCAGTTTGAAGGACAACGCTGGCCGAGGCATTAATGTAGCTTTAGTAAATGGTAAGACTTAATCCATCCAGGTATATGTTTCTATTTCCCCTAGGCTTCTTTGTTCAAAGCTTTGGTCTATCTTGTTTATTTTTCTCGCCTTCATTTCTGATGTGCAGGCGTGACGGGAGAGCTGCTAGAAACCAAGTCTTTTGACATGTGGGCAGGAGGTATTTAAAACTTTTGCCTCCTCCAAAGGATACACACTCATAACAAACATGGGAACACATACTCCCCCGCTAATCATGACTTCTGGCTTTATATGCTCTATCTGTTGTTTTCAGATGTCTCTGACCTGCTTAAATTCATCCGACCGCTCCATGAGGGAACTCTGGTGTTTGTTGCATCCTTTGATGATGCTGCCACTAAGTAAGTCCAAGATGCTCACTCTCCCCTCCTTCCCTCTCTCCAAGAACCTAGGGGGGGACACGGATGACAAAACTGGAATAAAGCAAAAAAATAGTTTCCAGAATTTCCAGAAGGTATCCAGGATCAAATGAACTGTATCAACTGAGATTGTATTAGATTCTGCTCAACCTCAAAAACCTTTTTTGAGAAGTTTGCCGTGCTAAATCAAAGGTAAATCTTGGTTTCTGCTCGAAGGTGCGTCTTTACTGATGTCGCAGTTGTCTTGAGCCGATGACACGACAACACACACTTTTATTGCCTGCATAGATTTATATTATATCCTACCATAAAGTCTAATTAGTTTATTTATTCATTCATTTATTATATTCGGGTGGTTTCAAACGGACGGAGACAATGATATCTGTCATGATTCATCCAGTTTGATGGCTCAGTGATAGCTGATTTATTTCACACTTTGGGCACTAACACTTGCAGAGTGCCACACTCGCTAAAATATTATAGATATATAGATATAGATATAGATATATAGACGAACCGCAACCAGAGCTGACGCCACTGCTGCCTCCTTGGAGGCAGTCAGGCTCACTTTGGTCCGACTTCAGATAGACCATCTCGGGCAGCACAGCTCCGTGCATTTAACCTGGTGGTGGAAACGCAAATCAGCGCAGTACACCTTGGCTGTAGCTAGTTGCTGTGTAATGCCCGGATATTGTCATTGCCCAACTTCACGCCTGCAACATAGATGATAATGGTTAACAAATGAAGACAGAATTCTGGTTGCGGTAGAAAATACATCATCAAAATCAATTTATTTTCTGATATTAATCACATATTTGGTCAGAAGCTATTTTGTAAAATAAGCTTTAAAGAGATATACCACAAGTACCCAAAAGTTTGATTATAAACGCTGAAGAACTTCTGGAATAACTCAATTGATTGGTTACAACTTGGCTCCAAGAGCTTGTATTCACAACAGACGTTTACTGCAAGTGTGCATTTACTTTGGTGAACATCACTTCTATTTTATCGATTCCTCCTTTGCAGAATGAACGATGAAGCCCGACGGCTGTTTGAGGAGCTGGGCAGCACGGCGGCCAAGGAGCTGGCCTTTAGAGACAGCTGGGTGTTCGTTGGCGCCAAGGGTATCGAGAATAAAAGTCCCTTCGAGCAGGTACGTGGTCGATCCCCAGGGTGTTCCGAGCAGGAGTCTTTGTGCTCATCATCGATTGCTGGAAGTAGCATCGTCAGATTCTGAACACGGGGTCTATTTGAAACTGTCTACTGTGTATCATTATTAATTTATCTAACTATTATTTAACAACATGGTACATTCAGTTCAGACAACGTTATCGATTCCAACATACATGGGTCCATTTAAGGAAACGACAAGCAGCAGTAAATACAATATGCATATTAATAATAAATTATTAACGAACCCAAAATCTTTTTTTTTTATTTTTACACGGTAATAATCTTCTTATCTTCTACATAGTAACTTATGGTGACAGTTACTTCAATGAGACGGTATATTAGAGAAAATGTGTATAAAATCCTATGTTTTTACCAGTTCCAGACACCCAATTTTGTTCTTTTCGTGACATCACGAAGGGACGGTAGTGAAGTGTGGGTCAATGAGTGGTTTCCGTCTGGGCAGCAGTCGATAATATCTTTGTCCGATAGGATAACACTTCTCGTTTACTTGTTGAAGTATAACGCCACATGTGTGGCTCATTTCCTCTATCGCTCATTATTACGCTCATACCCAACGACGGTACAAGCTTAAACAAAATTATTATTAGAATTAAGAGATGAGAAAGTATTATGAATTCACAACTGATACTTATCGCAGGCAACATGTGCAAAATATATAATATAACAGACCGGTGAAGCCATTTTAGCAGCACGCAGGGAAATGATGGTGCCGGTTTTATGTCAGTTAGTCGGCTCTTCTGATCTGGCTTTATAGAGAGCAGCAATCAAACTATTTAGACCAAATAAATTGGGCTGATAACGATCCAACCATTCCCAGTTCCCTTAATGATTTGTGATTGGAATCTTCTCACTAACTGTCGATAACACTAGGTGTCAAGATCAGGTATTTGAAGGCCTAAAGCAAATTGCTGTTAAATATCTTTTCTTTTTAGTATTAGTAAGTCAAGGTGGACCGGTTGTAGCACTGATGTACAGATTAGGGGTGGGCGATATGGCCCAAAAAGAATATCACGATATTTCAAGGTATTTTGGCGATAACGATATATTTGACGATATGACAAAAAACTGAAAAAAAGGTTATTTATATCAAGAACATACAATTGCAACAGTTTGTAAACAGCATATCAGTGTTTGCTACAATGCAAGTAATGGTCACTTTGCCTGAGTACTGAGTAAAAGCTAACAAAAAATGATCGCTCCATTCTTTGGTGCGTAACTCTTCAGATTCTGTATAAAATATAAATAGTACAAAATCAAATCAACCACAAAATCTAAAGTGCAGTTTGCAAAAATAAAAATAAAAATACACTTGAAACTTCAGTGCATAAATGTACAAACAACAACAAAACAAAAAATTAATTGCCATCAACAGAGGTATAATGTGCAAGGGTTAGGGTCGTTAGGGTTAGGGTTAGGTATGTCAGGACGAGGTTCGTCCTGACATACAGCGAGCGAGCGAAATGGCGACGAAAACTCGCGCGAGGGTGTCCTGATATGCAGCGTGACGATTTTGTCGCGAGTGTATTTTATTGGTTAAGAATCCAAACCAATCAAATCATCGAGGGATGTAAACACATTCAACAGGAAGCAGCGTGTACTTATCAACCAATAAGAAGTGTTTAGGGGCGGGACACCGCCGCGAAATGTCGTCCAGACAGAGACAACGCGAGCGATAAATTCAAGCGACATCGCTGGACGGCGCGACGTCGCTCGCGGCACGTCAGGACAGGCTCACTGAAATGTACACATTCTAATCACTTTTCCTCGCTCGCTCGCGTCGCTGTCGCATCGCTGTATGTCAGGACGGGGTGTAACGGTTGCGATGTTATTACGTCAACCAAACAGAATATCACGATATGATTTTTTTTTGTAATCAATGTAAAAAAATATACCGGTATTATCGTGAACGATATGATATGGCCCACCCCTAGTACAGATGTACGTATATATTGTCATTGTCTTTTCCTCTCATCAGCGTATGAAGAACAGTAAAGGCAGCAACAAGTACGAAGGCTGGCCAGAGTCTCTAGAGATGGACGGCTGCATACCTCTTCGCGCACCCCTGGAGAGCTAGCTCCCGTCTAGAAGTCCTCTTCCTTTTTCTTTTGTGCAAGTCAAGTACAAAGAACGCCTGGAGCAGCTGACGTACTGCTCATGGGCCCCTGATCTTTCACTGTGAACCGTGCCTGATAGACCTCACCAGCCGATAAAGGCTTTGAATATTTCAACTTTAATTTACTCAGACCAACTCTTATGTTGTATTTTTGCCCGTATCAGACACTTTACCTTGGATATGTTTTGATGGACCACAATTTCAAGCATGCAACGGTGCGAAGACAAGAGGCGTTCAGCTGGTGTGCATATCGAAAAAATTAAATAGAGTAAATCTGATGGTTCATATGTTTCAGGATTCCAATGCAACAGGACAAGAGTCTGCAGGTTTTTTTCGCCATTGTAGGCGAAAACTGTTAAGTTCCTTTGCAGGTCTACAACTTCTGTGTCTTTTTTATCTGTTTGCAAGACTAATCACTTTCATGACATTTGCCGCTATTAATAGTCTTGTCAGTGAAAATAATACTATAGAAATATTACCTAAGACGTTGTTTAATAATCAGATTTATATATGATGATGAACTTCTTTGACTACAACTACATCAGTGCGTTGCTTCCTGTTCTTCTCTATATGTACTTATTGTTATTTTATGGACATTGTTTGACTTTTTTAACCTCTATTGGTACTGTTCGGTTTTGCATTTAATAGTATCCGAAGAAATTGCTGCAAATCTATGCCCAATGTTTACATTATTATTTTTTGCAAGCCAACCCTCGTACTATTATTTATAAATATTATTGTGGCAACTTGCATTTCTCTATTTTGGGTATGTTTTACTCCAATGTATTCATCAGACATCTGGTTAATCCAAATCTTTGATGTATATTGTAGGCACCATTGGTGTAATGGTTTGGTTGGTGTAGTTGCACTCGTGATTTCAGATGCTGATCAATTCAGTGTAATCTAGGGTCTTTGAAATAAATTTTAAATGTCATACTTTTCCATGCTGTTTGTGTTTATAATTCGTTACAGATTCCACAAGAGGGCGACATATATCAGGGTTATTCACTTAATACTGCTTGGAGGCATTTGGATAGTTTTATATATAATATCTATTATCGATAGAGAGATAGATAAATAAATGTATGATGTATTAGATATAGGTGAGTGTTTGTTGCGTAAGGCAAGCAAATCTTATCTTATCTCAAATCTTATGTCATTCGTTTGTTCGAAGTTAAGCATGTTTTTCTGTATTGTTTTATTCTATATATTATTCACATCAAAGACCGCATGAGTACATAATTTATTTGGGGAGCTAAAGTGAAAAGCTGTGTGCTGAGACGCCTCGTAAACAACTCCTACTACCGCCCTCTTGTGGCGAAACGACGCCATGATAAGTGGCGTGTGTCTGGTGGTCTAGCTCTAGCCCGTGGCAAGTGTATTCGACAGAAAGAGCGAAGCGGCGACAGCGAGCACGTCAAAAGCTCTTGAACGCCCCCCCCAAACGCCCCGTGCGTGAGTCATAGGATGTAAATTGTGTACATAATTTATTTGTATTCTAATATGAGTGAACACGTGTACGTTTGAGTCTCCGTACCGACGGACCGGAGGACAATACCTCAAAGCAAAGGCTGGCAGCATCTGAACTGGAGCACGTACATCGACTCGCGCGCACACCAAGGATCCACTCGAGTGGGGATTTTCAAAGCGACTGTACCACCAGAAGGCTATAAAACAGACCAGACCAAACACGGGTTTGATATATATTTGGTAGCAGTGTAAAATAGATAGTGTAAAAAATAATTGTGTACGGAAGACCGTTTGTACGTTGCGTGGCTATAACGCTTCAACGGCGCTTATCTAACGAAATGATGTGTAGGTCTTGGTGAGTTCGCCATCTGGGCTGACCTGCTCGTCTGATAAATAACCGACAAGATGTTACATTTGGGTGAGTTATGTTTATTGTTATTGAAAGCTATGATGTTGACAGCCAGACGCTTGCTATTGTTGTCCAATTCCAATGCAATCCGATGTTATTGATCGCCCATATAGGCTTCTTAAACCATTCATAATGCTTTAAGAACCTATTACCGTTAGCAAATATACCATTGCCCTCAGTAACTAAATGTATACGTGTCTTTCTAGATGACGTAAAGCTAATTATCAGGTAACACTCATTTGGGTCGGGTCTATGTTTATTTAGTGGGTAGGCTATATGAATAGTATAGTGTCTATCGTGTATCCTAATCAGAGGGGCGGGATGATAGGCCTATAAACATCACATTATACCTTTCAGGATGAATATTAAACTGCGAGGCCACCGATTTAGCGTTTATTTGTGTTTGTGTCTCATTCATGAATATGTTCTTGTTCCGACCCTGTTACATTTTCTTCTGTCGCCACTTGACGTTTATAAAGTCAGCTGAGTACCCAGTTAGCCAATGGCTAGCGAGCCTGCATACTTGCAGGGTAAATAATGAAGCATGCACAATTAATTTACCACAATTATTGAATGTATCAGTTGTTGACAGTTCCATCAACGTTGTTCGCTGTAGCACATTGTTAACTTAAACAACATTTTGACCCTTTAATGGCTGACTACAATATTAATACATCAAGTTTATGGTGTTGATTGCTTTGGCTCTTTACGGCCTAAATGAACAGAATATTAACATGGAATTTTCAATCAGATTTGATTCATCTCTATCTTCAGCTATGAAGTCATGAGAGCTCAGAGGTGATCCGCTCAGGGCATGGGCGATTTGAGGTGATAAAACTGGCTCAGCTGTTAATGTCAGCTCGAATGCTAGGACACCACTTCAGCATTGTGTGATCCTTATTAATAATGGTCTAATTAAAGGCTCGCCGTTTGCCCCTGGATTAGCTGGACGAACGGTGTGAAATGGCCCTCTGCTATCCAGATAACGCTCCCGTCGTCATTTTGTCGCCTCTCTGCTCTACCTACACCCCTCTCTTCCATGCTTGACCTGCGTTGCACAAGAACACTTGTGTTTCTAGCCCTACTGGTGGCCCACATGAAAGGGAACAGTCCAGTGACCAGTCATCAGGGACCATTGTTATTATACTTTTTCCCCCTCCCCACCAGTTCTTCAATGCCATCTACTCTAGACACAAGATGTGGAAAAATAAGCAGAATGTTCAGGATGTTATAATGGAATGTGAATAGGCTTGAAAACTGAAAGTACAGTTTCTGTTCATTGGTTATAGTCATATGCTCATACAATGGTTATAGTGAATCATCACAATCAAGTTCGTCCAGATGTGATGTTATGTCACAGCCCTTATCCTTCCCCTTGCATTTCATTTTATTTTGCATGTAACTTGTATGCATTATGCAGTACATTTATTATGCAAACATAATATGGATAATTGATATCATTAAAGGAAATCAGAGCTGTCTGCATTGACACTTACGCAATCTTAACATCTGTGTAAGTGTTAGTACTATTTATGCTCTGTGTGTTTATTTTTGCATAATTAGTTAATGCTTAACAATGGATTATAATTTCTCAGAATGAATGGTACAACCAACCAGTGTCTCTGCATGACCTGAGTTTCCTTGATCGTTCTGTGGAAGCAAATGGCAGCCATGCTGATTGGTGGAAGCAGTGACCACAAAGATTGCATTAATCATAATTGTAGCCACGCCCATGCCGGTGCCCACAGATCTGCATGAGGGTATTGTTAATCATGTTTAACTATGGTCTTATGCAGGGCTGCTTCATATGCAGGTTGTGCTGCAATCACAAAGTCCTTGTTTTGATAAATATTATGATGGTGAGTATGTCTAGCAACCTTGGCGTGCAATTTTAACGCAAGCACTGCTTTTTTTTGTAAGAGTGTGAATGATACTGTTTCTCTTGTGCTATTATTGTGATTCCTAAAAATGATATTGAGTAACCTACCTGGTGTTTTAGGGCCTAATCGGAAAAAATAATTACTCTGAAAATTGCGCTTTGTTGATACTTATTTGCATTAAAAACATATATGCTATTACAGAAATGTTACATTTTGGCTATTCCAAAATGGTATTAGATTTTTTGTTCTCAAGAAGATAACATTACAATATTGATTCTATATTCAATTGTGAAGAATGAAAGTAAGAGCCTATTTTCTGTAGCCCTAATTGTTGTGAATCGGCCTCGGCCTCGGTCTTAGCCTAAAGTGGCTACAAGATTGACCGAATGAACGGCTTTTAGTAGAGAGGGAAGATTGCCAAAACTATCCAGTTTCACTCATACTGTTGTGCTTCCATTAGCAGCTCTGGGCCGTACCCTCCCAGCCAAACAGCCCCTGATGCAATGCAGCCCTCCTACATGTCCAAGCCATTCCAACCTGAAACCATTCTCTTCCCGCATCTCATCCCCCTGTCTAAAACCACAGTTGTTTTTTGTTCAGGCAGAAATTTAGCTATAGTCACTGCTTTCATTCACACCTCCACTGGCACATATTTGATCAGGCGGAATCCCTCCAACCCGCTTTTTGTCTATGCCAACCCCCTCTTTTTCATCTCTCTCTTGTTCTCTTTCACACAAAGTTTTCCCACCCCTTCATGTAGCCATCCCCACAACCCCTCCCCAACTAACGCTCCCTCTCTGTCTCCCTCTCTCTTTTTTCTCTGCGGTTTGAACCTGAGTGTCAGCTCGCTCAATCCAGATAAAACACTGCCTGAGCCCCCCTGCATACTTTTTATACAGGCTACACTATTTAATCTGTGTCCCCCTCCATCACAATGTAACCCTGTCTGCCTGAACGCACGTGCACAATTCCCCCCAAATACACACAGCATGCATGCACACAGATGCACACAAACGCACACAACGCACACACACACACAGCACACACAGCCACACACACACACACACACACACACACACACACACACACACACACACACACACACACACACACACACACACACACACACACACACACACACACACACACACACACACACACACACACACACACACACACACACACACACACACACACACACACACACACACACACACACACACACACACACTGTCCCAAACCCCTTTGTCTGTCTGTCTAATTCTACAGCGGCTGTTTAGTCCCAGGGGATTAATGTGTGGATGGGTGCCCATGAAGTGAGAGGAATGGAAAAAAAGGGCAGGAGTTGGTGCTGTTGGGTTGGGGGGCGGGGGGGCTGGTTATTAGTTATATTTTGAGGGAAATTAATAAAGTTCTATAAGAGTCGGAGGGAGTTCTCCAACCCGATTTGTGGAGAGAGCCCAAATCACCCATCCCATCTATCGGCAGCTAGCGAAGCAAGATTTGTCTTGCTTCCATTTCAGAAACAAGCGGCCTAGACAGGGCTCCTTTCTTGCCGCAGGTGTAACACGGGGAAGGGTTTGCCCCAGCACAGGCCTGCAGGGCCACATGGTCACTCCTCATTCACTCCAGATGAATGAATGCACGGTGAATCTGACACGCAATCACAATCTAGAGTGCATATATTGGACGATTTGTTTTTCTCATTGACTTACCCAAATAAAGAAGCATGATTTTGATCAGGGAAATTTCATTGTGTTAATCACGAGCATGGCAACTTGCGGTCAGGAAATGGTCTTCGACATTCTTTCATTGGAATTGGATGTGCTGTCTGAGTGCATTTTAGGATTTGTCTGAGAGGAAGAAGTAAGAGATAGAGGACGAGAAAGCCTGTCAGAATGGTGTTCATTTGTGGGTCTGTGTGTGTGTTTGCGCATGCGTGCGTCTACTGTAGGCTGATGTATATTTGCATGTTTGCATATTAGTAGGAGAGAGGTTGACGGACAGGGCAATAGACACTAAGAGAGCATGAGTGGGAGATGTAGAGTGAGAGACTGGGTTTGTGTGTGTGTGTTTCACAGAGGCGCAGGGCTGGTGAGAGAGAAGCGGGCCTGAATGTGTTTGATGTACTGTGATAACTCTGTCCGGTATGTGGCTTTCATGGGAACTCCTTGCCCTGGGGACACTGGCGAATAAGCTCTGGCATGAAAGGAGATCGACCCTCTCTATATCGCCTGTTGTTTTTCCCCCTTGTCTCCCGACATCCTGTTAGCCTTTACCTCTCTGTCCACTGTGTGTGCCCACCAGGGTTCCCTAACTAGATGCCTCAGTCTTGTTGCATTCCTCTCATTAACTGTACACATGAAGACAAAGCACCCAAATTTCTCTGACAGGTACACTCAGTCCGTTGACTATAACGCAACAGGATACAATTAGCCTATGTACATGTCTGGGCCAAGCTGTTCTAGTTGTGGCTGGTCTTTATGGTACCAGAGTTTACATGGAGGCTCTGAAACCTTAAGTGAGAAGCGTAAAGTATTACTTTGGACGGTGGAATGTGACTGGACTGGAAGTGTATTTCAGACCACACCACTCCCAGAGCAGCAGGGCCAACTCTAGCGCCAACCTTTTTGTTTTTATTCTGAGTGACAGCCTTTGGAATCATGTGTCACGTTCACCCATTTCTTCGAGTCTGCAGACAAGACTGTACTTGACTGACGAAAGCCGTGTTGACAAGATAACGACTGCTGTGGTGGGGTGGTGTGCAAGAACTTCATAGCTTTGAAGCTACATGACCAGACACCAAGGATAGCATTGATTTGATATCTACGTTTGAAAAGCGCTCAGTGCATGCAGATAAATTAACACAGCATTCGACATTAAGAGTCTGTTTTCTCTGTCTTTGCACTATATAATGCACCTGCAGATGGTCATCCAACACGGATTTGGATTGACACAGTGTTTTCATTTTCTTCTTTCATTGCTGATCCATGTCAAACCACATTCCAAAGTGATTAAACATTTTCTTATACGAAACCCCGTCTTGGGGATACGTTGGTATCCCCAACGATACATGTAGCTTGTTTTGAAGCCACTCCCACTTTGTGCTGTATTATACAATGAGAGAGAATGAGCTAGCATTGAGTGTCATGTGAACGCACTGAATGAGTGCTACAGACACTGACCAAGCGAGATTTTGTCATCAGCCAAACAAAGTTTTGGAAACAGAAAACAGTTGTTAAGTCCTTGCAAACTAGAGGAGGGCCAGTTTGAGTATCGGATAGACATGTTTGTTCATAAAGTCTCATGGAAGGGTATTTGGAAGGGTAATTCAGACGCTAACATATTGCACATTTATGTTGTCAGGGGAAGTGCTATTTATTCACGGTAGCTTTTGTTGTTTTAATGCTATGCACAAGCAATTGGTTCCGGTAAGGCCAGTTGCCGCATCATAAATGGTTACAATGCACTTTATTGCTTCTGTAATACTGTCTGCTGGTCAGCAGCAGGCAGGAGTCGGTGTGGTGCAGTTCTGTTTCAGGATGGTTTGGAGTAGAATGAGCGATTGTTTAACAGCCAGGGACCGACGGACAATTATAGATAGATGTCACTGAAAGGGTTTGACACACACACACGCACGCGCACGCACGCACGCACGACACACACCACACACAACACACACACACACACAACACACACACACACACACACACACACACACACACACACACACACACACACACACACACACACACACACACACACACACACACACACACACACACACACACACACACACACACACACACACACCGAGAGAGAGAGAGAACTCACATGGGATCCACCCAGTCAATGGATACCTGAGTGCTATAATACCCCAACAGTGAGCACTGTCGTCTGGTCTAAACTCGCTAATTTGACAATGGTACATTAGGAGGGTTACATGGTTGGATACGACGCCTGCCGCTGATGATAATTACAAGGATTGCTTTATTGTTATGAGCTCTTTCCTGTCTATCTGCGCTTGCATTCAGTCCCATACGGTATGCCTCGATCCATCTGCCTATTAATTATTCATGCAGAACAGGCCCATGGTGCCCCATCCATATTTAATGTTCACAATCACATATTCCTAATGCAGCAATCTATTGACTAATGCTTCCATTCAGTACAGACGAGTCACATGATACTCAAAAAGACTGGCTTTATCGGCCAATACCATAAAATTGGCCATGTGTGACACTTAAGCAGGTTAGATGTTGAACCATAATGGTTTAACCCAAAACAGAGACTTAGCCCTTGTTTGGCTGTGATTAGCAGATTATGTGGTTGCTCTCTTTGTGAGTGAGTCAGGATATTATACCATATATAGACACTATTGGGCTTCCTGTGCGTACTACCAATTAAAAAAAACACAGATTAATCACCGCTTAGGAACTAGAACATATTTGGACATTTTGTTTCATCTTAGCTTTGCTTGAAATGCCTGATCTTTTTGCTGCATTCTATTTGATTCACAGCTTCAAAACGGCACCTGCATACCAACATTTTAATACGCAATGTGTGCATGTATTATGTATCCAAATTAATTCAATCCTATTTGATGATAGAATTGGAATATGGGATATGTATACATGACAACAATTTGATACTTATGCGACTTATGATATCTGTATATATTTTTATAATATTTCTCTGCCACCCTGCTAAATGTATGTGTGTTTTCGTTTGCCTTGCAGGGTTTACCTGAAGACACTTTTTTTTACAAAGAGGCCAGGAGCAGGGAACTGTTCCCTCAGAAGACATCTCTCTGGCTGGCTGTCTGCTGCGGTGTGCACATGAGAAGTACTGAATGAGGTCAGGTTTATTTCAGTTGGTCGTGAGTACACCTGCTGGAGGGAGTAGGTGGGACATGGAGAGAGGGAAAGTGAGGAGACAACTTCATCTTTAGTCTCACCATCTCAAACTGAACAACTGATTTTCAAGGCGTGACTGACAGCGAACGAGGGGAGCCACAGGGGGGGGGGGGCGGGGAGGCTCGGAGGGACCTGAGGCGCCAGAGGAAATGCCAGGCCCTCTGACAGGGGTCAGAGGGTAACCACGGACATAAAGAGAGACGGAGACTGGCCGAGGATCCGAGGTTTGGAGGCGGAGGCCGAGGACTAAGGGAGGGTAGGCGGGAGCTGGGACCGCCGTTTCCCATGGCGACCGACCCCGGCGAGCCCACCGGCACCGAGGACTCCTCGGAGAAACCGGATGGACGGAGGAGAGGCGAGGGGGCGGCGGAGGAGGAGGCGGGGGAGCGGGCGTGGGGGGCGGCGGCGGCGGCTCCGGACGGGAGAGGACGCGCAGCACCCCCTCCGACTTCCCCACCTACAACACCAGGGAGAGGCGGGACGAGGGCGGAGCGGCGGGCGGCGGCGAGGGCGAGGGGGAGACACCGGTCCGACCGGCGTCCTACTCCAACCCTTCCTCCCCGGCGCTGGCGGCGGCGGGCGGCGGCAGGCTGAGGCGGGAGAAGCGCTTCTTCAGGAAGAGCGTGGAGATCTGCGAGGAGGAGGACGAGGTGGACGAGCCCCCGCCTGCTCCTCACAGCGCCCCCCCCCTGGAGCAGCGCTCCTCAGACTCAGTCTTCGCCGGCAGTGGCGGCGCGGCGGCGGCGGCGTTCAGCAGGGTGAGCCGAGCGCCGTGTCGGCCAGTGCCGTCCTGGGGCAGGAGCCCGGGGCCCCCGTCTCCACGCAGGAGGCGGAGAAGGACTCGCCCGCCTCGGTCGCGTTGCAGAACAGGGAGCGAGCACGGGAGCTGGAGGAGGAGGCGGAGATGAAGGCCGTGGCCACGTCTCCCGGAGGCCGCTTCCTCAAGTTTGACATTGAGCTGGGCAGAGGAGCCTTTAAAACGGTCTACAAAGGCCTGGACACTGAGACCTGGGTGGAGGTGGCCTGGTGTGAGCTTCAGGTAAGAACAACCCTAACCTCTGTATAGTTTATGTTACATTCGCAACACAAAGAACAATATTGTTTACTATATAATGTACTGCCAATATCATCATCCATACTAGAGTAGGGTTGAACACTGGATGTTTCCAGTGTTTTGATTTCACCTGGAGTGTGCGACTGTAGCAAAAGCATGTGACCACAGTGGCGTGGGAGGCTCATCTCACATCAGAGGCTTTATGTGCCAATTAGATCAGCACCCCGGGGCCAAATCTAAGCCAGCGTCGTTCCTCCGATGTGTATCCCATTGGAGGAAGTGTCCCGGGAGTGCTCTCTCTCCTGTCTTAGGAACTCTTGGCACGTTGTCTTCTTGCTCTTCAAGCGGTGGGGCTGGAGAGGAGCGGCTGCATGGGGTGAAAAGGAGTAGCATCCGCCGTGCTGAGTGGCAGCACCCCAGAGGGAGACCACGTGGGGGGGGCGTTTTTGGGGGGTGCACTTGTGAATGATCAAATCGCAGGCTTTTTGTCTTTGTTGTATGTTTGTGTACACACATTCAACGTTGAATGGTTACCAATAAGCCCAAATGGTATGCATCGATGAGGGTTAGAGATGTGACAGAGCTGATGGTTTGGTATACAAATGAACTCGGTTTTTATGGCCACATCGTAAGCATTTCATCAGCACATTAGTGAGTGATATCGCATGGTTACATCATTTTTGACTCATTAGTGCAGCATCCAAAATTGGGCACTATTAGCAAAGTCAGCGTCATACATATCTTTTTACACAGCCTTCATGATCGAAATGAGAATTGTTGACTGGATATACTTACACTGAATATAAGATTATACAGTTGTTCCCAAACTTTTTTTCTCCATCCCTCTTTTTGGTCAAAATAAGTAATTCCATTTCTTAATGTTGTGTGATAAGTCCAACACAATATGAATCGATTTCAATTATATTAGTCTCCATTTTTCTGGTACAGCTGCTCAGTGTTCTCAATTTAACTTCCTGCCCTCCATTTGTGGTTTGCACATAACTGGTGTCACGTTACTGCAAACAATGCAAAATACAAATGCAGAGGCTGTAATCCAATGTATTGCAATCATTCACGGACAGTGCATTGCTGCAGATTGTATTATCAACAATGATCATTTATGATGAGAGGGCACGCCTCAGACAGGACCATGATGCTCAGGTTTAAAATCTCTCACACCATTCAGTTGTACTCTCTCTGTGATCATCGTACACAATGCCGTGCCGCCCAGCCTTACTAAGCAGGAACCCCGGTCTGTTATGGGTTTGATCCGCTTTGGTGGTGATTAAAACACCCAGTATGATATAGACTTTCTGCAGCGCACTGCTGACATGCCTCATTGGCTGGTGGGGCAATGGGGGACATTGTCATGCCAGCGTGAGCTCAACATGTGGTGGGAGACGCACTCGAGGAGGCCCAGGAGAAAGTGTCTCTTTGAATGCCGACCACACAATGGAGTGCACAGTGTGGTGGTAGTGGTTGGGCTGGTGGTGGTCGTGCTTTTGAAGCAGCAGATCTGGCTGCAGGCATTGTATGTGGAGGAGAAAAACTCAGTCATGGGTTTGGTTTGCATCTCATTCTAAAACAGGAGCTCGGACTAATCCCTGTGTTCTAGGCCATGACACACACAGACATGCACACACCTCAATGCAAACCACTTCCTCTGACACCTTTCCCCAGCCATACTCGTCCAGCTCGTTGGTGAGCCTGCTGACGGTGTTCTGTTTCTGTCTTGCGTCACTGATGAATGCGGCCATAGCCTCCTGCCTGAATACTTCCATCAAAGGCAACGGCCCGCTGCTTATTTTACTCAGCTCTCCTCCGCTTGTGAGAGGCCATTGCCCGTTCTTTCCCTTATGCCTCTAATGGAGGGTTCCCCTGATAATACAACACATTTTTAGGACAACTTCAATGGCAACATATCGGCCCTGGACTGAGAGAGACAAGGTGTTCCATCTTTATCAAATCACTAAAATACTTTATTAGAAAGCGCTCCCTTCGCGGTATTACTGGGATATCGTATTTGATTTTAAACAACCGCACCAGGCTACAACCAATATTCCATAAGAAAATAAGGTTATTATTGATTGAATACAAATGGAACATTTAAGAGCTTAGACACATTGAGCTGCAGCAGAACGAAAACCCTTATTGTAAACAAATGTTATATGACTTAAATGTTTATTTGAGGGCAGGATGGGGGGGGGTATTTAGAGAGAAAGCAGGCAGACCTTAGACACACACACACACACACACACACACACACACACACACACACACACACACACACACACACACACACCACACACACACCACACACACACACACACACACACACACACACACACACACACACACTCACAGAAGCATAGGGATGGAATAAAAATGAGCAGCAGTGGAAAAGAGACTGGGCAGTGTGTGAAAGAGAGGAGAGAGAGACGGGGGGTGTTGGTAGTAAGTGAGAGAGAATGAGAGAGAGGGAGAAAGCAAAAGAAGGCGAGAGACAAGGTGTTGGTAGTGAGAGAGAGAGAGGGATAGATCGAGAGAGGGAGGGAGAGGGAGTGAGAGAATGATGAGCCAAGCGGAGGATTAGCACGGCAGCTCTCTCGGCAAGCATTTGTGGAGCTAATGCAAAATTACCGCACACAGGCAGACAATGACATGCACACTCAGACACACACACGCACACTAACGCTCACATACACACAGTACATCCACACACAAGAGTTGCATGATCCTGTCCCGATTGATTGAGGGACCATTCTTATAAACAGGACTCCAGATCTCACACATTCAACAGTTAGATTGGATTTACAGACCTCTGTTCATTTTTATAGCCATATGCAAACTAGGTCAAAGCACGGAGAAAAAGGATGTGTGCGATGTTTGACTGCATATCTGACAGCCTCCACTGCATACCAGATCCACAATTTATTACCTTAATCTATAACAATGCTTGTTTCTTAAAACTGATCAAACACTCTTAGCAATTTTATATCAGTATTGAAATCCCACAGCTCCTGCTTGACCTAAGCCAAACCGGGGAAATCCTTGGGATTTGCAGATATAATTTTGGGAATACTTGATGAACTGTAGCCTGTGTACAGGTCCAGTTGGTAGCCAGCAGCAGAAAACTGTTTCAAATCTGTTTTTCCACTTATAAGAGAATGTACTGCAAGCTAAAAAGGAATATAACAAGTGGCTAAAAAAAAAGCAAGTCAGAGACGGTACGTTTGAGGGATGAACTGATATCTGTTGTCATCCAAAAATACTGTTTGTCAGTTCGGCATGTCGTATGAGAAATGTTTGTACTAAACAATCATAGAGCAGCATTGGCTGACAAGAAGCTTGTTGTCCTGACATGGGGTTTGTTGATATATCATCACTGCAATCATTTACTTCCAGGGACAATGAACCCTGTTAAAGAGACCATTACAATTTGTATATTTATGACAATGAATCATGTGAACACCTTTAACAAACATGTTACTTCCAGCTTTTCAGTGTCGGGAGAAATTGCGGGCATGAGGGCAGTTGATGACAAATGGTGAATGGATGGATGACCATCATAACTTCTAGACCTGGCTGATGTGCAAGCTGCTGGCCTGTAGCCTTGTGATAATGTAAAGAGTGCTGTTAAGAACATCCATAGCTTCTCTGTGACTGCGCACTAAGAGATGGGGAAAGTAGCTGTTCTAATGCACCCTCAATAAAGCCTCAGAGTGCCCAAAAGTGCGGACATCCTCGCCTCTTTCCTGTGAGTTCTACCTCTAAAAGGGCAAATCTGTTTACCCCCCCGCTCATTCCGATCACTGTGACGTCATCAGCACTGTTTATCACCCTATACATGTGTTTGGGTCCGTCACGGAAAGTTGTGAGGGTCAATACCATTCCTTGTTTGTGTGGGGGTGAGAGTGCGTATGGGTGTTTATGTATGTCTATATATATGTTAATGTGTGTGCATGATGTGCGTGCATGGGGAAAAGGTTATAACCGACATGTTTCACAACCAGCGGGTATATTGCTGTCTTGTCTCTGTACGCCACTGTATGCATCCATGTCTGTCTGTCTCTCTCTCTCTCTCTCTCTCTCTCTCTCTCTCTCTCTCTCTCTCTCTCTCTCTCTCTCTCTCTTCTCTCTCTCTCTCTCTCTCTCTCTCTCCTCCTCCTCTCTCTCTCTCTCTCTCTCTCTCTCTCTCTCTCTCTCTCTCTCTCTCTCTCTCTCTCTCTCCCTCTCTCTCTCCTCTCTCTCTCTCTCTCTCCCTCTCTCTCCCCGGCCCCTCCCCCGTGGCTCTTTGTCTGGTCGAGTGAGTATACAGAGGGGATGCAGGGAGTTAATTACAGTGGGTGCCAGTCAGTCCAGAACAAAAACCCTGCACAGACAGCATAACTGGGGCGGCAGAACACTCAACGGCTTCCACCCGGTGCTGCTCTGGTCGGGCTCAGCCCACCCCCAGGGTAGTAGAACATCCCCAATCATAGGCTGACCTGGCAAAACAACCGGCAGCAGGGGGGGTGGGGGTGGGGCAGGGGGTTGGGGTCTGGAGCAGGGGGGCCTGTAGTGGGCGCCGGGGAGTGGGGGGGGGGCGGGGGGGGGTGGGTCTGAATAGAGAGAGCTGTCTGAGTCTGGTCTGCCACAAGTGAAACAGACCGAAGCCAAGAAGGCCAAGAGAACTGACTGGTTGAGCTGGTAGCTAGCAGCAGCATTCTGGGCTGAATGCCTGGAGTGCTTCAGGTTGCTATGGAGATAAATGTTGTTAGTGCCTCCGAGAGAGATGTTGTTATTGAATGTGTCTTTTTTTTTTTTGGAAAACTCGATGAGCTCTGCTTTTACAATTATCATAGACAGAAACAGACTCGCTGCACAGGAGCTGATGGTGTTTATCCTGGTAATATTAGCAGAGTGTATAGGGTTACCGGCCTGACGCACGTGGAAACTCCATTCTGAAACCTACATTTAGCCCCTGTTGTGAATCGACTGGGCCATGCCAGATACAGGGAAAGGATCGGTTTGTTACGCTATTAATTGGAGATTTGTCGGTGGTGCACAAGTTACAACCGTCGTGCTCGTTCCAATGATCATGGTTGACCTTTGGGAGCTTGGTCGTTCATACACAGCTTTGACCTAATCCACATGACCTAACAGCAGAAAGGGGAGGAGTTGGTATTTATGTATTTGATTACAAAACAAACAGTTGGATTAGCACAGGAAAACTAAAAACATGCTATTGACCTGTGAGGTTATTTTAGCACTGGCTAGAATGGGCAAAGTACAGAATAATTGATTAGGGTAGATCCATATCAATAGGATCATTTTGACAAGAGGCATATTTGTCGGAAGTAGAGACAGTTAACTGGTGTCCTGTGGCCAATTCCACGCGGCTCTAATGGTGGTCCCAAACCGGTCATATAATCAATGGTGGTCTATTAAGGGACCATGTATTCCCCAAAGTCTGGAATAGGTAATGCAGTTGAACACTTGCCAAAATGACTTCATGGACTTCTAAACCTTGCTGAGTATTACAGCTTACCACGTCAGTTTGATTGCAAAGGCATTTAAACACCCTCCTTGTCATAGAGCCATTATTAGAGACATGAGAGATGACCTCTAGTGTACGGAAGTTTGGTAAAGCTAAACCAACCAAGCTAATTGTATTTAGTAATTATAGTGTCTAAGCATACACTGTAGAATATCATTGTAATAACTGGCTGAACTAAACCTGACTGACAATACACACAAACATGTTTAAGCACAGACACACAAAAGCAAAACCCTTTAGACATAATTATTAGTGGCATTATCGTTGTCCTTTCACTGCAAAGCACATGCTCCAATATGCCTGGTTTGAGACGTCTTTGGGGAGGGGACCCTCGTACGCCCTGTTAAAGCCCTGTTAAAGCCTCATAGCACACCTAAGTCCATAATCAGCATGCACAGAGCAAATGTGTTTCATTTTGATTTGAATAAAGACAAGTCAAGTAATATTTGAGTCTGTCTTTAACTCCCAAACTGTCTCAATAGACATTTCAGAAATTAGGGGGCGTTCATTGAACATCAAGGTCCATGGTAAAATGACGAGTGGGAGGAAATTGACTTTCGAGACCAACTGGACAACCTGTTTACTTGTCATCATCTTTGTCTAATAGCCATGAAGGAGGGCAGTGGCGATCTGTTCAAAAGGATCACTAATTACATTCTCTGTTTGATTTCACAAAAATGCTCAGAGTGAAGTTAGTTTACCGAACGGTTTGGGAGTGGGAACATTTTCCCCCAACTGTCTAAAAGCTTGAATAACATTTACACTATATTCGTTTAGCAAACCAAGCTTTTCAAGTGCTCCTTAACTACCCCTTGAGATATTCCAGACTTCATATTGTGAGCTTCTTCCGCTCTTATCTCATACAGGGCAGTAGCATATGTAGTCCAATTCAATTATATGTTAGGTGGAGTTCAGTTAGGCTTTATTGCTCCAACCAAACTGTTAGGGTTACCCCGTTCTGCATGGGTTTATTCTGCTACCATCAGGTCGTCTTAGGATGTCGGTTGAGAACCAGGCGATATACGGTCTCCTTGGTCCCTAATGCTATTTAATAGATAATAGCACTAATCTGCTTATGGCACACTGTATCTGAAGTCGTCTGACCTGCCCCTGGGTACACTTGGGTTGTTAGTGTTCTTGTTTAATTACTAGTTAATGGTGGTGCTTCTCAGTCTGTATTTATATTGTGACACTGGCTGCAATACAATTGAACTCGAACTTGAACTGTGTTCAGCGAGTTCAACGAATTGCCCTGTTATGTTTAAATCTTCAAGATATCGGCGCCTGTCCATACAAACAAATCAAGCACTGCCAGAACAAGACCATAAAAATCGATGGCGGTGGTGGCCGGTGAACTTGGCCTCTGGGAGCCATTCGGTCTGTAATCCCTGCTCCTTCTCTACCAGTCCTTTCCCCCCCAGTCTCGTCTGCTGTAGATTACTGTAATCTAATTCTGGACGGCCACAAACGGTAAAAGGCTTTACTCCCACACACCCCGGGTCCATAAAGTAGACCAGGTCATGCATGTGCACGATGCACCTGCACTCAAAATAACCCGTGCATGTCCCCAGTGCCGGCCCTGTGACATGAGGCTAGCTGACCGTATCGATCTCACTGCTGGTGGAATATCACTGCCACCCAGTGTTCCGCTCTCCAGACAGACGCTCCACTGTAGTCTGTAGAAAAATAAAATCAATACTGGATGAGGCAGACTTTTTTTACGCTGTCAATGCGATCGTCATGTTTCGACAGCGGGGGAGGAGGTGGGGGGGTGTTGGTTTTTTTTTTTGCTGGCTATGGGGGGGGGGGGCTCACGTGTCCTGGTCACCCTAAGCACCCACCCTCACCCAAAACGTGTCTCATTGTAGGCCATATCTGGCTGCTTCTGCCCCTGTGTTTTACGAGCCTGCTTAACCCCTCAGCTCAACCTTCGGCCTGGCCAGGTGTCTGGTCCCAAACTGTCTGCTGTGGAAAAGGCTGGGTGACCTTCCGGGGTAGACCAAAGTGTGTTCTACAAGTGTAGGCTAGACGACCTCAGCACTCACCAAGCAGGACTCTGTAGTATGTGGCATGTAGCACAGCCAGCCACACACATGTAAGGGAGAGAAAGAGAAACTGAAAGTGGAATAAAAAGTGTGTGTGTGTGTGTGTGTGTGTGTGTGCGTGGTGCGTGCGTGCGTGCGTGCGTGCGTGCGTGCGTGCGTGCGTGCGTGCGTGCGTGCGTGCTGTGTGTGTGCGCATGTCCTCAACCCAGTTTTAAATAGCTGCTGCATTGTTTACAGCCAAGTGCGTCCATTAGTAAGCCTGCCCAAAATGGAGGCTGTGCACCAGCCAACTGAGTCTGTTAAACTGCCCTCATTAAATGCTGTGGGTCATTACACAAAATCAACATGCTAATATTCACTGTTGTTATTATTATTTATTTTGTTAATAGCTTGCATATTATCAAGCACTGCTGCAGCAGTTTGACCGGACCAGAGTCACTCCTTCAGTTTACAATGAAGGCATGTTGACCTGGTGGGACTTTGGCATGGACGAGAGTCACCCACAGCAGGGTCACAAAGGGTCCATAGTTCCAGTCTCCTCCACCCCCACCCTTTCTCTCTCCCTCTTGGCCTCCATCTCTTTGTGAGTCTGTCGTTTCTTCTATCCATTAATCCGGGACATCCAGGAGTCTGTTTTCCTTCTTATTTGTTGCCTGTGAGCGATCTTAGTGAGTAGCTGCTTTGTCTGCCGAGCCTGGATGACGATATTCTGTTGGTTCTGCTAAAGAGGTGCAATGATTCACAAAAGTCACATTGTGGACCTTTATGCACTCCCAGGGTGTATCAATTTTAGCTCAGTTCAATATGTATTACAGTTCCAATGAGTCAAATTCCCTTGATTAAAGACAAGCTCTACAGTAGCATCACCCATACAGACACAACACAACAGCTTCTCCCCACTTAATTAAGTGCGGCATTTACAAACTGAACAGCTTTTCTCTCAATGGAATTGAGCGTTACACACATGCAAAATGAATGCCGGTCAGTGGATAGCATTGCAGCCTTACTTGAAGGACCTAAGCTGTGCGCCACAGAGAATTGATCGTATGCATCATAAATATACAGGCCTGCTTTATCAGCAAGCTAATATTAGCCGGCTAATGTAAATATAAAACTTTGCAAAGAACAGAGAACAGTTGTGTCACGTGACCCCCAGCGGCCGCCAACACAGCAGTTATCCCATCCAGCCTGTGAAGCCACCAAGTACCAGTGGAATAGCCCTCTCAGTGGTACCAACCGTGGTCATTGTACTCTGATGTGTTAAGCAGCCTTGTGGATTGAAAAGGCTACTCTGACTTATTCATGATGCACTTGAACAGCGCTATCGCCTTTCGCTTATATAGCCTCTGTTTGTTGTTGTGCCGCCGTTTGTGCGTCTGTGTGTGTGTGGGAGTTTGTGTGTGTGTGTGTGTGTGTGTGTGTGTGTGTTGTGTGTGTGTGTGTGTGTGTGTGTGTGTGTGTGTGTGTGTGTGTGTGTGTGTGTGTGTGTGGGGGGGGGGGGATAATCTGTGGTGGGAATCGATCTTGCAAGCAGGAAGACAATTTTACTCTGGGGGACTTTGGTTGACCCAAGGGTGGTCTGATGCAGCACGTAGAGTCAGGCAGCTTGGTGTGCAAGGAGCAGGGTGCAGAAAAGTGACGTGTGGATGTGGACACCCACACTGATGTGCGCACGAAGACACATACGCAGGCACCCTGTCTCAGACACTCAGACAGGATGCTCTGATGGAACAATGACAAAAATGGAGAAACCAAAGCACCACACTGGCTCTGGTTTCAGTAGCGTCACACAACCTGTCCTTTTCCAGTGAAAAACAATTGCTGTCATGGTTGTATCGGTTAAAATGTAAGAATTCTGAAATTGTCCTGGCCCTAGTTTAAATGTAACACATGAATTGCTAGACTAGCCAAAACTAATTGTTGTGTTCACTTGTTCAGAGAGAATCTCTGAGAGAACATGATTCATTCAATATAATTCCTATGATACAGTGTTCTTGTACCTATTTGCTTTATTTAACAGACAGATCAGAATGCAGAAATTGATGTTGTTCACCTAAGTAGAAGAGGTAGTGGCAGCCACCGTTCGGCAGACTCGCCATTTAGATAAAAATGAACACAATGTCTGAAGCACGCACACACGCTCACATATGCATGCATCCACACAAGCATGCACACACACACACACACACACACACACACACACACACACACACACACCACACGCACACGCACACACTCACACATACTTTTGCATGCATACTCACAAACATTTAGAGGCAGATGGAGTAAAAGTGAGTAGAGAAGGTGGAGGGGAGGGCAGGCCCAGGGCATGCATCTTATTTTTAGCCACACCATCCCCGTCAATTCTAGGTCTCTGCTTCCAGTGAATAAATGTGGGGGGGGGAGACTTCCAGAAAAGGGCATCGTGTCGGCAGAGACAGAGAGAGAAGCTTTCGGAGACAAGATGATTCACAGACGGAAAGAAGGGAGAGTGAGGGGAGGGGGGGGGAGACAGAGCAGAAGAAGAAAGAGATGAGAATAGAAGGGACTATGAAGAGAGGAGCTGATTTAAGCAGCGATCCGCCTGCTTACCTCAGAACACCTGCCGACTGCGAGGTGTTGGGTAAACAGCGCGGCACCACAGTGAATCGATCGATGGAAACGGTTGCTGAGAGGCGTGTTATTTTTAGGAAGGCCCATGTGCAACACCCAAATGGCTGTTATTGTCTCCTCAAGCGCTGAACGCACATTATGTTTCAGAATCCATACTTAAGGTTATAGAATAGAATTAAGACTTCTATAAAGGGTTTTATTGAATGATTCAGTGACCCTGCAATGCCCTCAGTCACTGGATTAGCCATGGCATGTTGAATATCTATTTTTCTTCCTTGATGTATTCATTTTATGCTACCGAGAGATAATTTATGTTTTTTAACATTGCAAAGTAGAAACATTCCACCCTTATATAAATCTTATTTCGAGGAATTTCTGCATGAGGCTTATTTCTGAATATCTTTTGTACAGCTGATTGTCACAGACCAAATGACTTTAGTCTCTGGCTATCCCTAGTCCTGTGGGACTCTCCCTGTGCCCCTGTCAATGGGATTTCTACAGCATCAATACCAATCCGCCATACTGTGGAAACGACATGGCAGCTGCAGCAGAACCGTGGTTTATGTTGCGGTCACTGGGTGGTGGTGGCTGGCCTCCCGTACAACTCTTGTTTTGCTAGCACCATCTAGTGGCAGGGGGTGTGTAGTGCCAGTGCCACCAGGCTTGACAAAACGGGTGTGCTGTTTCCACGTTGCTTAATAATTCAGCAGCTCCCTCGTAGCAGCATCTGTCACTAATGGCCTGCGATTGTTCCAGTGCTTGTATCACTGTGTCCCTGAAAGCATTATTGATCTCAATGTTTTTGTTGTTTAAGATAGTGTAATGGATTGGCAGTGATAGTGTGTTTGTTTATGTTAGCTTGCCTGTCATTCCATCTATTCTAGTTTCTGTACTGTATGCAATAAGGCAGTAGATACCAACAACATGGGAACATAGTCAGAACCATATCTGTACACACTCAGACAGAGCCCCACGTACCCACACAAACACCCACACCCACACACACACTGTATGTGTCTGCCTGTATTGTATGTACAGATAAAGCTGCTGAGTCTTTAGTAATGACATGCGTTCCGTTCCCTTTAGGACCGTAAGCTAACCAAAGCAGAGCAGCAGCGCTTCAAGGAGGAGGCTGAGATGCTGAAGGGGCTCCAGCACCCCAACATCGTGCGCTTCTACGACTCCTGGGAGTCTGCGCTGCGGGGCAAGAAGTGCATCGTCCTGGTTACCGAGCTCATGACCTCTGGAACCCTTAAAACGTCAGGGAGCCCTTCCTCATTCTCATCCTCTAGATCGCTCGCAGAGTGGGCCTAGCACAATATTTACACTACTTGTTTGAGTTGGGGGCACTATAAACTGTTGCCTGTTTATAAACGGTTGATAAATTGCCAGAGTAAAATATCTAAATATTAATTTAGTGTGTGAGTAATCATAAAAAGATTAGCCATAATTCCAAGGCTTTTTTTTGCAAATAGAGAAAGCAAGAGCAATTCAGATCCTTCAAATCATTGATATCAAGGAAACAATTAAATCAAACGTTTAACATGACCTTATTACAGCATGATTCCATTAGCATGGACGGGTGGTTTTTTATTATCCGGCAGGTCAAATGTTTCATTGAAAATCAATGTTAATTCAATGAGTGTTGGGTTCCTAATCATGTTACATTGTTGGATTATCCGACCTGCGATGTGATGTGCGTGATCTCACTCAGTTTTTTTTTTGCGCTAGACATATGCCATTACATCTAATCCTTTAAGAGAATACCAAAGACTCCCCCCTGTATCCCCCCCTCTCCACAGTTACCTTAAACGCTTCAAGGTGATGAAGCCCAAAGTCCTTCGGAGCTGGTGCAGGCAGATCCTAAAAGGCCTTCACTTCCTCCACACCCGAACCCCTCCTATCGTCCACCGGGACCTCAAGTGTGATAACATCTTCATCACGGGGCCCACGGGCTCCGTGAAGATAGGAGACCTGGGACTAGCTACACTAATGAGAACCTCCTTCGCCAAGAGTGTCATAGGTAGGCTACAAGGAAAATAGGAATGGAAAAAGAACAGTGTGGTGAGTGTGATCCTGGTGCCCTGCTTGCTATGGATGAAAGATTATTGTTGACACGGCCGGCACTCATCCCGGCAGCACTTAGTGCTGGAGAACGGCGCGAGATAAGATATTTGTCCAAGCACAGAATGTGGATAACAGAGGGGCAGGCTGATGTCAAAGATTACCCAGGAAGTAAGCCTCTCTATTGATGGAGTGGTTCAATGGTTTTATTGAAAAATGTTTTCACTTTCGGTAATTCTCTCTTTACTGTAACATGAGCCCATCAAACAGGAACATAATGCTTAAGGCATTTTCTTACTCATTTTCATTTAAAACAATTCTTCCTTAGAATGTATTAGAGCCTATAATTGGTCACAATGTTGCACAATATTACAATGATCGAAACCCCAGACACCTCGTCTTGTCAACATACCAACTTGCTATTTGATATTAACACCTTACCCAGCTCTTGGCCTCAATATCCGAATGCTAGAGTAAACACAGACTCAGTGTTTGCTGACGGTGGTAAAGTGAAGCTGTGATGTGTCAAAGCCACTGTCTGTGTTGCGCGCAGGAACCCCAGAGTTCATGGCACCAGAGATGTACGAAGAGCACTACGATGAGTCGGTGGACGTCTATGCTTTCGGCATGTGCATGCTGGAGATGGCCACCTCTGAGTACCCGTACTCAGAGTGTCAGAACGCAGCACAGATCTATCGCAAAGTCACAAGCGTGAGTTCCCCCCCACCTGACAACATGGATAAACATGGATAAACAGTATAGCCCTTGATTAGTTCAGTGAACGTGTGTCTCAACCGATCAACTGCTTTTATTCAGCTCAATGAGGTCGTCTACAAATTTATTTTACAAATAAAAAAGACCAATGGAGGAGAATAAACGTGTCACCCATGTCCCCCCGTGCAGGGCATAAAACCGGCGAGCTTTGATAAAGTCAACGACCCGGAGATTAAAGAGATCATCGAGTGCTGCATCCGTCAGAACAAAAGCCAGAGGCAAGCATATTTCTCTCTTCCCTTATCAACACATGACGTAGCGTTGTCTCGGCCAGGCGTGCTGTTGTGGCACTCGGTGCATGACACCCCTGTTTCTCCCCCTCTGCTCCCTGAAGACTGTCCGTCCGCGATCTCCTGAACCACGCGTTCTTCGGGGAGGACACGGGGGTGCGGGTGGAGCTGGCGGAGGAGGACACGGGCAGCCAGGACTGTCTGGCCCTTCGGATTTGGGTGGAGGATCCCAAGAAACTGAAGGGCAAGCATAAGGACAACGAGGCCATCGAGTTCAGCTATGACCTGGAGAACGACAGCGCGGAGGAGGTGGCCATGGAGATGGTGGGTTCAGAGCAGTCCAGAACGCTGTACTCTCTCAGGGTTTCTACCATTTTTCACCAATGGTACCTTGACCTGCCTTATTTTATTTAATTGAACAGTTTATTGTTCTATCATATATTTAAATTCTTGGGATTTTTTGTGCCTTTTTGGACAGAATAGTGAAAAGTAATAATAAAGGGGGTTCAAAGGAAGAAGGAACGACGTGAAGCATAGCAGTCAAACCTACATATATTAGCAGATTAGCAGGTTGAGCCACCGGCTGCACCCGATGCTTTATTATTGCTGTTGCTTTAGTATTGTTATTGTTAAAGTAAGGCTTCTTCGTATTAATTAGCGATTAACACTCCCAACTTACAATTGTTTCGTACAAATCGTAGTTTGAAATGTGATCCATCCTCTAATTGATGCACGTATCATTGATTATCACTCTCTTGCTGTCTGTGCTCCCTCCCTTTGACGCTCTGATCCCAGGTGAAGTCAGGCTTCTTCCACGAGAGCGATGCCAAGGTGGTGGGCAAGTCCATCCGGGACCGGGTCACGCTGATCAAGAAGTCTCGGGAGCGCCGTGTGCAGCAGCAGCAGTTACTCCAGCAGCAGCAGCAGCAGCAGCAGCAGCAGCAGCAGCAGCAGCAGGACCTGGAGGAGAGGAGAGACTCTGGTATTCAACCTTTCACCTGCTCCCACCCCTCCTGCCCCTCCTCCCTGGGACCCGCAGCAGCCGGCCAGGTGGCCCCTAGAGGTGGTGGAGTAGCAGGACAGGAGCCGGAGGAAGCATTAGAGGCGGAGCAGCGCGCCAGGCAGCAGCGTGTTCTCAGTGGGGCCTCGGCTCTCGGCCTGCCAGGTAAAGTCCCAAAGCAACAGCATGCAAATAGTGTCTTCCATATATGTTGGCTATCAGGTTTGTATACAAATATAACACAAATATTGTAGATCGTGAGTGGAGGAAGACTGATAACATTTTCAGGATTGTCTCTTCACTGTGTGTAAATGACGAGTATAGTGGTTGTAAATATTGTATTTGTTTGCTGGGTGTTTTACCTTTGACTTTGTCCAGAAGGTGAAACCATTGGATCAGCCAGTTGTGAATCATATGCAAGTGACCAGAGCCATGTCTACTCCCATCAAGGAGAGTCCTACGCCCACTCCCACCCTAGCTACGCCTCCACTGCTTCCGTAAGTCTGTGGACTCCTTCACCGCATACTTACTTTAAAAAAGGGGTTAACCCTAACCCTATTAAAAAAATAATTATTGTAAATATCATGTTTTCTTTCCTGCGTTATAGAGTACTGGGATTACTTCTCATCCCGGAATGCTCCCCATTGGTCAGAGTGGAGGTGTTCCAAATGTGCCTATTGGTCAGAGCGGTGGCATCTCCAGCCTGTCCATTGGCCAGAGTGGAGGGGCATCTCTTGGCCAGACATTTATTCAACCTGCAAGCATGGCAACACAGGTCTTACACAGTGTAACGCAACAATACTCTCAGGTTAATTTACCCACTTGTTTAATGTTGCATTCTTGATTTGTGTAATAGGTGATGAAAGACAAATTTCTAAAATGGGTTGATTTTCAAGTACTACCACAATATTAAAATTGTATTCCCTTAAATAACCCATTAACACAATTACAAATCCTGTTGTAACGGAATTGGGACGGTTGCCAGATGCTTACTTTATCCTGTAATAATTAGAAATGCCTTGATAATTACTGACCCCTTGCTTACTTGTACCTAATTCTTCTACCACTGTCTTTTCCTTTACCCCTTGTCTCTTACAACACCACCCATCTTACTGCCATTACCACTGAACAAAACCATAGCCATACAATTTAGACGGGTCCCAGATTGCCAATTCCAATGCATTGGCCCCCTCACAGTCATATATGCCCCCCATCTCGCAACAGGCGCCCCTTAATATGCTGGCTACCTCCCTCTCGGCTGGTGATCCTACTGGACTAGCAGGGGGCATGGTGCCCCTCGCTCAGCAGACCCAGCCCACTGCCACTCCTATGCAGCCCCCTGACATCACCCCTCAGGCAGCACAACAGCAAGCGCAGCCTGTCATGATCTCTCAGCCGGCCATTGTCCAACAACAACAGACAGGGATGGAGCCACACACCACCACCGTACAGCAGCAACACCAAATGGAGGTCCATGCCGCTCTGCTTCAACAGAAGCATGCTACCGCTGCCCAGCAGCCTCAGCTAGCCGCTGAAACGCTGATGGCTGAACAGCGGCAGCAGAGCCTTTCCACCACGGCCACCCATCAACATCTACCTGAGCTTCAGCAGCACATGTACGTACAGCAAGCCATACCTCCGCAAACCCCTCAACAGACCGTTTTAGCAACACAGCCAGGCATGGAACAACAGCGGCAACAGGTGTTGTCCTTTACCCAGCCGGCAGAGCTGCTTCACCTGGATCAACATGGACAGACCCTGCTACAACAGCAACAACAGCAACAACAGCTTCAACAACAGCAACAACAACAACATCAACAACAGCTTCAACAACAACAGCTTCAACAACAGAATAATCAACAACACATACAGCATCAACAACAACAACAACAACAACAACACCCACAACAGTACCAACAACAGCATCAACTGCAGAACCAACAACAGCAGCAACTACAACAACAACTACAGCACCAACAGCAGAACCAACAACAACCGCAACTACAGCAGCCAACCACAGCATCAACAACAGCAACAACCACAGCATCAACAACAGCAACAACCACAGCATCAACAACAGCAACAACCACAGCATCAACAACAGCAACAGCTTCACTCACAGCAGCAGCAACAACAACAGCAGCAATTACAACAGCAGCTTCAACAACAACAAAATCATCAACAACAACTGCTACAACACCTTCAACAACAGCAAACCATTTCAATGCAGCAACAGATACCGCAGCAACAGCAAGTGGAACTTCAACAACAACAGCAACAACAACAACAACAACAACAACAACAGAACCAACACCAAGCTTTACTACTGGAGCAACATGCATGCATCCAACAGCAACAACAAGCCCAACAACAACAACAACAACAACAAGCCCAACAGCAACAACAAGCCCAACAACAACAGCAACAACAAGCCCAACAACAACAACAGCAACAACAAGCCCAACAACAACAGCAACAACAAGCCCAACAGCAACCATCCCAACAACAGCAACAACAAGCCCAACAGCAACACAACAGCAACAACAAGCCCAACAACATCAACAACAACAACAACAACAACAACAACAACAACAACAACAGTTGGAGCAGCAACAAGTACTTATTCAAAAACAATTACTGGAGCAACAGCAGGCCCTTCTGCACCAGAGGCAGCAAGAGCAGCAGCCCAAACAATCGTTGCTACCGCAACAACAGTCGTTGCTGCAGCAGCAACCACAAGATCAGCAACAGCAAGCCATCTTACAACAACAGCTGGAGCAACATCAACAGCAAGTGATTTTACAGCAACAACAACTACACCTTGAGCAGAAGCAGTCAAACCAATTACAGCCGCAGCTTGACCAATCCCAACAGCATGTTCTAATGCAGACCCCTCAGCCTCAGTTGCATCCTCCGAATGAGCAACAGCAGCAGAGCCAGATGCAACAGCAAGTGGAACAACAGCATCAGCAAGCTCTACTGCAGCAACACCTGCAGCAGCAAGTTCTGCAACAACAGCATGCTCTCCTGCAGCAGCAACGCATGGATCAGCAGCAAGCACAGCTCAAGCATCAGCTGGAAACACAGCAGCAGCAGGCTTTGTTACAACAGCAGCTAGAGAAACAACACCAACAAGCCCTGTTGAAACAACAGCAACAACAACAACAACAACAGCAACAACAGCAACCACAAGCAGAGGCACTGCAACGGAATCAGCAGAATCTGATTCATGAGCAACCTCAGCAACAGACTACCATTCAACAACTAGAGGCCGTCTCTCTCGATCAGCAGAGGGAGCAGCAGACTTTGATTCAACAGCAATTGGCCGGCGTCCAGCAGGTGTGCATCCCTCAGCAGAGTGTCCCTCAGTTCCCAGGGCCAAGCACAGGTCTCACCCAGGTGCAACAGCAGGCTGCGCTCGTACAGCAGCAGCAGAACGCCTACATGGCACAGCAGCACGCTAGCTCTGCAGCGGAGCCCATCGACTCTCAGGCAGCCGTCCTGGAGGGCACTCTGCACCACACTCAAATGATCCCGCAGGCCCAGGTCCCGGCACCTGTCCAGGCCACGAAACACCCCGCTCAGTCACTCGCTGCTGTGATGCAAGCTCAGGTCCCGGCCCAGCAGCGACAGAGTGACCTCCTGCCCAATAGCATAGCCCAGGTCCCAGTCCAGTTCCAGACCATGGCTACCCCCCCGGCACCGCAGACTCGATCAATGATGGAAGCCCCATTACCTCTTCAGGTGGTGACTTCCATCCAGGGGCAGCCGCCATCGGCCCAGACTCAGCAACTTCACTTGCAGGTCCCACTTCCGATGGCTGCCACAATGACGCCAGGCGAGGCTGCGGCTCAGCCTTTAATCCGCCTACAGCCCCTGCATCCGGTGATGCAGAGTCAGCCTCAGCCACCACAAGGCCAAATACCAACTGACGCGACCGTGATGGCTCAGCAGAACCAAACCCCCATTCAGTCCCCGCCGGCTGTTGCCATGGCTCCCTGTCAGGTTCAACCTAACATACCAGTACAACAGACTGGCCAAATTTCAGGAATGTTACAGGCCCAGCTGCAGCCATCTGGCCAGGTGCAGGTTCAGGCTCCCACCGGCGTTTTGGCGCCCCAGTATAATCAAGCCCTTCAGGCAGCGATGCCCTCAATACACCAGGACATCGTTCCACAACAGCAGCAGCCCGCTGTACTGCAGCATCAGCAGATGATCCTGTCTCCTGGCGCCATTGGAAGTGTTGGAGCAGGCATGGCTGTCAGTTGCTCCACGGTCGACCCCATATCCTTTACATCTGCTCTTCCTCCTGTACAGCAGACTGGGCAAGCATACGTTGCTAGTCAAACAATTCAACAGCCAGCGGTTCAGAGCCAGCAGCAGTTGACGGGAAATATAGCCGTGCCTTCCGTCACCCACTCTTTACCCCAGCCGGCAACTATTCAATCTACTGGGCAGTACCAACCACCGCTGCAGACGCTACCACAAATGCAAAATCAACAACAACAGATGCAACAACAGCAACAAATGCAACAGCAACAACAAATGCAACAGCAACAAATGCAACAGCAACAAATGCAACAGCAACAAATGCAACAGCAACAAATGCAACAGCAACAGATGCAACAGCAACCAATGCAACAGCAACCAATGCAGCAGCAGCAGCAGCCACAACCACCACTTCCATTTCACCAGACGCACCAGGCCCTTCCCGGTCCGGCCTCCATCCCGCAACCGCTCCTCCTTCAGCAGCAAGCCCTGGATCCGAGTCAGCTGCCCCCACAGCCTCATGCGGCTCCCCAGCTGCTAACCCAGTACTCCGCCCAGATCATCTCAAAGGGCCCAGCCCAGCCGCAGTCCCCGCCCCAGGCGCTCCCGCTGTACAGTCAGATCGTTGCAGGGCCACCCCCGTCGTCCGTGCAGAGGACGCTGCCTGCCGACACACATACCCAGACCGGCATGCAGGCCCAGGTTCAGACGCACACACAGACGCACGTCCAGACACAGGCCCACCCTCATACACAGATCCAACCGGCCAACCCCTCTTTCGTGGCAGAGCAGGCCGCTCTTCCCCATGCCGCCTTACCCCTCCAACAGATGCCCCCCAGTCCCACTCATACCTCCTACCCGCCAGCATCACGAGCCACCCTCTCCCAGCTGCCCTCCCTCCACACTCTGGCTGGCCAAGTTCCTCCAGAGCTCATCTCGCCCCCGCCAGGGGGGCCGAGCACCTTACCCGGATGGGCCGACGTCCCCACCTCCCCTCCTCCTGTCGCACCTGTCCAGTTGCTTGACTCTAACGTCCCCTTGCTGTCCCAAACCTCGCTGCAAGACTGTGACCCTCCTCCATTGCTGGGCATAGCTCAGGTACAGGCCGCAAGCCCCATAGGGTTGTTACCTCACAACACTGTCTTCAGTTAGTTTTCTAATAGTAATTTGGTGTCCTTTTTTATCTGATATTCTCCAGCACTAATTCACATGACAAAATTAACGTAATATTCTATTTTTCGATATTATTACAAGATTACAAACATTTCATTAGCTTAACTAACCAATTCAACAATGGATTTATATTCAATGATTATATTTGTATTTCCTTGATTTATCCTACTAATGTTTTATTGTATTGCCTTTGTGGCTTTGATCTCCATTCCCCTGGATTCTACAGGAAAGTCCCCATCTATCAGGCACAGAATACCACTCTTCAACAGGGTATGTTGAAAACACAGGCTCTCATTAGAGCTGAAAATCACATTACATTTTTATAGTAGATACAGTATGCTATTCATAGCCATTTAACTAGACCAGGCTCTAGCAGACACATAGGGGATTGTGAATAGTAAGCATCCATTGCGACATGGAATAGCCTCACAGCTATTCTTGCAGCTGTACAGCATACTGTTATAAAGCATATCATCTGACCTACAGATCTGCTCCACCGAACGGAGAAGAGATGCTGCAGCTCCTAGCCAATGGGAAGCTCGAAAAACTCAAGTCTCAAAGGCGATCTTCCGGCCAGAAGCCTGAGAAAAGCTCCCTCCAGTTTCAGCTGAGCATGCTGCAGGTGGGTTGGACCCTAACCAATCGGATATGCGTGTGGGTGGGTTGCGTAATTCATTCCTCCCGGTTCCGTAATTAATTCTTCATGTCGCCCGTAGGTTTCCAGCAGTGGTGACAACATGGTTGAATGCCAGTTGGAGACCCATAGCAACAAGATGGTGACATACAAGTTTGACATTGAAGGGGATGCGCCCGAGGACATTGCGGATTATATGGTAGAATACACATATGCATTTGCAGTTATTGGTCAACAGTATTTATTGAATTGAATAGCTTGTTTGGGTAATCATTAAGTAACTGCTTCATTATGTTTGCTTAGGTGGAGGAAGACTTTGTCCTTGAATCTGAGAAAGAGAAGTTTGTGGAGCAATTGAGGGCCATAGTCAAGAAAGCCCAGGAAATCCTTCAAACAAAGTCACAGGTATTTTGTTATTGAAATACACAATTTCTGTTTCCTTTCCTTTCCTTCCCTGAATGAATTACAACGTTTTCATCTCTTTTTAGACGGGATCTTTTGAGCATCAATCGAGCACTCCCACTGGTTCTGCAGGTGAGTTTTCAAAGCTGTATGTATTTTGTCTTACACTAAAGACATTAAAGAGAACAGTCATTTCCTTTGAGAGTCTGCTAACTCATTGTGTGCCAACCTGCAGATTCAGTTCCCCAGTCCTCCCCAGTGGGGCGTTGGCGCTTCTTTATCAACCAGACCATTCGCCACAGAGACTCAAACCAGGGAGCCATCACACCGCCCCCTACTGGAGAGATACGATTACCTCAGTCCCCAGAGAAAGGTAAGCCCGCCTGCGTAACATGTAAAGATATGGCGCTAAATTAACTCGGTTAATAAGCAAGCGGCCTAACAAAAACTAATCTATCCCTGCCTCCCCCTACCCCTCCCCCATTCTCTTTATGGCGGCTGCAGAGATTGAAAGATCTCAGAGGTCAGAGCCTTCCATCGCAATGGCCTCTCCTTCCTCCCCCGCCCATTACGCTGCTTCCCCCCCCCACCTCCGCTGCCTCCGCCCCGGCCTCCATGTCCGCCCCCCCCACCGCCGCCACCGCCGCTGTTCACGCTGCCACCACTCCCACCTCGGACAGCATCTCCGCCCCGGCTTCTACCCTAACCAGCCTGGCCGCGGCGCCTTCGGCCCCTTCTGCACCCCCGACCGGTCTGGAGCTACTGGTCCTCACCGCGGCCGCCGGCCCTTCCTCCTCACCGTTACCGTCTTCCGCGTCCAACCTGAAAGCCGCCGCCGCCGCCGCTGCCCCCGTCCCCGAGGTCCTCACACCTCACGGCTCCAGCGGAAGCTCTGTTCCGGCTGCAAACTACGGGGAGACGGGCCTGGCGGCCCCGGCCCAGCACGCGTCCGGAGGGGATCACTCCACCTCAGTCGACCCTCGTCCTCTTCCCCCCGTTCTCGCCGCCGCTGCGGTCACCTCCCCCCCAGTCAGCCAGGTGATGCTGGAGCAGCACCAGCAGCAGCAGCAGCAGCAGCAGCAGATGATGGCGCAGATGGCCCCGCCGACGCCGCCCAAAACTCAGCCACAGCCGCCGACGCACCTTGCCCTGCATCACGTGCCGCCGCAGATACTGCAGCAGGGGTCGCCGGCGCCGCCGACGCCGCAGCTTCAAGGCTTACAACGCCAAGCCCTGCAGTTTCAGCAGCTACCAATGGTGCCGCAGATGCAGCAGGTCTTACCGCCACAACCGCAGCCAATACAACAGCAGATCTACCAAGAGCAATTCAAAATACCACAGGAGCAAATACTACAGCAGTCCTTCCAGGTGTTACAATTACAACCACCACCGTTACAGCAGCAACATCCCAGCCAGACGGAGCCCGTGGTGCAGCAGTCGGTCAACCCTCAAATGGCTCAAATGCCGCCGGCGGAATTGCACCCGGCGGCCCAGCATGTGACTGGTCAACAGCAAACTCCACAGTACAGCACACAGGTGCTACAGCAGCCTGCGGTGCAACAGCTACCATCCACCCCGGTGGCAGCAGCGTCTCTGCAGCAGGCCCAGGCCGACCCACTGCAGCAACACCTAGCGCTGCAGCAGACAATGCAGCTGCAGCAACAGCAAATGCTCCAACAGCAGCAACAGTTGCTCATGTACGCTGCCTCAGTGCAGCCCGATCCGGTGCAGACGCTTCCCCAGTCGGTCAGTCAGCAGTTTGTCCCACAGCAGACGGCGCAGCCTTCCAATGCCAGCTACGTCCAGCCAAACACGCTTCCACCACCGCCGCAAGCGCAGGTCCCCGTGGAGCAGCCGCAGCCACTGGTCCAGCCACAGCAGCCGGTCCACATGCAGCATGAGTCAGGGAAGGCCGGGGACCTGCCCCAGCAGGAAGATCCCCTGCCCAAGCAGCCCTTGTCGCAGCAGTCTGAGTCTGAACTCTCGGTGGGGGAGGCCGGAGTCACGGAGGAAACGGCGGGGAGCCAGGGCCACTTCCAGCCTTCCTCGGACTCCGCTCTGCCTCCGCTGGCTCCTCTGCCTCTGAGCACGACCGAAGCCCCGCCCGCCTCCCTCTCCCTCACCCTCACACCCTCGCCCGCCCAGCCCTCCTCCGTGGTCGAGTCCGACAGCGAGGGTCCGCCCAAAATGGAGTTTGTGGACAACCGCATCAAGACGCTGGACGAGAAGCTGCGCAACCTGCTGTACCAGGAGCACAGTGGGGGGGCGGCACCGGGGGCAGGGGCAGGGGCCGGGGCTGTGGCCCCCAGCCCACCTCCAGTATCTCAGACAGCGGCCTCCACCGCGTCCACTGCTGGGGACGAGACTTTGGAGCTCTCCACGTTCCAACCCCTGTCCGGTCCCCTGCCAGGCTCCTCCTCAGACACCTCCCCTCAATCCTCCTCCTCCACCAGCTCCACCTCCTCCACCTCCTCCTCCTCCTCGTCCACGACCTCCCGCTCCTCGACCACCTCCCCAGAGCCCGAGGCGCAGAGGGCAGAGGAGGAGGTGGGTGCGTCGGAGCGGCCGCAGATGGACCAAGCTCTGCCCTCTGGCTCTGGCTCTGGGTCAGGGTCAGGGTCTGCCCCCCCGCCACCCTCCTCCCTCCTGATGCCCCAGCAGGAAGACTCTGTCGAGCCCCAGCGCCAACCTGTCCCCGGAGAACCTACTGTACTCGTAAGTTTCATTCATTAGTTAAAGGCGGACGAAAAACGGATCGAGTCCTCTCCGTCAAGTAGCGAGTTGCACCACCAACTTTCAACTCTCCAGTGCAACAAGCTTTATTATTCCCCATGTTATTTCTCTGATAATTATTTATCAATATTTGTAGGAAATTCCATTTCATCAAATTATTCATCAAACAACCTTGCAGAGGACATTAGGCATTGAGTTCTAGAGACCCATAGTAAATCACTAATGCCCCACTAACTGTCTCTGCGCCTTATTCCCCATTCCTTTTCCCGATCCCTCCGGGGGGTCTCTAGGCTGTCTCCCCACACTCAGACACCAGTGCCCACGGAGAGGCGTCCGCGGCCCCCAAACAGCAAGCCATCCCCCTGCGGCACGGACTGCAGCAGCAGCAGCAAAATGCAGGAGGTGGATATTTTGGCCTAAACCTGACATGTCCTAGTATCAGAAATCCTGTTAGCAAGAAATCCTGGACTCGCAAATTCAAAAGCTGGGCATGCAAACTGCGCCACTCCGCCAGCTTGTTCAAGAAGCCCAGAGTCCAGCAAGGTAGCGTCTTCTTAGAGGCTGATCAAAAGAGCGAGAGACTGAGCGATTGAGAGATTGAGAGAGAGAGAGAGAGAGAGAGAGAGACTGAAAGACAGAGTGTGAGAGAATGGGATGCTGAGGCATGATGTAAAACCTAATGTCTAGTTCCAGTTGTAACATAGTACCTTAACTCCTTAGATTGTATCTAAGGATAATTAATAATTGTTAATAGATACATGTTTTGCCTTCTGCTAATGTGACCCTGTAGTCCACTGTAGAGCTTTGATATCACTACATACATGGCTGTTCTTTCTTTGCTATGATTTGATTCCTTTATAACTAAATCTCATTTTCTCGGCAATCTTTTCTTTTTTTCGCATGCATTTCTCCCCGAGGGGACGAGAGCAGAGGGGGAGTAGAAGAGGGTGGGAGAGGGTGTAGAAGGAGGCGACACCCATGGCTCATACCAAAAAGCCCCCCTCCCGTGCACAGGATTGACCTCTACATGATTCACCAGCACCACCCCATCCAGCCACACACAAACCCACCCCAACGCACCACCAATCAACTCACTCTGCTCACCACATCCCTTATAGTGTCCGCCAGCACGCAGGCAGAGCCATTACATCATGGGGCCATGGGTTCAAAGGTCACTGACATCTGTGCTACTACACAGATGTAGAAGCTTCCTTCTATATTGTGTGACGTGAACAACACCAAATCAACCAATTAATGGGAAATTTGGTGAGAACTAACTGAACAGCTTAACTCTATGGAAGTTGTTATTATAGTATGTAGGCATTAGGTCAATCAACATTATGTGTGTGATATCCCAACTAGGGTTAAAAGACATAACACATAGCGGATTATCACCGGTGATGAGACTACAGGTTATCAACACGGATGTCTCCTACCTCTGTGGAAACGATTGTAAGTCAGTGAAAATGAGAAGAGTGGATGTGAGGGTGGGCGGGAATTCAGTCTTCTTGAATTGGACATGCATCTGCCATACCATGGTTACGTTCCATTTCCTTTAAGTCCCTTTTTGTTTCCATTTCACGTGGGTTTACCCCTCCTCACAATGCTTTAACATGTTTGCTTTGAGCATGCAAATTAACAGGACTGCGCGCTTTCACACATTGTTTGACTTATGTTTGAATTCTGCTGCAATATTCAACGTTCAATGCAACTGTCTTCTCATAGTCCTGCATGTAAGATGCATATGGCGCAGGGTTGATAATAATGTGGTGTGGTGTTGGTGAGTGATTTTTAATGCTCTGCTTCTGTGTCTGTGTGTTAATGTGTCTCTCTGTCACTCTATATATCTTCATGGGTGTATATCGTCTGTTTGTACTGTTTGAATGCCTTGGTCTGTGTCTTCCCTGTCCATGGCCCATGTCTTTATACCTCTGTTTTCTTCTGTGTCCTGTGGCCGCCCTCCTTGTTTGTCATATGCCTCCATTGTCAGATGGGAAAGACAGTCAGCCGCTCACAGAGGAAAAGGAAGATGTGCCACTAAATCCGACAGTGTCCCGTAAAGGCCGATTTCAGGTTGGGAACGCACCTCTTTCCCACTTAGACATACATAAAACGCTAAGTTCCAACAGGCGAGACGACAGCAGCACTGACACCTGCCCATCGCTCTTTACCTCCAGGTGACTCCAGTGCCTCAGCCTCCCGAACCCTCCCCTCCCAAGGAGCAGAGCCTGAGGAGCAGCCACAGGAAAGTGGGGCGCTTCTCAGTGACCCAGGCCGAGGCCACCAAGAGAGAGGAGACGCACACGGACAGCTCCCCCGTCTCCCCCGACCTGGAGCGAGAGAGGAGGAAGGCCAGGGGGAAGGAGGGGGAGGAAGGAAAGAGGACCCCCGCGCTGAGCCACCCGCCCCGAGGACACAGCCACGGACACTCCCCGCTGGGCAGCAGTGATGACGAGGAGAGTGAGATGGAGGATGAGGAGCTGAGGAAGGAACTGCACCGGCTCCGAGAGAAGTGAGAGCCAAGCGGAGGGCAATTGAGACTAAGATATCCTCCATATATAATCACGTTTAACTACACCCATGTTTATTCATAGCGTTTTTGGTTGTTTTCTTTCATTTAATTTGTCCTTTTTTTCCCCCTCTGTGGATTTCTAGCGCTATCATATATGGTAACTTGATGTTAAGGTCCTGAATAATTCATAGCTACTTCCGCTGATTTGGCATTTGGAGGATGAATACATTAAAAACAGAAGTTCAGCATCAATAATGTTTTGAAAAAGAAAAAGCGAATCAAAGAATACATTATTTTATTGTCGAAACATAAATGATTCAATGTTGATATTTTATTGATCTCTATGTTAGATTATGTATCAGGCTTTCCATTATCCAACACTTGGGATGACACAGTTTACCTTATCCCCCGTGTACCGGACATCAGCAGCCTGACTTTCCAACTCCTGCGTTACAGGCACATAAAGGAGGTCGTGTCGCTCCAGGCCCAGCAGAACAGAGAGCTGCAGGGTCTCTACCAGCAGCTGCGCTCCATCAAAGACCACCGGCACACCCTGCCTCTCCCGCTGCCGCGAACGCCCCCTCTCCCCATGACGCCCACCTCCCTGTCCCCCCGCAGGCCCCGGCCAAACAAGGTCAAGCTCCGGCCCCGGCCCCATTCTCACTTGGACAACAATGGAGTCGCATCCCCTGGTAACAGTTGCTTTTCCCCCCCATCCCCCCCATCCCCCCACTCTCCTCACTCTCCTCCTCCTCCCGACAACAACAACCCCAATTCATGTCATACTCTTACTCGCTCGCGACTCTTGATACCTTCTGACCGTTTTGTGTGTGACTCTTTGTTCAGGGATCCAGCAGTCGAGCAGTTACTCTGGTGGGGAACAGAGCCGCCTGCCTCCGTACCGCCACCCTGAAAGCACCACCTCGCTATCAGCCAAGAGAGGTATGGGTTTGTTCTCTTCACGCAAAAACAAAGGAGCTACCGGCGCTCAACGTCAACAATGCTCACCGGAAAAGCTGCCTCCTGCTTTGTTTCCACAGATCACAGCCCCCCTAGGAAGAGCACATTTACCGACGAGCTGCACAAGCTGGTGGACGATTGGACAAAGGAGGCGGTGGGCCCCGCCCCTCCCAAGCCCTCGCTCAATCAGATCAAACAGATCCAGCAGGGGCAGGAACTCTGGGGCCAACCGGCGGAGGTAAAGCCCGGCGCAACATGTACTTCCTCTGCTTCCGCCAGGTCAACCGCCCCCTGATAACATGTGTGATTGTTGCACAGGTGGCTCCCCCCTGCTGGTTTCCAGTAGCACCACTAAACCCCCAGTCATCCCCAGCCCCGTCGAGCCTGCCCGGGGCTGCCCCGTCACACTACACAGGAGGAGGTGGAGGAGGAGGAGGAGGAGGAGGAGGAGGTGGAGGTGGAGTAGGGGGAGGAGGAGCGTGCCGTACCTTGCGCTCCCCCGGGGCAACACCGCCTACACACCTGGCTCCAGTCCCCCAGCTGCAGCCCAGTGTGCACCTCCACCAGTCGCTCCAGCAGATGTCCTATCAGCAGCCCCCGCTCCGCCAGCAGCTCCCCCAGCCTCGGGTCCAGAGTCCCCTGCAGACCCAGTCTCAGCCAATGCAGAGCCAGGCCCCGGCCAGCGCCACTCACCCGCCACCTCAAACCCAGCCACTGTTGCCTTCCCAGAAGCCCGCCTCGACCGTGCCCCCCTCTGCACCCACAGACAGCAGCACTGTGACCGGGGCCACGTTCTGCTCCTGCTCCTCCTCTTCCTCCTCCTCCTGTTGCTCCTCCTCCTCCTGCTCCACCGCTCCTCTGCCTTCCAGTGCCAAACTACACCCAGCGCCCCCCGCCACCCCCCTCCCCCTGGGACAGCCCTGAAGCCCCCCGAGAGGACTTTGGGCAAGGACTGGGTGACGGGGCCAGGGTTGAGACTTTTGAAGGGTATTCTAAAGATTGGATATGAAATTGAGGACGTGGAAGAGTGGATGAGAGAAGGACGAGTGTTGATGTAGTTAATGTGGGAAGGGGGTGTGAATGTGAAAGATGGTTACTGTATGTACACTACAGACAGGGCCACTGTGGCTGTGGATTTATGAATAATGTTGTGTTTGGCTGTTAAGTTGTATAAATTCTGCAATGTGTGTGTGCATTTGTGAGTGAGTGTGTTTGTGCTTCTATGTACTGTACAAGGGCATACCCCCCCCCCCCACCCACCCACCCCTTTGTATTTGTGACACAAATTAATTATCTTTCCTTTCATACGGTTGAACCTGAACTCTATTTGAAAGAGACATGAAGGACACACAGGATTTTAACATCAATGACTTTTTCGTTATATTTTCTTTGTCAAAGTTAGGGCAAAACAACAATTTTAAAAGTGCAATTAGTAACTGTCTAAATTGATCATTGTGCATTTGATTTATTTGTCTGTATGACATAAAATATTTTCTAGAAGCAACTTACCAGATGAGGATTAACAAACAGACCTTTAAAATGATGGAATAAAGCACAAAGTGTTTCCATGGGCCGAAAGCGTAAACACAGTTGCGTCGAAAGCATGTTACACAGTAAAGCATGGTCATGTTACCTGGCTACCATCGCAACCATGATGCCATCAGCGCACTGTTTTAAGTGTAGTGCATGGACACGGCATGTTAGCTTCTAATACCTCGAAACAGCAATGGGTTTGTAGCAGATTTAATTGAACGGAATTCACATGATTGATAGTCTGTGTCCTTCATTTTAGTATTATTAGCGGGATATTGACAAGCTCAGAAGTTCTGCCAAGTCTTTGCTTCACACTTTTATTGTTTGGGAGGACTTTAAAGTTCCTGCACTGCATCCATTACATTACTACTTTGCATGACCTTTTGGCTACCTTGAGTGGATCTTTGCGCACCTACACTTTGATTTAGGTAGTATGCTCACTACTAATTAATTCATACATGTTTATGAGGTGGGGCACGAAAGAGAAAAAAACTGCCAAATGATTATTAAATGGGAAAAACATGTTTTCTTTCCGATATTGCCTTTTAAATTTACTACATTATTGTGTGAGAATGTGTATTTTTTTCTGTGTGGCAAAGCTTTGTTACCGTTGCACTGCGTCATAAATGGCACCCATGTTGCTTTTATTCGGAGCGGCCTGTACGCAATGTACGCAAGACCGGTGAGGACTTTTACACCTGTAAAGTTTGACATTTTACAACTGTAAAGTTTAAAACTTTGTTGAACGTGGTATTTTTATTTTAATGGTGAACTATTTTGTCTATGATCATAAGCTTTTTCACTGTGAATGACTATAAAATAGACTGGACCACTAAAGTGCAGACATGCACAGTACCCTAACTTGATCAAGAAGTGAACATATTTCTGAATTAACGTCAATGAAAAAACAGGGACATAGGCCTACATAATAATATAGCCAACTGATGTTCTATTTGACTTTCAGCGTTAAAGCTAAATAATGTATTGGCTATTGATGGTCAGTCATTGATACATTTACTTGGTATAATGTATATATAATGGAGTAGTATATACATTTCTGTATTTATTGAAAATATCAATAGAGATATTCTGTTCTACATCAATGAGGAGATTAGGATACAAAGGAGTCAAAAACAACCTACAAATTTGTAATTGGGAAAAATAAGTTTGTACAAGAGTTTATGGTTCAATTTGCATCACTTTGCAGTAGTATTACCTGCAATTTAACGTATGGCTTCTAGTATTCATGTTGTTTTTGATACAACTCACATTTTCCACAGAAATGTAGTTCATTATTTATGTTGGATACTAACCTGTTGACTACTGCTACAGCTTTGACGATGATTCATGAATAAAATGGAACTTGCCAGGTCCTTGGAAGTGTTACCAAAATGTTACCTAAAAGAAAATTATTTTTGTATTTCGAAATGGGGTTGTATAAATTGTGTTATGATCAAATCAGAGGGTAAGTGAAACTAGAGAAGATTGGTTCTCTTTCTTGTCTAAATTAAACTCTTATTGTGTCCTTCATTGGTTGGAGGCAGGCTGGGGTGATTCTAAACCCTCATTTGTAATTGTTAGTCTTCTAGGATATATTATTGGATTTTAACAATATGTCACCCGAGAAGAACTTTCAATACAAAATACAATACAAAAAAGTGCATTGATAAATATCCAAAATATGTTTGTGGAGTCTCGAAATAACACGATTGAGAACCAACTATAAAATAATAAAAAGAAAGTAATGAACGTTGCCGTAATTAGCATCTGTAAATTGTAACTAATTAAATTGCTGATTTTATTTATGTTTTGTAACTAATCAAAATAAATGATGTCTAAACATCAAACTCTTCTGATTGTTTTTATTACATATCATAATCAGTCTGACAAACTAAACGTTTTATTTTATCATTCCTGAGCTGAATCAGATAAATACAAACATACACGTATCTTATTGAAAATAAAATAAAAAAAAAAACCCGAATCATATGGTCTCTAGACGTGCGGATTATATAACGTTTTGCTTCTACCGTCCCGTAACGTTTTGTTTTCTTGAACGCACCTCCGTTTTCTACCAGTCGCAACTTTATTGTTCCTTCAATAACAGACAGCGAAGAAGAAACCGTTTACCGCTGTTGTCTTTGAAATGGCGTTGAAGCGTTATTATAGTAGTCCGTATTTCTGATGGTTGTGCTTGTTTAGGGGATTTGCTATATAATTTCCCTGGTGATTTTATGTCAGAAATTTTAAATGCACCATATTGTTCCTGAAGTTTGCTTCATAAAAATGTGCAGACGCTTGTTGTAGTTATTTTTTGCAGTGCTGAGCTAGGCCGCTTCCATCCCCGAGCTTGCTTACGGATTTCATCAGCTTTAAAGCTCTCGGCCTTGGTTGCTTTGGTAAGTTGCTAACAACCGATTTATTTGTCTTTATTTTATGGGTTTTCTATATGTTGGTTACTTTTTTACATCGAGAAAAGCCTTTTATTCATTATGCATGTTTTATTTGTTTCTTAATGTGAAAACAAGGATCTGTACAGCCCTTATTTTGACAACATAGCCGTTAGCTAGTGTGTTAGCTCAGCGTTAGCCAGCTTTACCGCTAAACCGCTTTAGTCCACAGCCCCATTATCCATTATAGTGTGTTTACAAATGGCAAGCCTCGTTAGCCTATAAGCTATTGAAACATGTACTAGGTAAACCATCTTTAATCAACATTTAGCTTTTTTTGTTCGTTTTTCGTTCCCTCAGTCTGCAGTTACTTCTAAAATATATGTTACATTAAAATGGAAATATTTTCCAAATTGTTTTTGTAATTAGGATTTTTTTAGTGTAGACAGTATCAAGCTAGAATTAGCATCGACAACTTCTAGAGACGGATGCTACCTTTGGGACATCTTTGCTTTTACTTAATTTGTTAGCGTAGAATCGATTATTTTTGCTTTATACAACATATAATTGCGTTCTAGACCCTGTTCTATCACTGGTGCTCCAAGATATTTATTTCTAATTTTCATTGTTTACTTTTTAACAGGGCTCCTGTTGGGCGACCAGTGTCATGCGTGTCAGGAACGATCATCTGGCAGGGATATGTCAGAAGCTCTACTCATTTCAGCATTATTACCCTTAATATAGAGCTACATTAAAACTCTTAATGTAGTTTGGACATTTGAACCTCTGCCTGTTGGATTGTACACTGACTGAAGTGGACTCTTACCGGAGACTGCACTGAGATTGTTTTTCATAGTGACATTCAGTATGGCATCAGTACCAGTATACTGCTTGTGTCGACTACCATATGATGTGACCCGGTTCATGATCGAATGTGACATTTGTCAAGACTGGTTCCATGGGAGGTGAGTCATGTTTATATTTTTATTCTTTTGTGATTTTGTCTTTGTCTTTGAGGTGGGCCATTAATAGTCATTGTTTGCTTTCTACAATTCCATATGTTGAATTATATCATCAAATCTTCTATTCTGTAAAGTTATCAGTGATGCATACTGAATTATATCCTAGCTCCATTGGTAAATTGGACGTTTTTAATGGATTTTTTATGATGTGTTCATTGATAATTGGATTTTTAATAAGATCTGCTCAGTTTTCTACTATCCCTATCTTGATGCTGGATCTACACATGGATTTCCTTATAGCTGTGTTGGAGTGGAGGAGGATAAAGCAGCAGAGATTGACCTGTATCACTGCCCTAACTGTCAGATCACCCATGGGCCATCGATCAGTAAGTTATTAAAATGTGTGTCATTTTGATATTTCTTTTATTCATTGCTTTTGAAAGCCTCTCCATTTTTCTGTCCACACCGGCACTTCTGTTGACCGATGTGTTTTCCTCCGTTTCCACCGGCAGTGCGTAAGCGTCGTGGGGGAAATAAGCAGGCAGATGGGGGTGCTGTGGTAGGAAGAGATCCTACTCGGCCTGTGAAAACAGGCACCCCGCAGTTTGTGAGAGAACTTCGGAGCCGCACTTTTCCAAGGTAAGCCCTACACCCTCCCGTGTGGCGCCATGGCTGCTTGTTATTCTGACCTTCACCAAAAGAAAACATGAGCTATTAATGGATTTAATACACATTAACTACTGTGTTTTTAAAAAGGGATTACACACATATTCAGCACATCCCAATCCCAATTTAAACAGTGCATGGTTTCCTTTATCAAGTGCGGATGAGGTGTTGCTGAAGCCCACTGGGGCCCAGCTGACGGTGGAATTCCTTGAAGAGCGTTCCTTTAGTGTTCCTGTCATGGTGCTCCGGCGAGATGGCTTGGGCATGATCTTGCCGCCATCCTCCTTCTGCGTCCACGACGTAGAGTACTACATCGGTAAACCTCCTTCCTATTTAATTCCCTTTCTCCCTCTGGGTCATGCAGCCTTATTTAAAAACTTGTTGAACAAAGGGCATTTGAACTATTGACATTTTTCCCAATTGTTAAAAAGTAATTTTTTCCTTACTGAGCAGAATTTGTGTTTGCCTAATTTGTTGAAAGAACACTACGCTACTTTTTAGACGTGTCTAATACATGGTGTTTGCTGTCCTCATTCTAGGTCCTGACAAAGAGATAGATGTGATTGACGTGTCTCGCCAGTCTGACATGAAAATGCGCTTGGAAGAGTTTGTGGAATATTACAACAGCCCCAACCGAGACAGAGTGCTCAATGTGATCAGCCTGGAGTTCTCAGAGACCAGGTGCACATTCTCATAGTAATACTCTCGGCCCCTGTTCAAAACCAGTTCAGTATCTGGCCTTATTCTACATAGACTTTACTGTAATTTATCAAAATAGAAAGTCATATTTATTTACTAAATAAGGCATACGTCTCCCATATTGGTTCACGTAACACTATGTTAAGAAAAAGTCCATGTCTCTTATAGGCTCTCCAATTTGGTGGAAACTCCAAAGATCGTTAGGAAACTGTCCTGGGTTGAAAACCTGTGGCCAGAGGAGTCTGTGTTTGAACGTCCGAACGTACAGAAGTACTGCCTGATGGGGGTGAAGGACAGCTACACAGACTTTCACATTGACTTTGGAGGAACTTCGGTTTGGTATCACGTCCTGAAGGTAAGCTACATGAGTTGACTTGTAGTGCGGTTTCTGACTGAAACCGTTGTTCATACGTGGCCTTTAATCTAACTACATCCATCCAAACCTCTTTGTGTCTCTCTTTGTAGGGTGAGAAGATATTTTACTTGATATCTCCAACTGCAGCCAATCTGGCCTTGTTTGAACGTTGGAGTTCCTCATCGAATCAGAATGAGATGTTCTTTGGCGATCAAGTGGATATGTGCTACAAATGTTCGGTCAAACAGGGCAACACCCTCTTCATTCCAACAGGTAGGCTTCGCAGTTTTCCTTCATCGGGTACTAGTTTGGTGGCCAAATCACAATTTGAAGTACCAAATAGGAAACACGACAGCATATAAGAAATGGGAAAATGGGACCAGGTCATTATCGTAATGCTCAGCAATTATAAATGAATACACTTTAATCAATTAAAATTAAAATCCACAAAACTCTTAAATTTGTTCCATGTATTTATTTCTAACCTCTCTGATGAGTGACGGGACTCTAATTATTTTAAGCCTATAGTTATCATGTTATACAAACAGCATTGCGATTCAAGTTTTTCAGATGCTGCGAAGCTGTCTTTTTTCACCCTATATGTGTGCATCACTGGATCAGTTAGATTAACATATTTTCTGCATGTGTTTTTTTAGGGTGGATTCATGCGGTTCTCACTCCAGTGGATTGTTTAGCTTTTGGAGGGAACTTTCTTCATAGTCTCAACATTGACATGCAGCTACGGTGAGTTCCCTCACACTGATCTCATTGAAGTGAATTGTTCATGCATTCAGGCACATACCTTAAAACATGTTTAACAAACCGTTTCTCCTCAGGGCTTATGAGATAGAAAAGAGGTTGAGCACAGCAGATCTGTTTAGGTTCCCCAACTTTGAGACCGTGTGCTGGTATGTTGGCAAGCACCTCCTCGATACATTCAGAGGTAAGGTTTCTTTCAAGACCTGTATTTCCTCATCTTTTTCATGAGAAGAAAAGTTTCTAGTGATGTCACCAAACCAATGGGCCTCTATTTGGCAGGTTTGAGGGAGAACCGCAGGCATCCTGCCACTTACCTGGTCCACGGAGCAAAGGCACTGAACAATGCTTTCCGCACCTGGACCCGCAAAGAGGTCAGGCGTAAACCCATCAACGACCTCACTCGGCTCACTCCCTACCCATCTTTTAGTGAAGTTCATGTTATCGTACTTTCCAGTGATCAGAAGTTATTCACATTTGTAATTTCGTTTTTCCCGATTTTCTTTCTCAGGCAATAGCTGACCACGAAGTGGAAATTCCCGAGACCATCAAGACGCAGCAGTTAATAAAGGACCTAGCTAAAGAGATCCGCCTTGTCGAGGTACAAAGAAGCACCCTGGTAGATGTGGTGTGTGGCGTTCATATCATCGTTCCATTTTACACACTCCATATATTGTAGGTTTTTCCTTTGAATTATAACGGCAACCTTTATTTTCAAAGGACATCTTTCAGCAAAACATTGGCCGGGCCGCTCCCCCGTTCCCTGGGTCGCCGCTCTCTAAAGGTCCCGCTACCCCTTCCCAAAATCCCATCCGCTCTCCAGGAAAAAAGAGAGGGCCCAAAGCAAAGGATGGGGTAGGGGTTATGGGCTTGCCGGTAACCAAGAAGAAGAGTCAGAAAAGTCTGATCAAGGCAGAGGCTGAGGAACTGGATCTCCTGGAAATTCATACCAAACACACTCTTAAAAAGTTTCATCCCGGCAAGTCCAAGAAAAACAAGGTATGGGATTGTCTCAAGCTAGGGTAGGCAATTTGGAGAAGCCAGCCAGAGAAAGCGTTGTTTTTAAGTCCTCCAACCTACGGCAGAGTGCCCACAGGAAGCCGGGTTGGACGGTAGTTGGACAGATAAAAGTCAAAAATACCGTATTTTTCTTTATGCTTTTTTTTTTTATGCCATTTGATTTTAATTAATTGCTTTCGGGATGTAAAGAAAAATGGAAGAAATAGGAAGAAAAAAAATGCTTCTAAAATAAATTGCCTACTGTAGCTTTAATTTCTTTTACAGCACGAGGTATTGATCGTGTTTGCCAATCGATTTGCTTACAACTGTATTTGTGCTGTTTTTCTTTGGTCTCCAGCTGGAGTTGCCATTAGAGGAGTTTGAAGGGAAGCTTAATAAGAGCAAGCTGAAACTTGTACTGACCAACGGCAAAATTCAAGGGTAAGCGAAACGCACAACACGTACATACAGAGACGTTGCTTCTTTTGTTGACCCTGTGCTCATTCGAAGGCGGGCTGGAAATGCTGACCGTAGTCTTTTTTTTTTCTTCTTCTTCTTCTTTTCAAGTTCCAAGAAGAAGGGCGGCAGTAACGGAGCTGGAGGTGCAGGGAACTTCCAACATGTGGCCATGGAGGGGTCCAGCCTCTCTGACCTGGAGACGGAGGACGAGCTGCAGATCGACGAGACCCCGCCGCCACGCCGCAAGCCCACTGGGCCCAGCAAGAAGAAGAAACTTAGTGGTGAGAATTAACCTCCAAAAGAGGGGCCGGGTGACGGCTGTATAATTATGGACAACCGTGCAGCTTTGCTCCTCTATAATCTTTCTATTCTCTGCAGACCACGAAGTTGTCCGCACTATTGCTACGTTAGAACGCGCCAGAAACTCAAAATGAAAATGCTCCTTTTTCTAAGGTCTTCCGAGAAAGCTTCCGCGAGCCAAGCCGTGCTCTGACCCCAACAGGATCAGGGAGCCCGGGGAGGTGGATTTTGACATTGAGGTGAGGATGCTCTGCATGTTCAGCGGGATACGACGAATGCAATGTCCTCTGCATTGCCATTTAAAGTTGTCTTCTATATCATGGTTACCGCCATGCTAGAACAACGGTTGTTTGTTTGTTCATTAAAGGAGGACTACACAACAGATGAAGAAGCATTGGCGGCCCATGGAGTGAAGGGTGGAGCCGGAGGTATTCTGGACTTATTGAAGGCCAGTAAGCAAGTAGCGGGCCTGGACTCTGCACTCAGGTGAGATCTCTGTTAGTGTTCAAATGTTTTACAGACGGATTTAAGGCTTAAGTGTATATTTTTAATCCAACAAATTGTGTGTGCTAAGCACTGCAGTCCTAATTAAAAACTACAATTGTAACGGTTTTAGAAAGCATTGGTGTACTTTTCGATTGCTATCGGTAGGCTGATCCCCCTCTTCTCTTTCTCAGTGAGGAAGCTCCAGCCTCTCCAAGCACACGGGAAGCCATCCAAGGCATGCTCTCCATGGCCAACCCTCCGTCCTCCTCCTCTTCATCCTCCTCCTCCTCGTCCTCGCCCATGTCCATCTCAGGAGGCCTGACGGAGGGTCTTGCCGTGGTGAAGGAGAAGGGGCGAAGGGCTGTGTGGGTGTCCGGCGGAAACAAAAAGAATTCGGGTAGTCCCGAGAAGAAACCCGCCATCCAGCAGCGTCCCGGGAAGCGGGCGATCAAGCGTCCGGCGCGGCACCTTAGCGACGAGGAAAGCCCTGACGAGCAGGAGACTCTCGGCACATGCTTTAAGGACTCTGACTACGGTGAGACATCATATGCACCTGCCAATGCCTTTTAAACGCAGACACCACACATGGACACGAAGCTGAACACGGAGGTCATCAACGGTATTTTCCTAAGATTCTTTCATTCTTTGAAGAAACTTGTGTGTCTGTCTTTTTTCTCTTAGTTTACCCTTCGCTAGAGTCTGACGAGGAGGATCATGCCAACAAGGCCAAGATGAAACGGAAGAAAAACTGGGACGATACGCCCTGGAGTCCAAAAGGTCTTCTGCATAGCTCATTCTGTGAAACGATAATGCAACTTAAAACCATGGTGGGGTTTTCTTTTAAACCCTTACCTTCCATTTGCAGCCCGGGTGTTGCCCACCCTCCCGAAACAGGAGAGACCGGCCAGGGAGGGTGCGAGAGTAGCATCGGTGGAAACCGGTCTTGCAGCAGCGGCCGCTAAACTGGCGCACCAGGTGAGTTCACGGAAACGTGAAGTGTTAATCTGACGAATCAGGGGGTGGAGTTTTGGGGTGGTGAGGTTGATTTTGTAATTGTTTCGCTTGTAGGAGCAACAGAAACCCGCCAAGAGAAAGTACACCAAAAAGCAGCGGCCCCCACCTCCGGCACCGGCCCCGCCCCCTGTCCAACCAGAACCAGCCCCGCCCTCCCCGCCACAGGCTTCCTCCTCTGGACCCGAGTTCAGCCCCGACCGGAGGATGGACTACTACTCTGCCAGCTTGATGGATCACGAGTACACGGCAGGGCCCGGACCCTTCGGCCCGGGGGGCCCTCGGGGCACTGGGGCCATGGCTCCTGGGGTGTTCCTCACCTCCAGGAGGCCTTCGCTCTCCCCGCAGAACAGCAGCACTTACTCGCCCTCTGGTGCGTCCCCGGCAGGGCCGGCCAGTCAAAGCACTGCTGTAGCAGGACAAGGTAAGGGGAGCGCGTGAGAAACACACAACATGCTGGCATATCACACTGAGGGCGTGTTTTCTCATTCCTGTTTTCCCTCTCTTAATTTAGCAGGGAAACGTCCAAGGAAAGGACTTGCAACTGCAAAACAGAGACTTGGAAAAATTCTCAAAATTCACCGCAATGGCAAACTTCTCTTGTAGGCGGTGCTGGTAATGTGGCCACACATTTGGTGGGAAAAATGAAGAAAGAATGACTTACAAGGACATACTGCCCGGACAGACTTCATTATATTTTTTATCATAGGTTTTTATGATCATCAGTTTTCTCATCTTCCTCCATGCTTTTACTCTTATATCCACAAAAATGATGTTACAAAGATCCACTGAACACACTTTTCACCAGGCAACTTGACGGGTAAACCGCATCCTCCTAATGTTGGCAATAAAGAAATTTGAGAAACTTGAAATTAATATAATTTTGGAGTTAAAGCTAGGGTATGCGATTTTGGGGAAAACAGCCGTTGAGATTCTGTCGCGTTCTCTCTGGTCCCTCCCTCCCACGCGCTACCTGCTGTAGCTCCTCCCTCCGCACGTCAGTGAGGCGCGTTCATGTGAATTCAGTTACATTGATAGGAAGACGAAACACCATGTCCGATTCCGAGGTAATTAAACATTAGTGCTGATAACTGCATAAGAACATATATAGCATCAACATCTTACTCACAGACATAGGTAGATGGTAGAAAGGTAGCTGTATCAGCCAAGCAAGTTAGCAAACTAAGTGCAACTGTAATTTGTTAGCATAAGCTGCTAGGCTCGTGAACGCTCACGCAGGGACGCACGAACGTCGGTGCCAAGTTGACGGACAGTCCCACAGCCAATAAGAACGGAGAATCGGAGCCTCGCTCTGATTGGTCAAAGTGTACATGAGCGGTGGCAATTTTTTGGGGGGGCACACAGAGGCAGGGGAGAGCAAAGTGATGTGCAGATATTCTCAGAGCACTTCGCCTACATATAGCTGACTGGCTATTATGACATTTTTGCTAAATATTTCAGTAAAAAAATCGCCTACCCTAGCTTTAAATCTTCAATATATCATTTTTGAGTTGGGCTATAATAGTTTCTGTATTCAGGCAGTAGATATTCATGTTTTCTCATCTTTACTTACCGGTAAATACTTGGACTTTTACTCTTACACGGTTTGTTCAAAATGTCCTATCTTTCAGAAATGTTTTCTTCAGAAGTTCACAATGAATAGCAAGTTTGCCATAATAATGGAAAGTTGTGTAATTAGTCATACCATGTAAGGTTAAGTAAGAATTATTTGATGAAGAGACATAATGCTCTGTTGTTGAAATGTTTCGAGCATTTCATTTTAGGCGTGTATCCTCAGTTTTCCCTGTTCGTGAATGACACCCTGTTTTACACTTTTATATCATTAATTTGATCTATCGTGGATTTTTATATCATGGTTTTATTTCTTTAGAATTCCCTTGGAAAATAGCAGTTGGCTCCTCTGCATAGTCACAAATAATGCATTATTCAATTGATCCCACGTTATTATGTTTAAGTTTGTATTCAATCATGCTGCAAGTTCAGATTAATACAAACTCATTTAAATATAGAATATTTTCTACATAGGCATGTTCTCAACTTTTTTGTATGCTTTTCCACTCTTAAGATGATCGTAACCTCAGTAAATTGGTTTATTATGCTTTTTAATGTTTCTTTAAGTCGATGTAAATATTTGTAATTTACCTAGATACTGAGTAAGCAGTACGATGTTAGAACACAGAGTTCTCATTAGCATCCCATCAGTTTAGCATGATGGATTTAGCCGTGTTGGAGTTGGGGTGGTGAGGTTGCTATCAACAAAATGTTGGTTGAGATGTAGATCTTACTATTCACAGTAGAAGTGAGGGCTATTGTCTGATGTGTAAATACGTATTGTAATTTAATTTCTTTTATAGTTAAAATGACTGTTGAAATCTTTTTCAAAATGACTTGTAAATGACGCATTGCTGTATTTGGAAATATATGAACTTGTTTTTTTTACTTGTTTGCAGTAAATATGTCCTGCTTAGTTGGTCATGTTGTATTGTCAATGTTATAAGGGAGTTATTTTGTTCTGAAAAAATACCCTAGTTTGACTGTCTGTTTGGTTATGAATTGTTGTTTATATTCACTCATGCTTCAACAAACTGTATGTTACACACAATGGTTTTTAAATATGACCCAAAACAGATAAACTATACTTTGGGAAAACTTACTGTTTAAAAATGATTTCTTTACATGAACCATTCCAAAATTGGTTGGTTTTTGAGGGACTGCTGCCTACTCATCCGATTTATTTATTTATTTGTATGATTCAAGCGTTTTGAAATGTCTCTACCCAACTTATTTTAATTCATTACATCTTGCAATTAGAAATGAAAATGATTCACTTATTTAAATTGGTTATTTTGTTGTAGATAAAGACTAGAGCTCATCAAATGATCAGATGCATTGTAGCATCTTTAATCATTCGTAATATTTTGCACAAAACATTTACGGTAGTGAATTTATTACCATTTGTGGTGTAATCAGCTATTTTATTAGAATAAATTTCTTTGCAGTTATTTGGAATATTTACGAATATAAGTTTGGCATAAATAACAGAATACTTATGACCTAAATTACAAGCAATCAAGCTTTTTCGGCACATCAGAAAGTTGATTCAGTACACCAATTTACAAATCGAATTCAAATCAAAATCAAAATTCCTATTTTCGGCCGGAAACAAGACTGTCCATCTTTGAGACAGTCATTGATGGAACTGAGTTTTTTTTCTCTCAGTACAAGGGAGTGCCAGAGCCTCTGTAAAGAAGTTCTCGCGAGACCTAAACGGCCCTACTCGCTACTAGTGCAAGATGGAGAAGCGAATTTAGCACGCAAACGAGGTAAGCAAAAATAAAAACATTTTAGTGTAACATGTCTCGGTGTTTCGTGAAGTGTACACATTGACCTTTCATCAACAACTAATGATGATTTATATTCGAAGTCTGCCTCCAGTGCCATCAAGAGTTTTTGTCATGGTGAACGGAACATTATGCCATGTAAACCGCCATTTTTAATGTAGCCATGATCCCACAGATAGCATTGTGCTGTGTTCTCGCTCCTAGCTGCTTAGCTCGCGCGAAACCCACCAACACACGCCGCACGGGCTCACTGCGCGAATGCTTGCCCCCGTGTGCTACTCCTAGCCACATTAGCATATAGGCGAGTTAGCCGCTGGCTTCTGTGTCGAATGATGAGACAAACGACCGGTGAGAATCACGACGAGTGTGTGATAGTTGATTTTCTTTTCCTGGCTGCCGGTGACATGCGGCAAACTGTAGCTTATGTTGGCTTATAGTCTGGGTAGCTATTACGTGTTGTAGTTATTCTTTAACATCACCGTTACAATATCCTAGCTAGGGAACGTTAGCCTATGTTAACTATGATAATGTCTTAACGTCATATGGACTGATTTGTCAAGGTACGGACATTAACTTTGTATCATTGACTTTATTAAACACTATCTAGCCCGTGTGGGCCAGAAATTGACATTAATGTTACTGAACTCAGGCATTTGTCTTTACCGAAGTGGCTTATTTGCTTTACATGTTTAATAATCGAGATGAAAAATGGCTCCATAAAGGTCGACTCCATTCATAATACATGTTGTGGTAACGTTAGCCACGTTTAAATACATGTATGTGTACACAAAATGTTATAATGAAGCCGCACTGGCATAGTTAAGCTATACGACTCGTTTGGCAGTGTTTTGTTCAGTGGGAAGCCGGTGTGTGCAATATCTGCAGCCCCTTTTTACAATTTAACTTCATGAAAGACCATTGTGATGACATGAACACATACGGCCTCTGGCATTCACAAGGCGCTTTTGCTCACCCAAAAATCTAGTCGGTGGTAGAAAACAATGACAGATTTTGTTTCGTTTTCCAGTTTGTAAAGAGAACAACTGAGATTAAGGTGATATGTATTGAACGTTAAAACACGTTTTAGAAATGTAAAAATATACAGGATATTATTGCAATAGTATATTTCAAACAAACATTTGCAGTTGTGACCGTAATCGTATATCAGCAACCCTGATATACGAGTTGGCTGATTTTGTGCAAGCCAATATGATCAAAAACTCAATATTTTTAATGTAAGTATATGTAGATTTGATTTGTTGATATTTCATCGTTATGTATTCCCAATGCATACACATGGGAAAACTGGGAGAACCAATCATCGATAATGTTATATGATACCCAAGGAATTTGATGCATTGCACATCATTGTCAGGGGACAAACAAATACAGACTTATTTTTTTACATTACTATAATTAAGCATTGCAGAACAGGATACAACAGCATTTAACTTGGATCAACATTTTTTGCAATATAAAAACATGAATATGATCAACATATTTTATTACTGAGCTGCAGACACAAGTTTAGATTTTTGTCTGATTTAACTTAAATTGTATTGCTACATACCATGGTAAAAGTCACAACAACTGTCAGATCCTATGTAGCCCCCTTTGTTTAGTCCGTTTGATATAAACTGCTTAAAAAACCCACAAGCATCTTGACACTTTACATCATTCTTGAACCCCTTCTCTGATTGCTTTCACCAGGTATAACCAGTTCAGTTCAGCAGTTCATTTCTGCTTTGTTTAGAATGCTGAGGACAATGGCAGAGTGGGGAAAAATATTTATTATTTGGATTTTAATGCCTACAAAATAGTGCTGATTCCATTTCAATCCACAAATAATAACATAACTAGATATATGCCAGCATATCTCTTCATGAGTGCTTTGCATAGCGAGAGTGGATATGAAATCATGTCGATCAATCGTTTTTTGATACAGCTGAGACTCCCTGATTTGCCAATATCGATATGATGCACACTGTACACCAAATGTAGTCTTTTTGTTTTGGCTAGAGCATAACACATCCCATGGTTCATTATAGGTATATTACGACCCATCGTTTTGAAGATTTTAAACAGAATATATCAAGGACAACCTGCCACTGTGATTTTTAATCACGCTAGTAACTATTTATGTAGAATCAAATATGTAGTTTTGGTATACATCTATAAACCAATTGTACCAAATAGTCTGACCTTGTGACTCAAAGTTAAAACTTGGTTCTGAGTGTACACAGCAAATGTGAACGTATATAGAGCCTATTGAGAATCAAGCCAATAAGGACGGTGAAACTCAATTTCTTATGAACATTCAACACTCTTTTAATGTTTCTGGTTTAGTTAAAAAAAATGTCAGTTTTGTGTTTCGGCTTTTTGCTGAGATTGGTCTTCTTTATTTTTAGATTGCCTTGTTAAGAGACGCTAACTAGCTGAGGAGGATGATGATGGAGATATTGTATCAAAGCAGTTTCTGGTATGTATCGGAAATGTTTTTTATCCCGTCTCAAATGCAGTGACACCATACTTTTTAATTGCAATTGTAAGAGGACTCGGGTAGGGATTCAGTTATTTGTAGAACATGGGGCCTAATTTGTGATAAAGCTTTAACTAACTTTTAAGGTATTCTGAACTGTTTCTACCGGTATATCTATAAATGTATAACAAAGGTTCCTTTGCTTTCATGGTTGTGATCCCATTGGGTCATTTCACTTCTTGCACAGTTAAGCAATTATTTCATATTGGTCTTGGCAACAGTTGGTTTATCATCACATGCTCCTTAATCACACCCCTAATTTAATATCGTCAGAGCGGTTACCCGCTACCAAAATAGTCTATACATTGTTGGCAAAATAATCTGATTTGTATTAATTATTGCCATTAAGAGACAGGAAGATGCAAAATGGATGCCAGTTCATGCAATCTAAATTGTAATGTTTGGCATAAACCAGAGTCTGAACTAACTAGATCTTTATCACAATTGGAGTAATGGCTTTGGATGCCCACATTAATCCAGGAAAAGAAGGAAGGATGCTGGCAATTTTGCATTTATTATAGCTTTCTTAAATGTACATTTTACTACCAGATTATACATATGTATCTTCAGATTTCAGAACTTTTTTAAGTTAATGCTGATTATGGGCAATGTTTAGATTAGATTAATATTCCTTGTGGGCAATTTACTATATGATTTTTAAAACCAATACATGGTTATTAATACACGATCTCTTATAGTTCAAGCTTTTAAATTCTGAAACGCACCGAGAAATCCAACAGTAGCTACCCGGTATCCATCTGAAACATTATTCACTTTGCACACTACCCCAAGTCATAATGACTTGTCAAGTCTAGGGTCGAGCCTATACGATACGGATACATGCGCGCGTTGTCGTCGAAAAAGGACCAGGATCAAAGTGCTATGATGGACGTTTAAAGCTATATGCCGGGCCAGTTGATGCACACAATTAACTGGAATACTACGAAATACGCCAACTCGCAGTGTCACGATAGACTCGTATAGGAATGATTCAGCGAGTAATTCTACGTTTCTGCTTTGCGTTCAAGTAGCTAGCAAGCTAGCTAGCCAACGCGTGCTACGACTTGCTAGCTGAAAGGCCGGGGTAAGAATCAGAGTTGCCAGATTTGCTGTTTATAGAATCAAGATTTTTTTTTATTGATATTGCACTCAACTGCTGTAGTGTTTACGGTGTAAGGAAATGTGTCAGCAAGAAAGCCGAGCCTGATAGTGCGGGTTTTCTTGTGCGGCCTTTAGTGCAACCGCGAGGTAAATTAGTCAACAGTGATGTCAAGACTGGGATCGGGAACAGTCAAATAAGGGGTGCTCTTGCTATTAAGCTAAAGCCGGACGTATTTCGGTGTCCATGCATTGTGTTAGCTCTAGTGACATATAGGCATGTATCGACATACGTTGGGTATTGTCTGAGCATTTCACCAACTCAAGGTCTGTTTCCTTAGTATATTTATGGCATAGTTTGACACTGGGAGCGTAGCATGCCAAATGCCAGTCGCAGGCAGCGACTACAACGCCAGCCATCCAATTATCAATTGAAGTAATTTGCTTTATGTCTGGTATGTGACTAGTTGTTAACAAGTGGAACAATTGATGTTGTAGCAAGTAGTTCAATTTGTGTTTCCCCTGACTTTAAAATAGCGGGTATTGCTGGCAGCCTCTTTGCTAACCGTAGCTTGCAAGCTATAACTAATGCTAAACCTGCCTTTCATGTTACTGGCATTGCGGACTGATAACTAATTGCACTTGTTGGCTTAACTATTGGTTGTTTCGAGCGGACACGATGGATTGCAAAAACGTTGCTTTGTGTGTATATATCTATATAATGATGTGAATTAATCACGTAGATTCATTTGTTAGCCATCAAGCCACCGGCGGCACGTCTTTATGCGAAGCCAAGCCAATGCTTGACTAACGCAAACGTTTTCAATTGAAATTGTCCAACTGTGATGACTTGTCCATTGTATTTTGTCGTGTGTGTTTTGAAATGTCCATGTCTTTTTATCTATCTCTATCTTTTTTTACACTACTAATTGCATGCTATCTTTAGCTGTAATCAAGATATTTGTACTGTCCATCATGTGCCTTTCTGTTTCATTTTGGCAGAATCTTTAAAGGCTCCTTACATTTTCAGTTTAATTTGATGTGGTTTCAATCTTTCATTTTGCAGGTAAAGTGAAAAAAAACATGCTGTTAAGTGGGTACTGCAAAACTACTTATTGTAAGTATAATACTTACGGTTCTACATAATGTTTATCTTTCAATGTTTCACAAAGGTAGTCTGGTTTGTTCTCTATGGCCTCATCCATACAAAATCCAAATATTACATCCTAATGTTTTTTATGTGGTGTGTTGACAGGAGCCAAATAATAGAAAGTAGCGACAATGAAGGTCGACAGAAGCAAGTTAAAGAAAACCCCTACAGAAGCTGTGAGTTAATTACAATGGTGACATTGTAATTAATTAGACTTACTGGACTTTGCATTGAAATAACCTCTTGCCTTCTCCATACTTTGCAGCCTGCAGACTGCAGGACCCTTATAGAGAAGCTCAAGGCATGCAGTGATGAGCAATTGCTTGTGGAGCTTCAGCACATTAAGACCTGGAATATTGGAAAGGTAAAAAATATGTCTGGATTAGAGCTTATGTTTTTATTGAAGTGAAGTGCTTATTATATGCAATACCATTCCGTCACTGTTCATGTGGACCTAGCAATCGCAGAGGAACTGTTGCCATTTAGTACGGTATTGAAACTAACACTTGAATTTTCTCCAGTGTGAGCTGTACCACTGGGTGGACCTACTGGACCGTTTCGATGGCATTCTATGTGATGCAGGCCAGACTGTGGAGAGCATGTCATGGCTGCTAGTGTGCGACCGGCCAGACAACGGGCACCTCAAGGCCCTGCTGCTGGCTGTGCTCAATTTCACTGCCTTGCTCATTGAGTACAGCTTCTCCAGACACCTCTACAGCTCCATAGAGGTAAGCTTTCACCCGGCACATTTGCTTTTCACCATAGGAAAACCATATGAATAATTATAATGAATTGTCCTCCTTCCCTTTTGCTTTACAGCACTTAACCACCTTATTGGCGTCATGTGACATGCAAGTAGTCTTGTCTGTACTCAACCTGCTGTACGTGTTCAGCAAACGCTCCAACTACATCACAAGATTGGGGTCTGACAAGAGAACTCCTCTTTTGGCCCGCCTGCAACATCTGGCAGAGGTTTAATACAATGTCAATATCCATCTAGCTTATGTAGGTGTAGTGACGGGTGTATTTTGGAACAAAGAATCTGATTGTGTCAATCTCCTTGTTCTTCTGTAGAGTTGGGGTGGAAAGGAGAATGGGTTTGGTTTGGCCGAATGCTGCAGGGATCTGCCCATGTCGGTAAGTGCCAATTGACATCATCTCTTTGTGGAGCCATTCCAATTATTCCAGTGACTTGTTTTCTTTGTAATTAATAGTGCAACATTGAGATTAATGATTTCTTTTTGGGGCACCAGAAATACCCACCCAGTGCCACAACACTGCACTTCGAGTTCTATGCTGAACCAGGCCCTGAGGTCAAAGTAGAGAGAAAAGTAAGCACTACAGATTTACAAAATAAAACCTATACTATCTTTATGTGTAGTATATATTAAAATGTACCCTTTTTTCGTCAGCAGACAAGCAGTAACACACTACACTATATTCACATTGAGCAGCTTGACAAGGTAAAGTCAGACATTACTCTTCTTTGCATTTTAATTCATAATATGCCGCAAGGAAGTCCATGATGCAGGGAAGTCTTTATTTTGTTTTTTTTATAAAGTTGTTTGATTTTCCTCTGTGTTTTTAGATTTCAGAGAGTCCGTCTGAGATCATGGAGTCACTGACAGTAATGTACAACATCCCAAAAGACAAGCAGACCCTTCTCTTCACACACATTCGATTGGCTCACGGCTTCTCTAATCACAAGAAGAGGCTACAGGCTGTACAGGCCCGCCTGCATGCCATTTCTATACTTGGTGAGCACGTAGTCCCATCCCAACCCCATGGTTAGTTAGAGGTTCTGACTGTAGCAAAAGCTGACATTATGCTGTGTTCCCTCCCATGCAGTGTACTCCAATGCGCTCCAGGAGTCCGCCAACAGTATACTGTACAATGGCTTGATAGAGGAACTGGTAGATGTGTTGCAGATTACCGACAAACAGCTTGTGGTAAGGACCGTGTTATCCCTGTCGTCAAAGCATGTTTGTGCATGTGTGTGCGAATGGAGACAATCCATGCAAATGCAGAATTTATAATGTGTCACAGTAGATTGTGTCAAGACTAGTTGGATATAAAAAAAACTGTTTTAAATGTGCTTTCATTTTTTTTCTAGGATATAAAAGCAGCATCTTTGCGCACTTTAACTTCAATTGTCCACCTGGAGAGGACCCCTAAGCTTTCCAACATCATCGACTGCACCGGGACGGCGTCTTACCATGGCTTCCTGCCTGTGTTGGTGCGCAACTGTATACAAGCAATGATTGGTAAGAGATGCTAGTACCGCTACAACTAAATTTCCATATAACAACATGTTGCATGCATCGCACCTGTAAACGAAGCTTGCTCATATTTAAATCGACTGGTTATTCAAAGTGCAAGTAAATATGTTTTTTCTCTAATTCGATGAGTGGACTTGTGTGTGTGTGTGTGTGTGTGTGTGTGTGTGTGTGTGTGTGTGTGTGTGTGTGTGTGTGTGTGTGTGTGTGCCTGCCACATCAAATTTGTCTGTTTACCTGTTTATTGCTTAAGTCATTCTGTATGAGCGTATTTCTCTTAATTCCAGCACAAAATGGCATAAATTACCATAATAGGGTGAATATAAGACATTAAAAAAAATGGTTGATTCCACAGACCCTCTGATGGAGCCCTACCCACATCAGTTTGCCACTGCACTCTTCTCCTTCCTCTACCACCTGGCAAGCTACGATGCCGGAGGCGAAGCACTCGTCTCCTGTGGTATGATGGAAGCACTACTCAAGGTACCATCTCTCCCATAATTCACTTAACAAACTGCATGGATCTAACCTAATGTGAATACAACCATTATAAAGCAGAAGTTGTAAAATCGGAAGAGGAATTGTCTTCCTTCAAAGTTACGAAAAATCCATTCTACATTTAATATTTTAAATATTTTCTACCATTCTTTCCCTGAAGGTGATCAAGTTCCTTGGAGATGAGCAGGACCAGATCACCTTTGTGACCCGGGCGGTGCGAGTCGTGGACCTCATCACCAACCTGGACATGGCTGCCTTCCAGTCCCACACTGGCCTTACCATCTTCATCTCCAGACTGGAGGTGGGTGGCGGGGCTCTGCAATGCTCAGCGGCATGAAGCACTTCTTAACCTCCGCCGCATAGCCAAAGAGCTGCGTTCACTCTGTCCCCTGTCCCGTCTGTCTCAATGCCTAGCACGAGGTGGACCTGTCGAGGAAAGAGTGCCCTTTTGTCATCAAGCCAAAGATCCAGAGGCCGAGCACAGCTACGGAGTCTGAGGACATGGACACAGACATGGACAGTGAGTTAATTTTATTTTCTGTAGACGTACCAACCTTTTTAATGTGTGTTCAGCAGATGCGATCACCATTTTATTCATTTGCTTTAATGGGCAAATGTATATAAATGTAACGTTTCTTATGATGGTGGTTGTGAACCAATTATGTAAGTGCTCTTATGAAGCGGCATATAAGCCCTGCGTTATTACCTTAATTTTCGGACTATAAGCCGTGCCTTTTTTCCCGATTTTTCGATTCTGCGGCTTATATAACGGTGCGGCTAATCTATGGATTTTTACAGCCAATGGCCACTAGGGGACCTCCTAAATCTATGGATTTTACAGGCTACAGTCCACCAACTTTAACTATGGGCTCTATGACCGGTCCGCGCCCCCCCCCCCCCCCACCCCACACCTTTTAAGCGGTGGGCTCCAGCAGGAAAAGCTGGAGGCCGGAAAAGAGTGAGACGGGTAGCGCGCAAAAATAAAAGTGGAACCGAGAGTGGTACGAGAGACAGAACAAGAGACAGAACCAGAGCGAGACAGCCATCTCTTTCCCGACAATCCCCTCTGTGCATGAACCCTTACATATGGTAATTAGGGCTGGCCCGAATTATTTGAATATTTTTTTTTTTTACCTACATGACGTTAGCAGAGCGAGGGAGGCGAACTATAAGCGTCAGCGACACCAAGCAGAGAAGTGAGAGAGGTGGAGGAAAAATAGATATCTTGTTTCCCTTTCCTTTATAACACAACGTTAGCGGGATCTCGGGAGGAAAAGTAATACTTAGCGAAATGCTTACCTTGGCTTAGTTGTTTGTTTACGTTCGCTGTACAGCGCCGCGCCAATCAACTGTGACTGGCTTGCTGCAGAGCGTGACCGTCTTGGGAATACCCGGTCAATATAATGGCTTTAATATGGACACATAAGACAATCAATATTCGGTATGGATTTATTGTACGAATTCCCTGAAAAGATGCACGTTCCAGGATGATTTGAAAAGCTCCCGCAAGGGCTGAGATGGCAGAAGACAGCTGATTTGGAACGGAACAACAGCTGTTCGCTTTCAGGGGGAAAAACTAAGGAACTTTAACCTACTTAGGCCTACTAATTAACGTTCAAAAGCTATTAAATCTTCAACAAAATATGCAGATACTGTCAAAATCGGTTCCAGGGAGTATATAGGGATTATTAATGTTGTTTTTTTCTGGAACGAGTATTCGAATATTCGCTCGGAAAAAGCAACGAGTATTCGAAGCCTGAAAAATGGCATTCGGGCCAGCCCTAATGGTAATTAAACATTCAAAACACCTGCGGGTTATAGTCCAGTGAGGCTTATATATGTACACATCATTCAATTTAGCTGCTGCGGCTTATACTCCGGTGCGCCTTTATAGTGCGGAAAATACGGTAGTCATTGTTAATTTCCTCAGCCGACAGAAATATGTTCTATAAATGTTCTTTCTAGGTTTCCAACCCCATTTGAACATAAGCTTTCTCTTTTAAAGGCTGCAGGTCTCATGTCTTATGATTTTAAGTACTCAATCAAGTTGACGATAGCCTATGGTGATTCTTAAATCGGGAATCGCTTTCAAAGATGCAGCTTTTGCTTATTTTTCTTACTTGCTTTGCTTAGTGTCAGAAGTCTCTATGGAGAGCAGCCCCGGCCCATCCACATCCTCTAGCTCTAGACCAGAAGTGGACCACCGAGTGCAGAGTGGCACAGCCAATGCACCGCGTGCAGGTAGGATCGAATGCATCACATACTGTCTCAGCATTCAAATGTTTACCTGGGCGCCTAATAGCATCCTTGTCGTCTCCCATAGGTATGCAGTGTATCCCCCAGAGAGCAGCTCTGTTGAAGTCTATGTTAAACTTCTTAAAGAAAGCCATTCAAGACCCTGCATTTTCTGATGGTATCCGCCATGGTAAGATGTGCTTTTATAACAATCTGGTTGGTGGCATATATCTGGCTTATTGTGTGGTTGTATGGGACTGATGGCTCCAAGTGTATATATGCTGACCTATGTGCTTGTGATTGCCTTTTTCCTCTAGTAATGGATGGGTCATTGCCTACCTCACTCAAGCACATCATCAGTAACGCAGAGTATTATGGCCCATCACTCTTTTTACTGGGTTAGTACTAAATCATTCACAAGAAGAGATGAAATGGCTTTTGTTTTGTTTTTGTGTGTTGTGGCATGGTACGTGTAGTTGTAGAATATGATGATAAAAAAACCGACATTGACAGTTGTATGCTTTGAGGATGCCTTTCGCCGGTTGGTCCTATGGATTTCTAATTATGTCTCTTCTCCCCCTGTGTTGTCCTGTCCGGTCTGCAGCGACGGAGGTGGTGACGGTGTTTGTGTTCCAGGAGCCCTCTCTGCTCTCCTCCCTGCAGGATAACGGCCTCACAGACGTCATGCTGCATGCGCTGCTCATCAAGGACGTGAGTCCCCCAGCCCTCTGCGGTTCCTTCCTGTCTCTCTCTCCTTCGGGCTTCTCTGACGGCTCTCTCTCTCTTTCATGCCCCCTACTAAACAAATTTTTTCATGCCTTTTTATTTTCCTTGGAGCTTGATCCAGCACAGCCAGATGTCTTGCCTTTCGCAGGCGTCTCGCTGTCCAGATTCACTCAGCTCCCATCCCTCCCCTCATTCTGGCTCCTCATGCCCCCTTAGCCCAGTATCAACATTTGCGCTGTTCGCCTGTACATTTTCCTCCTATTGATGCTCCGTGCACCTCTCGGCCCTGACCCCCCCCCCCCCCCTGCTTCTCCTTTCCCCCCCTCGCAGTTAACCCGTCCCTCGCCACTCTCTCTCTCACCCTGTCTTCCTCCTTTTTTTTCTCTCTCTCCTGCCTATTCTCTCTCTCATAGTGTCTCTCTCTGCAGGTTCCCGCCACTCGGGAGGTGCTGGGCTCCCTCCCCAATGTGTTCAGTGCCCTGTGCTTGAACGCAAGAGGCCTGCACTCCTTCGTTCAGTGCCAGCCGTTTGAGCGCCTCTTTAAGGTGCTGCTCTCCCCGGACTACCTACCCGCCATGAGGCGGCGGCGGAGCTCCGACCCACTGGGTGAGTCATTGGCTGTTTGACTCCTGCTAGAATCCTCTTTAATCGTTGACACTGGATATATAACTGTGAACGTGTACGCATGTCTGCTGCTACAGGGGACACTGCCTCAAACCTCGGCAGTGCTGTGGATGAGCTCATGAGGCACCAGCCTACTCTCAAGACGGACGCCACTACTGCCATAATTAAGGTTTGGTTTCCATTCATTTCACGTTTTTCTCTCTCCGTCCTAATGGGAATAATACAGCACAGCACAGCGCATAGACACGAGTCTGACCGATGGTGAATTTGTTATATGACAGTTGTTGGAGGAGATCTGTAACCTTGGCCGGGCGCCAGAGTACATCTGCCAGAAGCCGTCCATCCAGAAGGCGGACGGCACAGTGGCCGTGCCCCCTGCCCGGTCCAGCCATGCTGCAGAGGAGGCCTCCAGTGAAGACGAGGAGGAGGAGGAGGCCCTCCACACCTTCAGCCAGCAGCAGGGGGAGCCAGAGAGCAACAGGCAGTCAGTTCCACTTGAACTGTATGACGCTGAGTTCACTTCACCGAGTAGAACCAACAACTCCTTGCAAGAGTTCTTGAGTTTTTTATTCAGTTTTTAGATAACATTTCACTTCATATTTTTCGAGTTGAACCTGTCATTTTGACAATGTTATGTTTTTGTTTGTAGGGTGGTTGGCACAGAGGAGAGAATACCTATTCCTCTCATGGATTACATCCTGAATGTGGTAGGTGTATATCTTTTATTTATATTTTTTTAGGGCTTTTCCAACGGTTCAGACGCAAACCCTTTTTTTTTTTTTATAAAAAAATTCAATGTGTACTCTTTCCAGATGAAGTTTGTGGAATCCATACTGAGCAACAACACCACCGACGACCACTGTCAGGAGTTTGTCAACCAGAAGGGCCTCTTGCCCCTGGTCTCCATCCTGGGCCTGCCCAACCTGCCCATAGACTTCCCCACCTCTGCTGCGTGCCAAGCCGTGGCCGGCGTCTGCAAGTCCATCCTGGTAAGCCAAGAATAAATAACGTTCACCCCCCTCTCCCCCCGATGCACTGCGGCAGTATCCATTTACTGGATTGGGATTAAAGCGAGCCTCCCCTCCCCTCTCTCCTTGTCCCAGACGCTCTCTCATGAGCCCAAAGTGCTCCAGGAGGGGCTCTGCCAACTGGACAGCATCCTCACGGCCCTGGAGCCCCTGCACCGGCCCATCGAGGTCCCCGGCGGCTCGGTGCTGCTCCGAGAGCTGGCCAACGCCGGCCACGTCGCCGACGCCACCCTGTCGGCCCGCGCCACGCCGCTCCTGCACGCGCTCACCGCAGCGCACGCCTACATCCTCATGTTTGTCCACACCTGCAGAGTGGGACAGGTAAAGCACGGATGACTTTGCTTGGGGGACTTTCCTTTTAGGATAAGCAATGGCGCTACATAAACTCGTGATCAGTAGATCTTGATGGGACGACAATATGGTTTTAAATGATAATAGCCGGAGTAGCATTTAATGTATGTTTTCATGTAATCAATAATGTTGTTTTGGTTGGCCGAGTCATTGTTGATGTTCTGGGTTTTGAGGATGTTTTCTTGTTGTGTTGGATCAGAGTGAAATCAGAGCCATCTCTGTGAACCAGTGGGGCTCCCAGCTTGGCCTGAGTGTCCTCAACAAGCTGAGCCAGCTGTACTGCTCTCTGGTCTGGGAAAGCACCGTCCTGTTGTCCCTCTGTACCCCCAACAGGTGAGTCCCCTTACACGTCCTCCTTTCTCCCCTGCTTGTTGTCTTGCTGATCTTTAACCTTCCTCCTGTCTGTGATTCGGATGCTGATCTTTAACCTTCCCCCTGCTGTGCTGCAGTCTACCACCTGGCTGTGAGTTTGGGCAGGCAGACATGCAGAAACTAGTGCCCAAGGAGGAGAAGCCTTCTGGCAGCGCCACAGCGACCCCGGCGTCTGGCTCCAGGAGAACTGGTAGGGAGACTTTTTAAATGCAAATCTTCATCGGTTCAGTTTGTTGGTTGGATTTAAGTCAACCCGACTTTGTCCATTGTCCTCCCCCCGTCCCCCCCCTAGCTGAGTCTGAGGCAGTGGCTGTGGACTCGTCAGCCGGCGGTCTGCTGGAGGGCATGGGTCTAGACGGGGACACGCTGGCTCCCATGGAGACGGATGAGCCCACCGCCACGGACCCCAAGGCCAAGTCCAAACTGACGCCAGCAATGGCCACCCGGATCAAGCAGATCAAACCGCTGCTCTCAGGTAAGAACCATCGCTTGCTTTTACTTATATCCTCAGTATTTTCTCTCTGAACATCGCTAAAGCTGGATTAAGCTTAATACTCCCATGAGCACCTCTTATTACCAGCTAATCTCCGATCCCCTCCCTCCAGCCTCATCACGTCTGGGCAGGGCTCTGGCTGAGCTGTTTGGGCTGCTCGTCAAGCTGTGTGTTGGCTCCCCTGTGCGCCAGCGTCGTTCCCATCACGCCACCAGCACGGGCACGGCCCCGACGCCGGCGGCCCGTGCCACCGCCTCCTCCCTCACCAAGCTGCTCACCAAGGGTCTGAGCTGGCAGCCGCCCCCCTACACCCCCACCCCCCGATTCAGGTAGGTCTTCTCTCGAATCCAGCTGATGATACGTGGATGTATTACTGTTTCGTACATGATATTTAATGAGGAACTCCATTCCTCGCAGGCTGACCTTTTTCATCTGCTCGGTGGGCTTCACGTCTCCCATGCTGTTTGATGAGAGAAAATACCCATACCACCTAATGCTGCAGAAGTTCTTCTGCTCAGGCGGTCACGATGCTCTGTTTGAGTAAGTTCTGCGTGTCACTTTTTTTAACCCTTTGCACATGATTTATTGAAGTGAGGACAAACCACTTTTGGTCTACTTCATACTATCATAGCATGGCCCAAGAACATGATGATTCCCTGTCTTCATGTCTCTGTTCCTCCCCTCTGTAGGACCTTTAACTGGGCTCTGTCAATGGGCGGTAAGGTGCCCGTCTCTGAAGGGCTGGAGCATACTGATCTGCCCGACGGCACTGGGGAGTTCCTGGACGCCTGGCTGATGCTGGTGGAGAAGATGGTGAACCCCAGCACCGTGCTGGACTCTCCTCACTCTCTGCCCGCCAAGGTCCCCGGGGTCACGCCCACCACGCCCCAGTTCAGCGCCCTGCGGTTCCTCATCGTCACGCAGAAGGTTGGTAACCATGGAAATGACTCGGTAAAATCAGGAGGTTTAAAATTGTTATCCCTGGATAAGTGAAAAGGCGCCTGGTTTCAGATGAGTGTCGCTGGCCAGATGTCTGCTATAAATCAAACACCATCTTCTCTCCCCAGGCTGCGTTCAGTTGCATCCGCAGCCTGTGGAACCGGAAGCCCCTCAAGGTGTACGGAGGCCGCATGGCCGAGTCCATGCTGGCCATCCTCTGCCACATTCTGAGGGGAGAGCCGGTGATCCAGGAGCGCCTGGGCAAGGAGCGGGAGGGCACGGCACGGCCAGAAGAGGAGGGGGCCCCCGCGGGGCCTCCGGCGCCTACCGGGGCCCCCGGAGCTGCTCCGACCGCAGGAGAGGGCACCGCTGCCCCTGGGTCGGCCCCGGCGGCCCCAGCCGCCGCCGCCGCCACCGCCGGCTCAGCGGAGGACGCCACCAACTCGACCAACTCCACCCCTCGTCGGGAGCCCCAGGTCAACCAGGCGCAGCTCACGCAGGTAGGGTAGAATGAGTCCCCAATTCCCACTGAGCGGGCAAATAAAGGGATGTTAGGAAGGCTTTCATGGTTTTCGTTGGAATATTACCTTTCACAGCTTGAATGATTTAAATTGTACGATTGAAGCTATGGAGAATTCAATTTATTTTCTGAACCTGTACTTCACTCTTTGTGGCTGAAGTCAGGAACAGTCTTTCCCAATGTGTAACCTTTCAGTATAATTGCTGTTTTCATTAAATGTTGTCAGCCCCGCTTTTTGAATAGCTCTCCGCAGGAGATCTAGAAATAAGAATAGGGCTCGTGTTGGTTGTGAACACGAGGCAGAGGTTGAACGAGGCACATCTTCCATAGTGGGTTCAGCAGGTTTAGGAGCCGAGGAGTGATTGACAGGCCAGGTGTGGAGGGAGGGAGGGCGGGAGAGTGAGTGGGCGGGAGGTAGAGAAAGGAATGGAGATTAATGGATGTCAAGGTGAACCTTCAGGATTCATTTTTCTCTAAAAGGGTGTGGAGAATTTTAATCAGATGAAAAAGATGAGTGCGGAGGCAGGTACGGTATGACTCATTTCTTTGCTGATGACGGCCACTCCAGTTATTAAAACGTCAAACGTCAAAGCATATTCATGCGTACAAGACATTCCCCCGATTTTCATAATGGTAATTAGGGTTTTGTCTTTTTTTTGCCGACCTCCTATGCCTCTAGTCTGATCATCATCGCGTCCTCCTCCCTCCAGTTATCCTTGTTTTCATTGCCCCTGGTTCTTTGTGTTTCTCCAGCTGATGGACATGGGCTTCTCCAGAGAGCATGCCATGGAGGCCCTGCTGAACACCACCACTATGGAGCAGGCCACAGAGTACCTGCTCACCCACCCGCCCCCCCTCCTCAGCGGCGCTGTTCGGGTAAGCGTTCCTCTCCTACATGGTGCGCACGTGCACTCCCACACACAGACGCATACACACGGGTATCCCATTGTCTCCCTTCCTCCCCATACAAATAATCTAAACACAGGCCAGACGTAGTGAGTGTTGCTCTTCTCTGGTTCCCTAGGACCTGACTATGTCTGAAGAGGACCAGATGATGAGGGCCATTGCCATGTCACTAGGACAAGAGGTTAGCATGGAGCAGCGCTCTGACTCTCCCGAGGTGCGCCGTCCTCGCTACTCGCATTATGTAAAGACACTGACGCACTCGACCGCACACTCTTACCCCCCCCGCCGCCCTCGCCTCCGTTTTCAAACCACCCGCTGCTAAAGAAAACCTCATGAATAAATGACGGGTCACTTTCGGCTGCGGCTGCTGCAGCCATGATCCCTGACTCGGATCCTCCCTCCCCTTCCCAGGAGGCGGCGAGGCGGCGCGAGGAGGACGACCGGCGGGCCCGGGAGCGGGCGGAGGAGGAGGAGGCCCGCTGCCTGGAGCGCTTCATGGAGGCCGAGCCCCTGGACCCCCAGGAGCTGCACGCCTTCACGGACTCCATGCTGCCCGGCTGCTTCCACCTGCTGGACGAGCTGCCCGACACGGTCTACCGCCTCTGCGACCTGCTGATGACGGCCATCAAGAGGAGCGGCCCCGAGTACCGAGACCTCATCCTGGGCCAGGTGGTCCACCAGGTCCGTGGGCTGATGCGCCTCAAATCTCGTCGCTCGCATTTTGGAGATTACTTTATCCCATCTGCTCTGCACGTCGGATCTTATCCTGTGTGGGTTTGTTTCCCCGTGTGCAGGTGTGGGACGCGGCCCGTGTGCTGATCAAAGCAGCGGAGCCCCTGACGACCAGTGACACCAAGACGGTGGCCGAGTGGACCAGGCAGATGGCCACACTGCCGCAGGCCTCCAAGCTGGCCACTCGCATCCTGCTGCTCACGCTTCTATTTGAGGTGAGTTATCTTCATAATTTATCTGAGATTACTATTTATTATTCTAAAGTTGAACAAATATTGTTTTTCCATTATGGACAAGATCTCATCCAAACTAGGTTTATTCACCAGTGCTGAAGTGTTGCTGACTTGAGCGTGTGCTCTGCCCTTTTCCCTGACAGGAGCTAAAGCTGTTGTGCACCAGAGTGGTGGAGCGAAGTGGAATTCTTGACTTGCTGATTAAGCTGCTTGAGGTGGTGCAACCCTGTTTGCAGGCTGCCAAGGAGCAGAAGGACATCCAGACCCCAAAGTGAGTCCTTAATCATTCTAGGGACGAGAAAAACGACTGCCTCAGGGATATCAATCACGTTGGCGTAAATGCCAAAGCACACAGTGTGTGCATTATGGAAAGTAATCCATACCCTATTTCTTTACAGATGGATTACCCCAGTTCTTTTGCTTATTGACTTCTATGAGAAGATGGCCGTTTCTTCAAAGCGCAGAGCACAGATGAACAAGGTTAGCATCCACCAGCTCGGAGAAGGCGACGATTCACCACTGCCTCTTTCTTACATTCTATGTCCCTCTAAATAATATATGAACTATCTTCTTATTCGTGGCTTTATTTATTTTTTTGCACCAGTACCTGCAGCCTAACGGCAACAACTGGCGTTGGTTTGACGACCGCTCTGGCCGCTGGTGTAGCTACAGCGTGTCCAACAACAGCACCATCGACTCGGCCTGGAGGGCCGGCGAGAGCAGTGTGCGCTTCACCGCCGGGCGGCGACGCTACACCGTCCAGTTCAACACCATGGTGCAGGTACGTGGCGTCACCGTGGCAACCACCACCACTGCTTCATCCTACAGCTTAGCCAGTAGTAGTCGTATGCTGCCGATCCCACTCTGATGGAACGGCTTGTACTTTCTCACCACTGCCAGGTGAACGAAGAGACGGGCAACAGGAGGCCAGTGATGCTCACCGTCCAGAGAGTTCCTCGGTTGCCCAAACCCTCCAAGACCGGGGGCGCGGTGGACTCGGAGAGAGAGGAGGGAGAGAAGACCAAGCCGGAGGAAACCCAGACTGACCAAGGTAACTGGGGGGCCTTGGTTAAGGGGCTGGGAAGCGGTTGGCTGTGATGATTATAGCTCTTTAAGCCGTGGATGTACTCGCCTGTTTAACATGGTTGGTACCACAGCCCTCACAGCAGAACCGGGCGCAGCAGTGGAGATGGCGGCCCCCAAAGAGGACACCAGTCCGCCGAAGGACGCGACGTCGACGGGACCCTCGGCCCCGCCGCCGGACCCGGACCCCGCCCAGGGCACGGACATCGCCGTGGAGGGCCTGTCCGAGGACATGACCACGGTGCTGATCCGCGCCTGCGTCAGCATGATCAGCGTGCCGGTGGACCCCGACACCCTCCACGCAACACTGCGCCTTTGTCTGCGCCTGACGCGCACACACCACTACGCCATGATGTTTGCCGAGCTGAAGAGCACCCGCATGATCCTGGGGCTCACCCAGGTCTCCGGGTTCAACGGCTTCACCCCCCTCGTCACCCTGCTGTTCAGGCACATCATCGAGGACCCGGCCACACTGAGACACACCATGGAGAAGGTGGGCGTTTGATCCGACACGGGGTTTCCACTTCCACTTTCTCTAAATGGCCCCACGGGTGAATAGGTCTGACTGTGGTTTTAAACCGTGTGCAGGTGGTGCGGTCTGCCGTCACCAGCGGAGCGGGCAGCACCACCTCCGGGGTGGTGTCTGGCAGCCTGGGCTCGAGGGAGATCAACTACATCCTGCGTGTGCTGGGCCCCGCCTCGTGCCGCAACCCAGAGTGCTTCGCAGAGACGGCCAACAGCTGCATCCGCATCGCCCTGCCCGCACCGCGAGGCGCAGGCACCGGTAATCCAGCCGACCGCATCGTATTCACATGGGTGCCTGATCTGGAGGCCTTGGGTTTAGGATTTGGTGTCTCTTTTGATTTGACACGGAATCGGCTAAAAACATCGTAAATGGCTTGTCCTGTTTCCAGGCACAATTTTGGAAACCGGACACGGCGTTGACAATCCTCTGTAGTAGCCAAGTTGTGGTTTTCACACAAAAAAACAAAAAATTGCCTTCAGTGAGAACAATGGGTCTTTATTGCCGCCTAGTGGTCATCTGGTGCAATTGCGGTGGTTAGTCCTGAAATTAAATTTCCCATTTTAATATGGGAGTCTAATATCAAAATGTATCAATGGATTCTCGATATATTCCCCTTTTGTCTCGAATTTGCGTCAGATGTTCAGTCTGGCCCTATAGTGCTATTCTTGGATATACTATGAAATAAGAAATGTATCTCAGGCGGACATTAATTGTCCCTTTGACAACAATCTCACAGGTGTTATCTTTCTTTAGGTACCTATATTATAACGTATAGCAAATGTAGTTGTGGAGATACTCTGTTCATTTAGGCAAATACCGGAGATGGAGGCCTTGTGAGGGAAGAGGTTAATGAATCTGTATTCTTTCTCTCAGTGTCTGATGACGAGTTTGAGAACCTGCGCATCAAAGGGCCCAATGCCGTGCAGCTGGTGAAGACCACCCCCCTCAAGCTATCCCCGCTGCCCACCATCCCAGAGACCATCAGGGAAGTCATCTGCGACATGCTCAACGCCCTGGCCGCCTACCATGCACCTGAAGAGCGTAAGACCACCCGACCAACAAAGTTGTCTTTTTATCCACCTTCCCTTCTGTTTGGAACCTCATGGTGTGTTTTTGTTGCCATGGTTCCAGCCGAGCGTCCAGAGGAGCGTGCTGCGGCGGCGGCGGCGGTGGTGGTGCCTGGGGGCCAGGACCTGTCCCAGATCCTTCAGGATGTCGGGGACGACGTGTACCAGCAGTACAGGCTCACCAGACAGGGCAGCGACTTTGACTCACAGTCTGCCTTCCACATCAATGTAAGTCCTTATGACCGTGATTCTGTTATCTTCTTCTGTGGCTGGGTTTGTTATGTTATGTTATGAGTATTTAACGGTTTCAATGAGACTAACATGAGGGATGCTCCTTCCAGCCCCAGGTGTTCGCTGCAGATGGAGCTGTGGCTGACTCTTCCCAGTCTGGCACACCCCAAGGCGAGGGTAAGATGTCTTTTTTTATTTATTTCGTAATGTCTGCTTTCAATCACCATGTCGTGCCACATGGCTTGGATTCTGAACATCTGGTTTTTGTCATCGTTTCCCCCCCCCCCCCAGCCTCCACGCCGGAGGAGTTGCGTGAGGAGAAGAAGGAGCAGGAGGGAGAGAAAGGTGCCGGCACTGAGGAGAGCAAAGCGGCTAAGGCCAAGGCTAGCAAGCCTCTGATGCCCACCTCCACCATCCTCAGACTGCTGGCCGAGTTGGTGCGCTCCTACGTGGGTATCGCCACACTCATCGCCTCCTACAGCTACACGGCCGGACAGTCGGAGCTCATCAAGGAGGTTGGTACAATGCCAAATCCTCCTCTCCGGCCCATTGTCCTAGCGCTTCTATTGTCCTTTATTCTGACCTTCGTTCTGTTTTTTTCCCTCTCAGGACTGCAGCGTTCTTGCCTTCGTGTTGGACCACCTGCTGCCCCACACCCAAAACTCTGAGGACAAGGACACGCCCGCACTGGCTCGTCTATTCCTGGCCAGTCTGGCGGCCGCCGGCACCGGCACGGACGCGCAGGTTGCCCTGGTGAACGAGGTGAAGGCTGCCCTCAGCAGAGCCCTGGCTATGGCGGAAGGAGCAGAGAAGCACGCCAGGTAATGACGGCACCAGTCAGTTCCTGCAGTGTGCAGGAAAAGACTCTTATCCACACAGTCTTAACCACGCAGAGTAGTTGTGTTAATCTCTGGTCCATCCACCACAGGCTCCAGGCTGTGATGTGCATCATCAGCACCATTATGGAGTCCTGCCCCTCCACCTCCAGCTTCTACAGCACGGCCACTGCCAAGACGCAGCACAATGGCATGAACAACATCATCCGCCTCTTCCTCAAGAAGGGCCTGGTCAACGACCTAGCACGTGTGCCACACAGCCTCGACTTGTCTAGGTGGGTCTTTCACCTGCAGTGTAACAATGTTGAATTATGGTCATTTACAGTCAAATATAATCATAGCATCAATAACTTAAACGTATTGTTTTGCTCCTCTGCGCGCTTCAGTCCCAACATGGCAAACACGGTGAACGCGGCCCTCAAGCCCCTGGAGACCCTCTCTCGTATCGTGAACCAGCCCAGCAGTCTGTTCGGGGGCAAGGGAGGCTCCAGCAAAAACAAGGCTGAACACGACACCGTGGGCGCTGCCAGGGACAGCAACAGCAACACCACGGACCAAGGTGCCCACACGGCTCAACATTCTCGTGCATTCTTGCTTTATTTAGATGGCCACCGAGTGTTCCCGGCTGCAAGCTGATACACGGTGTGTGTTTCTAGGAGAGCCTGGTGAGGCGGAGCCCGTGGAGGGAAGCAGGGTGCCGGGAGCGGACAGTGACCTGATGGACGGAGAGACGGAGGCGGACACGGTGGTGATCGCTGGTCAGCCAGAGGTCCTCAGCACTCAGGCCATGCAGGTGCATAACACTACATTATTTCAAACTTTGCTTTACTGGGTATAGTGCCGTTGTTGGCACGAGTTGCTCAGTGCTTACTTGCTGAGTGGATTTGTTTGTGTCCTTGTGTATTTACCTCCTGCCCTTGTGTGTTTTTATGTATAGGTGGAGAATGAGTTGGTGGATCTGATTGATGAGCTTCTGGAACGGGACGCTGGCACAGTAAACAGCACCATTATAGGTAAGATACGCCGCCTCGTCCTTAAAGGCTCTTAACAGCAGCTCAGGGGGTAGACGGAGATGCAATTCATGGCACAGCTTGATTCTACTACAGCTAGTGTTCCTTTTTTATGGGCTGCCATTCAGTAGGACGCAGTGGTGAAGACGAATCCCAGGAGGATGTGTTGATGGATGAAGCTCCCTCGAATATTAGCCAGACGTCCACTCTCCAGGCAAATCGGGAAGGTATGTCCGCTCCACACACTTAACCCCTCAGTTGATACTAGCATTTATCCAGTTATTGACATGAGTTTCTGGCGCTATTAATAAATAATGGATTATTTGTATGTTTTCTTTATCAGACTCTATGAACATCCTGGAACCAGAGGATGAAGAGCACACACAGGAGGAAGATTCTAGTGGCAGTAATGATGATGAAGACAGCCAGGATGAAGAGGAGGAGGAGGAAGAAGAGGAAGAGGAGGAGGACCAGGTCAGAAGGATGAATGGAAAGCTGTTGAAGGAGCCAGTTGTCAATAAGGAATGGATGCTCATATTTTCTCTCGCCTCAGGATGACGAGGAAGGAGACGAGGACGACGATGACGAAGGTTCGGAGATGGAGTTGGACGAGGACTTCCCAGACATCAATGCGGCGCCTCACATCCGCTTCGAGAGGTTCGACCGGGACGACGACCTCATCATCGAGTTCGACAACATGTTCTCCACAACCGGTACGCAAGACTTCCCCTTCCACTTTTACCACGGGTCAATTGAAGCACCATCTATATGACCTTGTTTTCAAAATGGCCGTGGCGTTGTGCTTGAGCTGTCGCCCTAATGTTTGCCAACTGTTCTCTCTATTGTGTTCCTCCGTCAGCTGACATCCCTCCCTCCCCAGGCAACATCCCCAGCTCCCACCCCCTGATGGTGCGCCACGCCGACCACGGCTCCCTCACGCTGGGGGCCGCGGGAACCAGCAGCCGCCTGGCACAGGGCATGGGCCGCAGCCAGCGCACGCTGCGCCAGCTCACCGCCAACGCCGGCCACACCATCCACGTCCACTACCCCGGCAACCGCCAGCCCAACCCGCCCCTCATCCTGCAGAGGTGAGGACCTCAATATCCCAACGCCGTATGGGCCAGCTTGAGGCGTCTAGCCATTCGATCGGGCCCTTCACTGTACCTCCGGACGCTGCTTATTGGTCGATCTGCGTCTGCTGTGATGGGTGCAGCTGTGGAGCAGTGAGTTAGTCTGGGTGTTTAACCCACGGTCCATTCCTCCCTCTCCCAGACTGCTGGGCCCAAGCGCAGCGGCGGACATCCTGCAGCTCTCCAGCTCCCTGCCCCTGCAGTCCCGCGGCCGCGCCCGCCTCCTGGTGGGCAACGAGGACGTGCACATCATCGCCCGCTCGGACGACGAGCTGCTGGACGACTTCTTCCACGAGCAGAGCAGCACCGGAGGACAGGCCGGTGAGGGTTAGGGGCCATTGTTTGTTAACAACCTTGACTTGGAGCTCATGGGGAGAGACAGAGCAAGTTTGCCGAAGCTGAGCGAGCAGGTATTCTGCAGACCAGCTTGGCTTTTGGAGTACTTTCTTAAAGTTGTGATTTAAGTCTTCAACTTTATCCTGCGGTTTCCTGACCTCTTCCCATGTTATAGTTTAAGTGATGTACACTCCATAACATCTGGAATTTCTCTTCCCAGGCACTCTCTCCAGTATCCCCACAGCCCTGACCAGGTGGACCGATGAGTGCAAGGTGCTGGATGCCGAGAGCATGCACGACTGTGTGGCAGGTAGGCTCATTTAGCGCACTCCTCGTTGTCGCGGAATCGATTGCAACATTTTCTCCAACCTGTGTGTGTGTGTGTCTTCAATCCCCCTGACGTGGTGTATGATGTTTCCAGTGGTCAAGGTGCCAATCCTGCAGCACCTGGAGAGCCTGCGAGATGAGGAGCTGGAGGAGCGCCGGGAGAAGAGGAGGAGGCAGCTGGCTGAGGAGGAGGAGGCTAAGCAGAGCGAGCGGAGGGCTTCGGGGGCGGAGGACAGCAGAGAGCAGAGCCTGCAGGTCAGCAGATGGAGAGAGGTCTGTGTGCTCGTCATACGAAAAGCAATGCTTTGGTGATTGAGATGTGGGATAAAGTTTGATGTTTATTTTCTCCTTGCTCAGGGTCCTGGATTGGGGGTGGTCAATGGCGCAGAGAACACTGCAGGTAGACTGAGCTTATTTTACTCTTCTGGCTACGGATGATGTACATGCATCTTTGTCTGGACTCGACGCCGTCTCCTGAATCTTCAGCAAGTGACAAGCCGCGGATCAGAGCGTGCTGTGGGATGAGGTAGTAGTTTGTATAGTTTTAGGATCACACCAGATCTGGGAGATAACTATACAGTCTACTGTCTTTCTCACAGCGATGCGACATCAACTCTACAGTCTCGGCTGCTCTAGTGTGCAAACGCTGAACAGCGGAGGTTTATATTTCCATGTGGGCTCTGCAAATACTTCAGAAACTGACCTTTCCAGATACTGCCGCGTTAATTAATTTCTAAGTTTCTCCCGACTGCGATTTTTTTCTGTCCGCTATATGTTAAATGACATGCATTTCTCTTTCATGTCCTTGTATATCAATGTCCGAATCTGGCTATGCTGTGGTGAGGTAGTAAGTTGTGTTGTTGTTGGGGACCAGGATTATTCACCCCGTTCAGGAGATAACTATACAACTTACTGCCTTCCTCAGTGTAGGCCCTGAACATCATGGTGTGCAACTATAACGTCATAATGTTGTTAACGTCTAAGCGACTACAATAATGCAATGCACTTACTGTGCCCTTTGGCATGTGAACTCTGAACTCTGAGCGTTTTTTTGCATTGCTGTTCCAGAAGGTGAGCAGGCCCACGGTGCTCCTGGGTCCTGCCTGGATCCCCCCAGGGTGTCTGAGGGCTTCCTCACAGCCCCCCCATCAGGAGAGGTGACCCCCACCACCCCTGCTCCGCATGAGCAGGCCCTAGTCTCCCTGGAGACGGCCATCAGCCAACAGGTCCATCAGCCTATTGCTGACCTGCTGCTTGCGGAGTCGCACGCCAGCTCGCTGGCCGCCCTGGCCGTAGCAGAGGCCTCCCAAATGGAAATGTCCCCGGCCCCCACGATCGGTGAGAGAGGAGGAAGTGGAGGAGGAGCAGTGGATGGAGGCAGGGAAGGTAGAATAACTTTAAAGACGCCTCTCATACAGACAAATGTGTGCCAGGCTGGTAACCAACCTCTGATCTCCGCTGGTTAGAAACCACGTTTACCGTTTTTGACATGACTCCGCTAACCCCTATGGTGGGGGGGTTGTTCCTCTCAGCCTCCCTCAGTCCAGATATCGCGGAGGCCTCCGAGCCTGTTGCGGCGGGCGTGTCACAGCTGGAGGGGTCGCCCATGGATACCAGCAGCCCTGCTTCCACCACGCTGGAGGAAGCTGCTCCCAACCCCGCCCAGACCGCCCACCTCTCCCAGGAGCTGTCGGGCAGCGCTGGCAGTGCGGACAGCGGGCTGACAGACAGGCAGACGGACGCAGAGACTGGGTTAGCTCCATGTTGTGCTCTACTGAGCCCACCTCTTTGTTAAGCGTCAGTTGAGCCACACTCTGCGTACTCGAGATTTCATTTGGTACCTCTTTCCTGTCCAGATCCACCACTGTCTCGTCACCCGGGGAGACCATGCCCCGGAGTGACAGCGCTGACAGCCAATCCCAGGCCATCCAAGAGGAGCCGCTGCCCTCGACCAGCAACGACGACGAGGACCCACTAGCAGGTAAGAAGAAAATAAAAACTCTCTGCCTCACTGGTCCTCTTGCTGATTACGATGGTGTATTAATTTCCTTGAATCCTCAATGGCCTAACGATCCTTGTTGTCACCCAGGCATCAATCTGCCGGAGGGTGTGGACCCCTCATTTCTGGCGGCCCTCCCCGAGGACATTCGGCGCGAGGTGCTCCAGAACCAGCTGGGCATCAGGCCCCCCTCCCGGCCCCCTGTCACCTCCAGCCTGCCTTCCTCCACCACCCCAGTGCTGAGCGGCCCCGGGGTCACCGAGGTCAGCCCAGAGTTCCTGGCCGCACTGCCCCCCGCCATCCAGGAGGAGGTGAGAGAAAAACCCCATCAATGCCTGACATTTGTATAGATAAACGTGGCTAAGGCTGTATTTTTGTACCATTGGGAATTCACCTTAATTCACCTTCATTCTGTTGCCTTTTGGTTTGGAAAACCTTTCCCAGACAAAATGCTTTGTACCTATTAGGCCCATTACACCATTGGTCAGCACCTGTAAATAAAGGTTTATGCAAGCATTTTAAGACGCAGGACCTTGCTGTTGCTGCGATTCAGTTAAGAGACACTGCTGATTATATTGTTTGGGCAATGCTTAATGCTTGCATTGCGCTATGTAAGGAGTAAAACGCCCCAAAGGGACTTCTAGCAGGGCTGTTACTCTCCTCTATAAATAGCACCAGTGTTGGCCTGGTTCTTTGCATTAGCAATGTGCTCTTGGACTTGTGTATCGCTGATATCAGGCACGATGCATAACCATTAATCTATAACCCAGTCGCCTCAATGGGTTTTTGATTGACCTGTTCGGCCCGTCCCCTCTAGGTTCTGGCCCAGCAGCGGGCCGAGCAGCAGCGCCGGGAGCTGTCCCAGCAGCCCACCCAGGGGGACACGCCCCTGGACCCCGTGACCTTCATCCAGACCCTGCCCTCGGAGCTCCGCCGCAGCGTGCTGGAGGACATGGAGGACAGCGTGCTGGCCGTCATGCCCCCGGACATCGCCGCCGAGGCGGCCGCGCTGCGCCGCGAGCAGGAGGCCCGCCAGAGGCAGCTGATGCACGAGCGCCTGTTCGGCCACAGCTCGTCCTCGGCCCTGTCGGCCATCCTGCGCTCCCCGGCCTTCACCAGCCGCCTGGGCAGCAACCGTGGCGTGCAGTACACCCGTCTGGCCGTGCAGCGCGGGGGCACCTTCCAGATGGGAGGGCCCAACCACAACAGGTGAGGGTGGCGCCGGGGACTGAAGGGGCGGAATGTCCCTGCGTCGTTTAGTTCTTTTACATTCATCATCCAACTCTTTGTTAGATCAGAAGAAACAATGCATTAGAGAATGTCTATCGATCAGATGATTATAAAAACCATAACGCGGTGTCAAACGGAAAAGTGAGGCGAGTCCATTATGGTACAGTGACGTTCTGCAGAGGGCTGAAGGAGGTTTCTTTTTCTCCCCCCCCCCACAGACCTTCCAGCTCCACGGTGGACTCCCTGCTGCGTCTGCGCGGCCGGCTCCTCCTGGACCACGAGGCCCTCTCCTGCCTGCTGGTGCTGCTGTTTGTGGACGAGCCCAAGCTCAACACCAGCCGGCTGCACCGCGTGCTGCGCAACCTGTGCTACCACTCGCAGACGCGGGGCTGGGTCATCCGCAGCCTGCTGTCCATCCTGCAGCGCAGCAGCGAGAGCGAGGTGTGCGTGGAGACGACGCGCCTCGACGACGCTCGTGGCAAGAGGAACCCCCAGGGGGGCTGCGCCGCCAAGTCTGCCGCAGCCGCCGCCGCCGCCGCCGCCTCCCTCTCCTCCTCCTCTTCGTCCTCCTCGTCGTCCGCCTCATCCTCCTCTTCCTTGGAGCTACTGAACAGGGTGGAATCCCGCAGCTCCAGCCAACTGTCCTGGCTCTCCGTTTCCATGGACGCGGCCCTGGGCTGCCGGACAAACATTTTCCAGATCCAGCGGGCGTCGGGTAGGAAGCACGCCGACCGCCACTCGGCGGGGGGCGCGGGGCCCGGAGCGCTGGGAGCAGGTGTAGGAGGGATAGCCGGGCCGCCCCCAGGGGTCACGTGCACAGGAGGTGGAGGGTCCACCGTGCACATCCACCCGCAGGCTGCGCCCGTGGTCTGTCGCCATGTCCTGGATACTCTCATCCAGCTGGCCAAGGTGAGCGCCTGGGCCACTGAACATGTTGGTTAAAGGTGACCTGTTATACCACCAGCTGTGAGGGGGTCAGCCGTTACAAGCCATTTTAAAAAACCTGCCTCTTCTGACAACACTAGTGTTCACCTAGATGTGTGCTGGATAGATCAGTCTACCCGCCGACCCCGTGGGCTATAACAAACGTCGCTCATCTCTCCGGCTTGTAACTGCTCATTACACTCACACCCGGTGGTATAATAGGTCAGCTTCTGAGGTTAGTGGTCCCCGGTCGGTCTGACCCTCTGTGTCGTTCGTCCCCAGGTCTTCCCCAGCCACTTCACCCAGCAGCGCTGTAAGGACCTGTCGACGTCTCCCTCCGACCTGGACGCCCGTCTGTGTTTGGCCACAGCCGGGGCCGCCGGCGTGCTCGGCGGAGTGGTCGTCGGCGCCCGTTCGGGCAGCAACAACGCCGCCTCCAACGTCTCCCCGGTTCCCGCCACCACCCCCAACTCCCTTGGCTCCTGCGTCGTCACGCCCCAGTCCCTGGGCATCTCCACCGACTTCTGGGACCTGCTCGTCAAGCTGGACAACATGAATGTGAGCCGCAAAGGCAAAGCCTCCATGAAGACGGTGCCTTTAGGTGGCGGCGCCGAGGCGGAGGGCGCCCAGTTCAGCCTGGAGGCGTCCCCCCTGGGTCAGCTGATGAACATGCTGTCCCACCCGGTGATCCGCCGCAGCTCTCTGCTCACGGAGAAGCTGCTGCGCCTGCTCTCCCTCATCTCCATCGCTCTGCCCGACAACAAGGCCACCGAGGTGCCCTCCGGCCACCCTGCCCCGCAGGCCGCCGGCTCCAGCACGGCGGCCGGGGCTGCGGGGGTGGCGGCCCCGGCCGCCGGCCTGGGCACCCTGACGGCGGGCTCTGCCCAGGTGGCTGCCACGGGGCTGGTGGGAGCTGTGGTGCAGGGCTCGTCTTCACTGGCCAGCCTGGCGGCCTCTCACATGGCCGCCTCCGCCGCGAGCTCTCTGCCCACCTCCACTGTTAACATTTCAACCGGTAAGCACCACTGGTCCGTGTTGGTATTAAGCGTGGTCGTTTGTACGAGATATTGTGGTCTCTTTGGTTATACGTGTGTAGGTATTCAATGGGACCTTGTTGATGTTCCCTGTGAACAGGGAAGCAAAGGATTGCTGTTTGCAGCAATGAAATTGATTCCAAGTTGGCCTCCACTGGACTCACTGAGAAACAACTGCAACTCTCAGTGGAGGTATGGAAAAGCAAAAAAAACGGCCAATGAAATAATTGCATCCAGCCCTACTTACAAACTATTTAACGCAGCACTACGAACACTTTTCTGCATCACCTTTATTAATCGTTGACCAACGTCACGGGAGGGTCTTTGATCTGCATTCTGCTCCTTTTGCGTGTCAAGGTGCTGACCTCCCACTCGTGCTCCGAGGAGGGTCTGGAGGACGCCGCCAACATCCTGCTGCAGCTGTCCAGAGGAGACGGCACCACCCGAGACACTGTCCTCCGCTTGCTGCTCAGCGGAGCCCGACACCTGGGCTGCACGCTCTGCAAACAGATCGGTCAGCTCCACACCCACACGCACTGGTCCCTCTACACACCGTCGGGGCGATATTGCATCTAGGACAGATAAGTTCTTTGCGGCAAGGACTTATCTGTGAGGTTGTTTTTTTTCAATAGTTTCACGGCCTTGTAGGAAAGCTGCTTCGTCAAGGACCACAGGTCTGCTAGTTGTTGTTCAAAGCAAAAAGGCAATGAACAAGAGGTCCTTGTGCATTGTTGTTGGTTGTTGCTGGGAAAAGCTGAAAAGGATCAAGGAAAGAAAAAATAGTCCACAAGAGAACTGTGTTAGCAAAAATATGAAGACTTTGTTTATTAGGAAACGTTTACGAAAATATCTGATAATTGGATTGTACGTGAGAAATGCTTTAGAAATGGTGGTACTTCAGAATGGTGACGTAAGGTGCATCGTGGGACGGAAAGTATTTTAAGGTTAGATGTTGGATGTTGTAAGGCAATCTTTAAAAAAATATTTTGCCTCAATCCCCCTTCACACACCACCAACCCCCTAGGGCTGGACGATATATCGATATTTAAAATATATCAATATTTTTTCAAACGTGATATGGCAGTTTCGAACCGCGCCTCCCGCCTGCTATTTCGTTACTCTGCTTATGTCTCTCCCGCTCTGCCTCGGGCCCCCCCCCCCCTTCCACTAAAGTCACTTTTTCAAATCGCGAAACATGGAGTCCGCCGGCACAAGCGGCTCTGAGGAGCTTGTTTGTATAAGCGAAAGACCAACGGCTCAATAATATGGAAATGGTTTGGATTTAATTGGCTTGATATTATATATTATAATGTTCTCAAATACGAGGCAGAGGCATTGTCTAGTCCATGGTTTATTCAACCATCAAACTGTATTAAATTCTGAACGGAAGGGATAATGGTAAATCCAAACGGTAGGTAGGTATAGGAATAACGGTAACTCCACAGTAACTGACTTAAAGGTTTCTGACTCCGCGAGACCCAAACATAAAACATAAACAAGTAACCTAGCCACGCCCCCCCCCACGCAGTCGTTACGATTCATAATATTTTGGAGGCACACACAGCTTTTGGCCGTGATATTATAGCCTATATCATAATGTTCTCAAATACGAGGCGGAGGCAGTGTCTAGTCCACGGTTTATTCAACCATCAAACTGTATTCAATTCCAAACCGTAGGAATAGTAATAGTAAATCGGCGCGCCCCCCCCCCCCCCCCCCCCATCCACAAATATCGGTATTTATCTTATATCGATATTGTGCTTGGAAGATATCGAGATATGACTTTTAGTCCATATCGTCCAGCCCTACAACCCCCGTTTGCACCCCCCAGCTTATGTATGACGACTACCACACGGACATGTTCTCAAAGCCTCCTTCCTCTGTCCCCAGGCACGTTACTGGCGGAGCTCCGGGAGTACAACCTGGAGCAGCAGAGACGGGCCCGGGCCGACGCCCTGTCCCCCGACGCCCCCCCTGAGGACTCCTCCATGACTAGGCTCAAGGGCAAGGTCCCCAGCAGGTGAGCTGACGGAGGTGGCTCCGCCGCTGCCCGGGGACGCATCCCTCTGGCTGATAGAATCTTTCCTCATTGCTCACTTTAGTTTTGTTGGTGTAAGCAATGGTGGCAGTTAAACAGTAAAGCTTTTTTTAATTTAGCATGGAATTGTAATTTTCTAACAATGTAAAATATCTTGGTTATGAACAGGGGGTTAATTTGTATTTTTTAAAAGATTTGGTCAGATAATATCTCGGTGTCACCAACCACGGTCAAAGTTTTGTTTTACATGACCGCCCATTTCGGTGTAATGACGGCATACGCTTTGCTGCACTATCTCGTGTGTTGGCGGGGCCGCAGGTTCGATGGCTCGGAGAGTGTGGTGATCGTGGCGGCTCAGAAGCGCACGCTGGGCGGCCGCGAGCTGCAGCTGCCGTGCATGAGCTCGCTGACCTCCAAGACCTCCACGCAGAAGTTCTTCCTGCGCGTGCTGCAGGTCATCATCCAGCTGCGGGAGGACACCCGCCGTGCCAACAAGAAGGCCAAGCAGACGGGTCGGCTAGGTAGGACACACGGACGGACACACGGATGGACACACACGGACACGGGCACACACGGACACGGGCACACACGGACACGCGCACTGCACACACAGGAACGCGCACACGGGCAAACACGCCCTCTTGTGTATGTCCCATGCATAATTAGCCTCAGTAGCTGTACACGGCTAAAGGAATGCCCACCTCTCGTCCCCTCCAGGCTCCACCAGCCTAGGCTCGGCCAGCAGCATCCAGGCGGCGGTGCGGCAGCTGGAGGCCGAGGCCGACGCCATCATCCAGATGGTGAGAGAGGGCCAGCGGGCACGTCGCCTCCAGCAGGCGCCCCCGCCCACCGCCTCCGCCGCCGCCGTCGCTACCTCCGCCGTCACGGGAACCTCCCTGGCTGCTCCCCATGCCCCCGCCGCCACCGCTGCCCCCCCTCCCGGCACGGTTGCCGCTGCCACGGTTAGCATGCGCCGCACTGACCAGCAGGCAGACTGCTGCCGACAAACTGCCCACTGTTAACGGGCCCGCGTCGAGGCCTAGCGAGCTAGCTAGAATAGATAGCTTTGGCCGCTATGGGGATAAACATTGACTACTAATGCGTATTGTGCATCGGCCTGTTCACTTTGAAAAGGTTTGCAGTCTGGATGTATTGCCTGCTGTGCGACCGGATGATCCGACTTTCGCTTGCTAAATGCTTCCTGCTTTTGGCCTCCCCCCTGATTCCTGGGAATGTGACGGAATGCTTTAGTTCAAGGTTGTAATTAAACTGTGTCCTTTTCTCTCGGGGTGTTTCATGTAGTCTGAGGGGCAGTCTGAGGCCCAGGCAGCCCAGAGGGATGAATCCCCCATGGATGTAGACCAGCCGTCACCTCTGGACCAGGACGCAGTACCCCTTGGTAGGACTTTCATCTATATCAGAGCAGCAACATCGTGCTGTTGGTCAGAGAGCTCATGGGGCCGTCTGATGGTTTGGTGTCCCCAGGATGGCTGGAGAAATATGAAGCATTCAATTGCCGGCGTATAAATCTTGCCGCGTGTAATAACGCTACTTTTGTACTGTAGATGACGAGGGCAACAGCCAAGCAGAGAGTGAGGAGAGGCTTCCTGACCTGCCCCTGCTCAGCGAGCAGCTTCTATTGGACGAGCTGTGGGACATGCTGGGGGAGTGCCTGAAAGAGCTGGAGGAGTCACATGATCAGCACGCCGTATTGGGTAAACCAACCTCGATCGAAAACGAAGCCGTCCACACTACTGAAAATCCCTATGGGGCCTGTAATGTGTTGTCCTGTGCATTCACACAACGCTCGTCTCGTGTCCCCAGTGCTCCAGCCCGCTGTGGAAGCCTTCTTCCTGGTCCACGCCACGGAGCGAGAGAGCAAGCCCCCGGTCAGAGACACCCGGGAGAGCCAACTGTCCCACATCAAGGACGAGCCCCCTCCCCTGTCCCCAGCGCCCCTCACCCCCGCCACGCCCTCCTCCCTGGACCCCTTCTTCTCCCGGGAGCCGTCCTCCATGCACATTTCTTCCAACCTGCCCCCCGACACCCAGAAGTTCCTCCGCTTCGCCGGTGAGTAGGGCTGCAACTAACGATTATTTTAATAATCGATTAATCAGTCGATTATTTTTTCCCGATGAATCGGATAAAAAAAGGAAACATTTGTAATTGCCGCATCTTTTTTCAAGAACTGAACATTACTTCAAATTCACAGTGCAGGCTGAAGTGAAAATACACCAGGTTATTGCTCCAACCTCCCGGAACTATTAAAAGTAATATTAAATGATAAAAAAATAAAAAATCATAAATGGGATAGCACAAAAAAACATACAATGTATGATATACATTTATAAATATACAGTATATAAGGGATGTCCATGGTTAACCGATAAGATCTTTAACTGGTAAATACTGACGTGTTCAAAATAAATGAAATCATCTTAATTCTTAGATGACAGATCGTTTTCGCCAAAATCTCCAAAAAAAAATTTTAACTGACGGGACTTTCTACACCGTCCGGTTGAGTGATTACTACCGCTGCTTTGAAGAACTATTGATGCACGCGGTGCCGACTCCGAGCCCGCCTGCAAACCGCCTGCAGCGGAAACTGAGTTTTTGGTTGAACTAGATGGATACTGAGTTGAAGGAGTTTTTTTTAACCCAAAGACAGTGAAGGTACAACACTTTATAGACCTACAGTCCAGTTTTAAGATATGACCAAAATACAAGCTGTAGTCACTCACACTAAAGCTCGCTGTCGGCGTGCATGAACCATGAACCAACCTGTCGGCGGCTGGCCGTAAACTGTGCCGCACCTACGAGTGACGTATTAATCGCGCGACTTAATGAATCGATGACCAAATTCCTTGCCAACGCTTTTAGTAATCGATTTTTATCGATTCGTTGTTGCAGACGGACGACAATCAGTTGCATCGGTTGACTAACTGCCATATGACCCCCATGTTGTTTTCAGAAACCCACCGCACAGTGCTTAACCAGATCCTGCGCCAGTCCACCACCCACCTGGCTGATGGGCCCTTTGCAGTACTGGTCGATTACATTCGCATACTTGATTTCGATGTGAAGAGGAAGTAAGGGCATCACTTTGTTTAATGGCGATTTCTACCTTGGTGCCATTTGATCGCGTCCGGGGTGATATCTACAGCACTCATGGCCGTCGCTCGTCCTTTCTCCCACCAGATACTTCCGGCAGGAGCTGGAGCGTCTGGACGAGGGCTTGAGGAAGGAGGACATGGCCGTGCATGTGAGGCGAGACCACGTGTTCGAGGACTCGTACCGGGAGCTCCACCGCAAGAGTCCCGAGGACATGAAGAACCGGCTGTAAGTCTGCCCACCGGCTTCCCTAGCAGGCTTTTGTTTAACCCCTTCAAGCCCATCTTGCCAACGCTTGCTTCCCCGGTTCCTCCTCCAGGTACATCGTGTTCGAGGGGGAGGAGGGCCAGGACGCCGGCGGGCTGCTCCGGGAGTGGTACATGATCATCTCCCGGGAGATGTTCAACCCCATGTACGCCCTGTTCCGCACGTCGCCCGGCGATCGCGTCACCTACACCATCAACCCCTCGTCGCACTGTAACCCCAACCACCTGAGCTACTTCAAGTTCGTGGGCCGCGTGGTGGCCAAGGCCGTGTACGACAACAGGCTCCTCGAGTGCTACTTCACCCGCAGCTTCTACAAGCACATCCTGGGGAAGAGCGTCAGGTACTGGCCGCGACGCCATCCTTCAGAAGGCTTTATACAGCAGACTTAATTATTGACTTCCACTCCGCTTATGGTCGCGGTGGGAACGATGACTGGCTGACTTGGATTTTTTCCCGTTTCACCCATTCACCTGCCTGGTCCTCAGGTACACGGACATGGAGAGCGAGGACTACCCCTTCTTCCAAGGCCTGGTGTACCTGCTGGAGAACGACGTCTCCACGCTGGGCTATGAACTGACGTTCAGCACTGAGGTGGGTTGTCTGATCATTACTTGTCTTTGCAGCCACTGTTTATAGTTTGATTGATTTCAGACTGTATCTCAGTTGGAAACAAGACAGGAGTAGCATAGGTAATGGTAAATACTCTTCATGGTAGAATAATTTCCAAGAAAGCGTCTAAAAGTCCTCTTCTTGGGGGGGTGTGTGTATAGGTCCAGGAGTTTGGCGTGTGTGAAGTGAGGGACTTAAAACCCAACGGCGCCAACATCCTGGTCACAGAGGAGAACAAGAAGGAATATGTGCACTTGGTCTGCCAGATGAAGATGACAGGTGATCATGTGACTCTTCCTCCCCCACTCATGACCCAGGGATTGTCATGCGGATGGCGTACAGCTGGGTCTCGGACACTGTGCCTAACTGCCTGCGTTGCGTCCCCTAGGCGCCATTCGGAAACAGCTGGCGGCCTTCCTCGAGGGCTTCTATGAGATCATCCCCAAGAGGCTGATCTCCATCTTCACCGAGCAGGAGCTTGAGCTGCTCATATCTGGCCTGCCCACCATCGACATCGACGACTTGAAGGCCAACACGGAGTACCACAAGTACCAGTCCAGTTCAATCCAGGTACTGGGCCCTGTGTATCCAACTAGGTCACTTTAGGAGAATTCTTTGGGACTAACATCCACTCATTGTCCGAGTCGGTTACGGCATAGTCTGAATATTAAAATCGAGTGGTTGACGCTGTGATGTGTGCACAGGAGCCAAGTCTGATGCCTTCATAGTCAAAGGCTATCTGCCATTTACACAAAAGTTGTCGGAGCATTGCAGACAACATAAAAAAAAACAAAAAACTGCTTATTTGGATGTGATAACGAACCCAACTGCTGAGGTTACTATGCAATGCAAGTGGTGAACCATCCTCGATGTGAAACGAAAACCTGTCTGATCTCAGATCCAGTGGTTCTGGAGAGCCCTGCGTTCCTTCGACCAGGCGGACCGGGCCAAGTTCCTCCAGTTTGTTACCGGTACCTCCAAGGTGCCCCTGCAGGGCTTCACGGCCCTGGAGGGAATGAACGGCATCCAGAAGTTCCAGATCCACCGCGACGACCGCTCCACTGACCGCCTACCTTCTGCTCACACCTGGTAACGTCATCACAACCAACGGCCCAGACACAGGACATGTTTCTTATTGTGAACGGGATTATGTGCTAATGAGGTTGTTGTTTTTTTTCTCTCTTCGTCCGCAGCTTTAACCAGCTGGACCTTCCAGCCTATGAGAGCTACGAGAAGCTGAGACATATGCTGCTGTTGGCCATTCAGGAATGCTCCGAGGGATTCGGATTGGCCTAGACACTGAGACTCTCGACACGCACATGCAAACACACAGACACACAGACACAACGCGTCCACACACGAGTTAGACTTGACTACCGATGACACATTTATACTGATGGCCCATAATGCACGCACACATACGCACCATTCAGTGTCATTACTGGAATACATGTTGAATGGCCTAGACTTACTGGTTTTTTTAATAAATATAAAGATGGATAAAACCAGCAAGCGAAACGGACTGATTGACATTGCCTACTACACAGAGCCTCATGTGGACACATCAGTGTCTCCCTTTCCAGATTAATGGCAAATGCAAACAGTGCATTGAGAGGATTAAAAAAATACATGGACTAATATAAGAGACGTTTTCTCCATTTAGTTTGATTTCTCTGTACAAAAGGTTTGGGAGTTTATTATGTTTAATCTTTTTTTGTTCTTCTCTGGCTGTGTAAAAAAGGAGAAGGATGTGTGTGTGTGTGAAACAGGATGGTTATAAAACCTTTGGGGAAAAATGTTGGTTGTTTCTTGTTGCATATTTGTGACCTCACAAGCCTTGAAGATGGGGAACATTTTTATGGGGGGGAAAAAAGAACAACTTGAAAAGTTTGAGATATTCACGAAAATGCACTTTTCAAACGTTTTGTGGCATTTTTAAGGAAGGATGGTACATAAAAAATGAAAACACCTGAAGGAGATACAGAAATTAACCATAAATTCTAGAGTATTTTTGGCTATTAAATCGCTGACCCAGCCTTGAGCCTTTGAATCAGAGAGTGAAATAACTACATGAATAAATGCATAAAATTGAGTCTTGTCTCATTTAAGTGTTTTACCATCACATCAAATAACTAATCCCCCCAACGAAGTCTATTTTATAATCGGGGTGTGTCTGCTCACTGTTAGGCGATGAAGTTATTTTTACTGTTACCAATGGTTTGCACTGAAGGTTTTTTTTTTTTTTTTTAGATTGGACCTCCTCTCTGCCACATTGTGCATTCTTTTGTCATCTTGGTGTACATACTTTTTGGTGGATAGCTTTGACAATGGATTCTGAACAGCTGTTAAATGTTCATTGTTTTTGTCATGTCAAACGGCATGGATTGCCTGCCCAAGGGAAACTATTTTTTTATAAATGAATTTACAATAAACCAAAATGGTTTTCATCAAGGTGGTCAGGGAGATTGGGATCATCTCTTTTCCTATCCCAGATGTGTCATTTTTAAGCCATGTATTTTAGGCTTATCGTGGATTGTTTGTGCTGTCCATTCAATTTCTATACAACACAAGCATCTCCTTCCACAAACGATAACCTCCCTCAATGCACAAAACCCCCACCCTCTATTCGCTGATGCGTGTCGAATCCTGTCATTCCTCATCTTTGCGCTCAACCCGTCTCCTATGTATCCAGCTACTCTTACCTGTTCCTGCGTGCCGTGTTTGTTCCACTTCAGGACATTCTAACAGGCAATGAAATCCAATTCTCCGTCCAGTGTCGCTTTGCTGCCTTGCGATATTCCCCACCCGCTTCGGGGGAAAGGAGCACGAACGAAACGGCCTCCATGTATGATTTGGTGTTGGCCGAGGCGTGTTAAATGAAATTACAGCGCTGCCGTGCAAACAATTTCAGGGCCTCCTTTTTACTAGGCTATATACCAAACAGCTTTATTGTTTGCTCTCCTCTATTGGTTAAAACCTGCTCTTGAGCATCAGTATTTAAGCCACGCATAGTTTAATCGCAATTCGCAGGCCTACTTTTTCTGTGTTCAGATTTCTTCGAATTAGTAAAGGTAGAAAAATAATTGGTTCACTTAGGGGAATACATGTAGGCCTACTGGCAAATGTTTTCACAATGCCCTGTTTATTGTAGTTAATATTTGTAGATATTACTTACTTTGATAACCACATAGGTGGGAATTATGCTATTTATAGTTCTCGTATAGAATTGCAATTTTAGAAAATGAATTTATAACAAATCCACTGTTGCAGCCTTGTCTATGCTGCGTTATGTAGGTTTCTCCACTAGGGGGAGAGCGTCGGACTCCAAAATTTCCAGTCACGCCTTTCTTCACATCAGTGTATCAGATTTCTACTAAGTCACTGATGTATATCATTACATGCTCCAAGTGGGCCTTTGGTAGTGACTGGCACAATATTGAATTATTTGTGTGTCTGCAGAAGAACCAACCGCTCAATGGTCTGACGAGACACACAATCATTTATTGAGTGACCATGTTTGATCTGACTATAGGAAACGATAAAAAACAAAAATGGGATAACAAGGTTGATAGAGTAGAGCAGCAGTAACTTCACAGGCCATAAACTCAGCAGCAACAGCACCAGTGGTCGATCTGTCCTTGTCAATGACTCGACAGATAAGGGCTGAGGGCTTGGTGGCTGATGGAGCAGTTCATTAATAAGGGCTACTTTGTGTATGAGCCAGAAAGCTCTCAGCCTAATGCATTCCACTGCTTCTGCCTTCAGCGTCTCTGGAATAAATCACAATATTACAGCCCTCCCAGAGAACAACATGATAAAAGACTTCCTTAGCATTCAGCCCAAATGAGCAAAGGGGCAAAATCTGCTCATTACAGTAATTGGTTTAATGTTTCTAATTGGCTGAATGCAGACGTTTATTCTGGAGGGAATTGGAGTGATCGTCATTAACCATTTCCTCGGTAGAATGAAAAGACAATACCCCTTCTTATAATTTCCTGTTGAACTGTCTGTGATCTCTCTCCAAGCAGCATGTTGAGCCTACCATGGGAGACAGCCTTCACCACAGATGGATGCATCACAAAGTGTCCCAGGAATTGTTGCAACCAACGTCCGGAACATCTGATGCCTATACATTGGAGACCTGTTAGCAGAAATGCTATTTACAGGCACTGGGCACAACGTACACACACACACACACACACACACACACACACACACACACACACACACACACACACACACACACACACACACACACACACACACACACACACACACACACACACACACACACACACACACACACACACACACACACACACACACACACACACACACACACACACACACACACACACACACACAACACACACACACACACACACAGTTACTCTCTCTCTCTCTCCACCCTTATTCATTAAGCATAGAGTTCACCCAGGGCCTAATTTGTGGTCTGTTGATGAAGGCAGAGTGCGCCCATAGAGACGAGAGTGGAGCAGAATATTGCTGATTATGTGAGTGTTTCTTTTTTTTGTTGTTGCCGTGAGTGAAGACTTATGTTTATTTATTTGTTTGTGCAGTTTGGGAGAATATGTTGCATCCAATCCTTTTACCATGAAATGCTAGAACAAATCTACAGTGGAAGCCATAGCCAGTGCTGTGTGGGCACAGTGACATCATGTTAGGTTGGGTGCTATGGGCTGTTAGGAACCGAAAGGGCTTGTCATCACCTCCTGATTAGGTTGCTATTTCTGCTCCGGCTGTGAGGACGAGACGCAGAGCAGAAGAAGAGATCATATTTGACGTTCATCACAGAGATGGCCCTCTTCACCTCCGTATGGGCCAGTGTATTCAAGGGTGACTTCAATCCAAACTGGCTCGATGGACATTACTTTAGTGGGAAAGGTTAAACTTTTCTTTTTGTTTTGTTACTGTGACTGCAGTAGGCCCACGGATAATATATTGGTATTGTATTATAATGGATTCTATTTTGTGTGTTATCTTTGAAGTGGAATCAAGTGTGTAGAATGAACTCACTGTGCTCAAAAGGACATGGTAGAAATTAGCTGCTTCTGGCCATGCGCGCACGCCGCACACACACAAACACGCACGCACCACACACCACACACACGCACACACACACACACGCACACACGCACGCACGCACGCACGCACGCACGCACCACACACGCACCACACACACACACACACACACACACACACACACACACACACACACACACACACACACACATAAAACAAATATTCAGAAAATAAGCACATATACCTTTGACTCCTTAGATCCAAATCACAGGTGACAGTTAGGTTCTAAATGAAAGGTTGCTGTGTACTAATGAGGCCCCTGCACTACAATGGGTGTGTGTGTGTGTGTGTGTGTGTGTGTGTGTGTGTGTGTGTGTGTGTGTGTGTGTGTGTGTGTGTGTGTGTGTGTGTGTGTGTGTGTGTGTGTGTGTGTGTGTGTGGGAATGTGTGTGTCTGTGTGGGTATGTGGTGTGCGTGTGTGTGTGTGTGTGTGTGTGTGGGAGGAGGGTTCAAATAGCATGGCATTGAGCACCTTGTGACATTTTAATAGAGACGACCTGTCTGCCTTACACACGCAACATAGCTATGGAGAAAGTTACTTCACATCAAGGAATCTGTAGCAGGCCCATTTATGTATCTCAGAGCTGAATCAACCTTGACCGTTTTAGGGTCATAGAATAAGAAGTAAAGGGTCTCCATGCAACAGACAATGAGATGCTGTTGACCCACGTGCTCCTCTTGTTGTCTATGTAGAAGCCACCCTATTGGTTGACGATAACATACGCAAATCCTGATGATGTCACTCCTATGGAGTTGACACCAGATAAAGAACACTGAAACCTTTCTACTTTTTGGGAGGGAAGTGTGGATCTTTATTAATGGGCAGTAATTGACATTTTAACCCTGTGCGTTTAAGATTATGCCCGGCTTCATTTGAAATCCCGAGACTCCAATGCAAAACTTAGGCTTGAATATCAATGATGGGACATTTGAATAAGCATATCAAATGCAAAGCCTGTTAACCCCTCGCCTCCTCCACCTCCAAAAACCTGTGCCTCCACCCTTCGCCAGCGCCATCTAACCTCCACCACCAACCTCTTGTTGTGTCTCCTTCACCAAGATCGTCACAATCACAGACGGGTATCTATATACGTGCATGCTTAAGTGCTGATTGGTTTCTTTAATGCAACAAACGTGTTTGGTAGAGTGGTAGGGTTGTATCATGTGCCAGCTGGTGTGTGTGTGTGTGTGTGTGTGTGTGTGTGTGTGTGTGTGTGTGTGTGTGTGTGTGTGTGTGTGTGTGTGTGTGTGTGTGTGTGCGTGCGTGCGTGCGTGCGTGCGTGCGTGCGTGCGTGCGTGCGTGCGTGCGTGCGTGCGCGCGCGCGTGTGTGTGTGTGCATGTGTGTGTGTGTGCGTGTGCGTGTGTGTGTGTGTGTGTGTGAGAGTCCGGGCATGACAGCAAACTAAATCAGAGCAATTTCCCATCAATTAGCGAGTGATTAACGGTGGGTCATCCTCGGCCTGCTGACCTCCAGCCAGCTAATGACTTTAGTTCGGATCAATGGTCCACAGAATACACGGTCCACCTCAGCAGCCTAGCAACAGCCAAGTCCCCCGGCCCCCCCTCCCCCACCACCCCATGACGTTGGTTGGCCGGGAGGGTCTCGGGCGGGGCGTGTGTGCACTATGTAGGATGGTTTCACGTCACGCAACTTCCAAGCTGCTATCTTAGGGCTTTTACCTCGTTGTAATAGGGCTGGGTCCCGCCCACGCTGGCTGCTGGCACCTCTCCGGAAACATCATGGACTACAATTACATTTGACATATTTTCTGGGCAGCTAGACAAACACACAAGGTCTGGTTCATCACATTTTTTGGGGGGAATTTCTAATTTACAAAATGATTTCCAAGACATAGAGCAAATGCCGGTTTTAAAATATTATAGCTGGTAAACTAACGACGGCCGCTCTCTGCTGCCGCATCAATCATTTCAGTGCTGACTGTATTAAAACTAAATCAAGTGTTTTGCCCCAGATTTCAATCAAAGGGTTAACAAGGAGTCCTGATCTGTCTAATAAAAAGCTACAAAACGCGACAGGGGGAATACCATAGACTGGGAAGACTGCTGGGCTAAGGGCAGCTTTAACGTCTCTGGGCAGTGTAGTTAAATATCTCAAAATGTAGTCAATAAACATAACAAATTCATACTAAAGACATTGGGGTGCATATTTTGCACTTTGTATCACATATATTGTTCCTAAAAGGCATAATATCCTCATAAAGGTGGACTGAAATCAACGTTTTCTATAAATACATTCTGGACCCGCCAGCATAGAGGAAGGACCATGACCACCCAGCTTTGTAAGAAGAACAAGTATCTTGGTTGTCCTAGCATTGTTTTGGTCCAGAACTATTGTCACTGAACAGTTGAAACCCTGCTATAGAACCACTGCATCTTGCTGTTTGCCTCATCATCTATCTTTGTAAACTCTTCCTCTCTAAAACTCTATCTGAAAACCGTCCTGTTTTTCTTGCTCTCCTTCTCTCTTCATCTCTCTGCCTCGCTCTGGATGCCAGCTGCTCCCCTTCTATTGCAAAACATTTCCAAATACACATTTTGTCTCACCCATTTTTGTGTTGATCTAGGCTGCATCCTTTCTTGTTGAGGAAGTTCTCTCTCTCTGTCTCTCTCCCCCTCTCTGTCTCTCTCCCCCTCTCTGTCTCTCTCCCCCTCTCTGTCTCTCTCCCCCTCTCTGTCGCTCTTTTTCGTTCTCTCTCTCTTTCTCTCTCTCCCTCACGCACACATCTTTATTTAGAATTTCGCAAACCAACACCACCAATGACGCCTCACGTGCCATCGCTTCCCAAAAAAAGGTGTACCCTCGTGACTCCAGCCCTTTCCTCAGAAACTTCTGCTTCCTGCGGTTAGTTTTTATGTGACGACTCTCCATCTCTCTTCCACAGCATACACTGACGTGGCCCTTTACAGTATAGGGCAACATGTTGTTCCTGGCACCTTATTTTAATTGATGAATCACATTTTACGTCTTTGCATTCCTTCTGGAGAATAGATTCTCGTCTCATTTTGCAACACGTTACCGGCACACATTTCACAACAGACATATTTCTTCTCTGGATGTGTTTGTCGTTGATTTAGGTCTCTATCTATCACTCTCTCACTCTTTCTCTCTTTCTCTTTATACTTATATCCCTCTTCCCATCCTTCCCTCCCTGTCTCTCAGTCTTTCTTCCCTAGCCTTCTGTCCTCACTTATCCTCTCCCTCTCCCTCACTCTCTTTTTTAAGGGCTAGGGTGAGATATCACATTTTGCGTCTTTGCATTCCTTCTGGATTATTCTCGTCTCATTCCGCAACACATTACCGGCACACATTTCTCAGCAGACATGGTTTTTCTCTTGATGTTTTTGTTGTTAATTTAGGTCTCTATCTCTCTCACTCTCTTCTCTCTCTCTCTCTCTTCTCTCTACAGACATGGTTTTTCTCTTGATGTTTTTGTTGTTAATTTAGGTCTCTATCTCTCTCACTCTCTTTCTCTCTCTCTCTCTCTCTCTCTCTTTATACTTCTCCTCACTCTCCTCATCCCTCACCCCTCCCTGTCTCTCAGTCTTTCTTGCCTAGCCTTCTGTCCTCACTTATCTCCCTCACTCTCTTTTTTAAGGGTTAGAGAGAGAGAGAGAGAGAGAGAGAGAGAGAGAGAGAGAGAGAGAGAGAGAGAGAGAGAGAGAGAGAGAGAGAGAGAGAGAGAGAGAGAGAGAGAGAGAGAGAGAGAGAGAGAGAGAGAGAGAGAGAGAGAGAGAAAACTTCCTCAACAAGAAAACATGTGTCGTGGTTCAGCTCCCAGCCAAAAGGTGCTGGGGTCTATCCCCATTGTGACCGTCCTTGTTCAAGATGCCCCACTACTTCCTTCTTGAAGACCAGTATCCCAATTCACTGTAAGTCTCCTACAGCCTTAAAGCCTGCATAATATCCTAATAATAATAATAATATCATAATATCATAATCGAAAATGAAATAGAGTGAAGGGCAGTTACAAAGTCCCTTTCAGATATTCTCCCTTCTCTTGAAATATTCAAAGTGTCATCAGAGCTGGAGGTTTCCCCAGTAGACCTGCGGAACGGCCTGGGTGGTCTTTGTCCTTGTGAGTCAATCAGAACAGAGAGGCACAAGAGACATTATGACTATCGATTAGCCTGAAAGAGTCTTGCTATGTGCAGTTCCAATGCTTTCGCCCCCCCCCCCCCCAACTCCACCTTCCTGTGTGTTCAAGTAGCCATTAAATATTACATTACCGGCAGCGAGTAGGACCACTCTGATGACCACTTAGATAGGAGGCTGGACATGGAGATTCATAGACTCCCAGCGGTCAAGTCTGTTGTTCACTGTGCAGCGATGAGGTAACACACAACTCTCACATAGAGCGGTCCCCTTTCCGATTTAACCGTTGTTTTCCTCCACACAGTACAGAGGTGTAACATTTGTCGTGACTCCATGTATCATTGAGGTGATGGGGTGTTATCATCTCCTTGTAACATTTTATTTATAATGGCTCAATGGCCACATCTCGATGATGATACTATTTTTCCAAATCAAAAAACTAAAAAAATTCACATCAACTATGAAATGATCCACGTCGATGACCAAATAACACATGGATTCCTAAATAACACAAAAATTGCCAAAGGTCCCACACAAAATACAAAGTATTATTTCCCAGTCATTACATTCATGAGCCAATTTTCCGCATGAAGTACCAAATGACCCCCCCACGGTACGGTGTGATCCTCAAACCTTCAGTTCTCATGGTACTGCACCACTCGCCACAGCACAGGGACAGCACATGTCAGGGTCGAAGCAGTCATGTGCCATCCATCATCCCTGTGACTCTCTCTGCAGCCTGCTCTGCCTGGAGCTGCTGCTGTTGGCCTGGCTGGCAGGGCCCTGCAGGTGGCAGAGGCTGGTTGGCAGGGGACGGCAGATGGGCCTGCTGGGGCCCCCCCTCTTACTCCAGTCCCCGCACACAGGCCCCCAGACGGGGGAGAGGGGGGGGGGGGGGGGGGGGGGGGGGGAGCCTTGAGCTCCGGGGGAGCAGAGGGGAAGGTGAAGGAAGGGGACAACGCTGTACTTTCCCGTTTTGAGGACAATCCTTGATATGGATATAGAGATAGCTACATAGATACTTATTAAGTTATTCAAGTTTTCCAGTAGTATATCAATTCATATGCCAGAGGAGAAAAATCAAGGAGAAAAACTGATAGTGATTACACCTAATCAAAGTAAAAAGCCCCAAAAAACGAAATGATAGTGTGTGTGCGTGTGTGTTACTCAGTTACTTTTGATCTCATTCTCTCCCACTGTTTAGGATGATTACCACTGTGAGTGGCTGACTGGGTGTATATTGCAAGATGCGTCATTGTGTTCCAGTCATCACAGATCATCGCGCAATCACACACTGAGTATCATACCATACAGCAGCTGCTCTACGTTTCCCCGCTTGCTGGTGTTGCAGTTAATCAAACCCCCTCCACCACAACAGCAGAGTAATGTCACAACAAAGGCAGACAAGACGCACATTTACCCAGACCCACGTTCCCCTGCAATCAGCTCATCTCCCTCCCAGCCCACCTCTCTGAAGTAGCATAAAAGGTGTCACTAGCCCGCGTTTGATTCCTCGGTGGCGTTATGCAATGGCTGTCAGAGCGTCAGTTTGATACGACTGATTATTTCTCTAATTGAGGGCCGTGTAGATACCTTCGTTGGAACGGTGCATCAAAGAGATGAGGAAATGCGCATGGAGGCGTGATGGGAGCCCGGCGGAGCGTAGAAACGACTGATGTCAAGACAAATATGGGCCATCACTACACCTGCATAGGCTATTAACTCGGGGGCTTGGCACTTGGGACCAGAGCAGAGGGGGTGGGGCTGGGTTTGGGCCGGTCCGTATGCTATGTGCTCCCTATGCTAAGGAGCAGCATTGCTATGCTGGCTGTAGAGCTGGCTACGGGAGGATGGATGCAGCAGGGCTGTGGTTTTACTGGTGCTGGTCTGCTTACTGGAGGGACTGGTCCTCACTGATCCAGACCAGAGAGAGAGAGAGAGAGAGAGAGAGAGAGAGAGAGAGAGAGAGAGAGAGAGAGAGAGAGAGAGAGGAGGGGAGGGGGGGGATGCATCAGCAGAGCAGAGAGGGGAAGAAGGGTGTGAAGGAATATAATTAAGGCACGGACAGAATCCATAGAGAGTGGGGAGAGAGCATGAGATATGAGAGAGAGAGAGACTAGGAGATGAGAGAGAGAGAGAGAGAGAGAGAGAGAGAGAGAGAGAGAGAGAGAGAGAGAGAGAGAGAGAGAGAGAGAGAGAGAGAGAGAGAGAGAGAGCAGGAAAGAGGAGAGAGCATATGAGATGAGAGAGAGAGAGAGCCTAGGAAATGAGAAATAGAGAGAAAGAGAGAGAGCCTAGGAGATGAGAGAGCCTAGGAGATGAGAGAGCCTAGGAGATGAGAGAGCCTAGGAGATGAGAGAGAGGACGCATGGGAGACTGAGAGAGAGAACAGAAGAGAGAGAGAGAGCAGACGAGGGGCAGAGAGCAGGGGAAAGAGAGATGGAGAGAGCCAAAGAGAGAGAGTGGGAGCTGGGGATAGCAGGAGAGAGAGAGTGAGCGAGTGAACAGGAGAGAGAGAGAGAGAGCAGTGGAGGGAGGCAGGGAGCAGGGGGGGGGATGGAGGATGGAGAAGAAGGGTGATGTCACCTCTAAGAGGCAGCCAATCAGAGGCAGGCAGGGAGAGACAGCCGCCGTGAGAGGGTGTGTTTTTCTATCACTGCAGCATCAGCTCGAAGGAGCGGGGCACAGTCCATAGATGATAGAGCAGGGGGAGAAATAGGCTCAACTACATGTTAGCACAGCCTGCTGAAGGAGACGCACGCAAGGAGTTGCCAGTGGAGACAAGCAGTCCAGAGGCCATCTTTTAGTACCTGTGGAGGTAAGACGGAGAGAGAGGCTAGCAGCCATTTGCAGGGGAGACGGACAGGAGTTTGTCATCAACGAGAAAGCGAGATAGTAGTAGTAGGGAGAAGAGAGAGAAAGGGGTGGTGAAGCGGGGTAGATAATTGATGTGCTGGGTTTACGTGGCTCGTTACGGAGTCACACCTTGGCCACAGATGTCTGTTTATTAGCGGCCATTTAGGAAATCACTCTGCCGTTGGAATTTTGATTGCATTTTATTTTTTAGGGAACGCTTTTTGCTACGCTAACCTCTGTTCAAATTAGAGCAAATCATTCATTCAAATGTTTTCCAAAGAGTTTGTATTTAAAGGAGAAGGAAGGCATCTTAAAATATTGATAAATTGTAGTGTGGGTGAGAGCCTGTTGGTTTGTGTAAGTCTTTTCATAACTGATGGAAATTAATAGTTTTTAAAACATACCAGGACCGACTTGGACTGGATGACGTCTCAAAAGGTGTAGACATGAGCAGCAATTGAAGCCTTTATTGTAACCTCAGCGAACAACATCCAGTGTGCTGCATGCAACAGGGTCTCCAGTGGTATGAATATTGAATGTTCAGCGATGGTATGCCTACTCATTGGATACACACTAGAGTCATTCCTGAGAAAACCTTTATGTTACAATAATTTCATTCACTTATTAATGTTATTGCGATATATACTTTTTGGTCTTTTCATGCGGTATGACGGCCAATCATTTAAATCAGCTGGAAGCTGTTGTATTACTGTGTATTAGAAATATGTACTCCATTCTTTATGGTTTCCTTTTCAGTCAGTATTAAAATTATAAATGCTAATGCACCTCATCTGTTGCACAATTTCCTGCCAACTGTGGATCATTTGTATGCAAGTTTATCTCTTCATCTGTTCTACTCTCATCTGCGCACTCGCTTTCTCTCATTCTCTCTCTCTCTCTCTCTCTCTCTCTCTCTCTCTCTCTCTCTCTCTCTCTCTCTCTCTCTCTCTCTCTCTCTCTCTCTCTCTCTCTCTCTCTCTCTCTCTCTCTCTCTCTCTCTCTCTCTCTCTCTCTCTCTCTCTCTCTCTCTCTCTCTCTCTCTCTCTCTCTCTCTCTCTCTCTCTCTCTC